>NC_061162.1:48881403-49341403 GCF_022113875.1 Hydra vulgaris | reverse complement strand
AATATCCTTTATAACTTGTGTTTAATTTAGTTTCGTTATAGTTAAGAACAAAAGATCCAACAATGGGTGTGTTGGAATATACTTGCTCAACTCCCATTGCCATATAGTAATAGGTAGTACTGTTTACTTTTGTTACGATTCCTCCAAACATGTATCTTGGAACACCTTAAAGTTAAAATAGTTGGAATTTTAACTAAACATGAACTTTTAAAAAATGTCTGCATTATATTAAACAAAACTGGTAAAAAAAACAAAAAACATTGCTCTGTATATATGTATATACATAACAATGTTGTATATATATTGCCGAATGCCGACCCTAATTCTGAGCTATATATATATCTATCTATCTTTTATATATATATATATATATATATATATATATATATATATATATATATATATATATATATATATATATATATATATATATATATATATATATATATATATATATATATATATATATATATATATATATATATATATATATATATATATATATATATATATATATATATATATATATATATGTATATATATATGTATATATGTATATATATATATATATATATATATATATATATATATATATATATATATATATATATATATATATATATATATATATATATATATATATATATATATATGTATATATATATATTTAAACAATTTTAAAAATGTATTCTACAAAATAGAGTGTTCAATGTTCTTAAAAGAACAGAGCAATTATAAATTAGTAGAAAATCACTTAACTAAATTTTTTTTTCATTTTACACTGTGTTTCATCAACAAAGACTCATCAGAAATGAATGATCAAATTAATAAAACTTCAATTTATACCAAAAAATTAAATTACAAGAAGTCGCAAATGTTTTAACTATTGTAAATTTTCACACATTTGTGGAATTTGGCGACACTATTATAAAAAGAATTCTTTAGAAATGATTACTTATGCTTTTTATTATAAAAATATTTTTAAAAAAGGGGGGATTTAATGTAACTATTATTTGAGCTCACTTATTTTTATAGTTTTTTAGGAGAAACTTATTTTCGTGCCTGCATTTAGAAATCAATTCCGATTTTTTGTTTAACAAACATTCTTGGTTTGCGTGTGTAATTGTTTGAAATTTTTCTTGTAGGCATAGTTTGCGTTTTTTGGGAATATTATTGTATGCAGGCATTGTTTTAAGGATGGACCAATTCAGTATAAAATCATCAATATTTTTATCTTTTAATTCCCATATATATTTTGACAGCATGGTGTCTTTTGAATACTTTTTATTTTTAAAAGATTGCTTATGATTGGCAAAACATTTTTTCCATTCACCCTCTGTTATGTCAATATTAGGGATGTACCGAAGCTTCGGCTTCGGCTTCGGCGTGCCGAAGCTTCGGCAATTTTGCCGAAGCTTCAGTTCGGCCAAAGCCAGGTCAATTTTTTGCCGAATCTTTGGCTTCGGCAAAAAATTTTAAGTAATTAAAGTTAGAAGCTACTGTGGGACAAGTTATAAAAATAAGGTAATTGCCAGTGTCTAATAAAGTTATAAATTTAGGACTACAGAGTTAAAGTTGGAGTCTATACCATATACTTAGTATTATTTACTCCCAAGTGTCTTGTTATGGAGGGGATAATAATAAATAAGTAAAAATATTTTGAAAAAAATAATAAAATTAAAGAAGGTCCACATACACTTTGAAAGCTTCCAAGTGTGACTTTAGATGAACTGAAGCAGCATTTCTATGCAGAATAAAAACCTTAAAATTTAAAACAAACTAAAAGTTTTTAAAACTCTAATTTGTATTATGTATCGAATTCATATTTATTATTGTGTGGAATTACCGAAAATAGAACAAAATTTGGTTTCAACATTTGACCTATAAACCTTGGTAATCTCTCTTTAAAGAAGATTAAAGATATGTTGCTACTATTTTAAATTGTGTGTAAATTTACAAATTTTCATCGTAAATTTACAGAAATTGGTTAGGTGTCACTTATATAGATACAAAATAGTCAATGGAGTGACACATAAAAAACAAAAAGTTCTCAACAACAAAAAAGGAAGAAAAGCAAATGAAATATAAACGAGGAGAATAAAAACAGAAAAAAAAAAGTCAACAATAACTAGATAAATTAAAAGAAAAAGAAAAACAATGATATAACTAAATTGAATTTATATATTAAATATGTAAACCAATATTCTGGTTTCTTCTTATGATATTATGAAGACTTTTAAATTTTATTTAAAATAAATTAAAGGTTGAAGCTTTGATTACTTTGAGCTCTTATATTTATCATCAAAATTTATTTAAATTAAATAAACAATTTAAATCAAATAAATATCAGCCTGCTCAGTCCCTGTTTATTTATAAATATAAAGTAAATAATAATATAATTATAAATAAAAAATTTATAAAGTATTCTATTTATTATTTTATTTAATGCTCACTCTACAGAGTTGTTAGATTACTATGGAAGGTTTTATCACAGATAGTTAATATTTCGCAGGGTTAGAATTATTTTGTTCTATCTCCACATTTTTTTGTTTCGAGATAAAACGATTTAAAAAATAAAAACTTTAGGAGACGGCATATAAAAAGATTTTTATTACTTATGTTTTCTCCGAAACTTTTTTGATTTTAACTTAGGTTTTAATATAGTAGAAAAAAATTATTTTGAGGTGCATTACACAATTAATAACTCATTTTTTTCAAAAAGTGGAGATAGAACAAAATAATTCTAACCTCGCGATTTGATTTCAGATACTGATGCAGATTTATGTAAAAGATTTATGTATGTAAAAGATTAAAAAAAGCTATAGAAAATGTTATGTAGTGTAAAGTTAAAAATAATCAAAAAAAAAATACTTAAAAGTGTGTAAAAAAGAAGTTAGAGAGAAATCTATCATTTGTACTTTTTTTTAGCAGCAGGTTCACAACAGTTGTAGTGGAATCCAAAATGGTCTTAACTTGGGCTTTTTTTAGTTTAGATATTGTTCGTTTAAAGAATACAGAGAAGTAAAAAAAAAGGTATTGAAATAAATAGCAATAAAAAGATAAAGTGTGTTTCTGAGATTTTTTATGTTGTAAATACAACTAGATCAGCTAAGAGTGTTTATTTAAAGAAAGAGTGATCGAGTGCAAAAGATAAATTTACTCAAGTAATGTTCAGAGATTTTTATCCACTTCTGTTAACAAAAGGTGCATTAAAAATAGAAATAAAATATACAGCACATGAAAAGATGCTATATAACATTAATATGGTTTGCACACAGAAAAAGTAGAACTAGAAGTAGAAATATTTGGGGAAAATGTTTCAAAAAAGCTTAAGTTAAAAAAAAAACGCTCGGTGCGGTCAAGTATCAGAAACGACATAATGAGAAACTTTTAAACAGGGGTGCTGAGAGTATTTGCTCTGCCTGGAACAGCAACCCTGACTGGCGTCCTCATTTTTATACGATTTTTCTATATTATTAGTCAAGGACCTTAGTTTTGGTACCTTTTTTGTTTTACACCCCTGCTGATCTGAATGCTGATTAAATTTTAAGCATATATAGTGCCGAAGCTTCGGCTTCGGCCGAAGCTTCGGCTTCGGCAAAGTGGCTTCGGCCGAAGCTTCGGCTTCGGCAAAATTTCAGCTTCGGTACATCCCTAGTCAATATATTGTTTATCGGGTACATTTTTAGAGGAAACAACACATTTATATACCACATTTTTTGATAAATAACTTCCATTCATTGGACAATTGTTTTTTTGTTTACAATTACAATTTTCTGTGGCTTTTTCATTTAGGATTTCTCTTTTATTTAACAAAGCATTATTGTAACTTTTTATAATTCTTTCCATATTTTTTTTTAGAAGTCTTTAACCAGATCATCCACTGAAAGTGCATGGCTTAACATTGTTTTTCACCTAATAGATTTTAATTTCCTTGAATGTCATTTTTTTCATTTACAACTACAATATTCAAAATTTTGGAATATTTACCAAATAGCAAAATTTTATACACATTTTATTATATTACACTATTTCCATAGATTTTTATTGTTTTTCCATGAAACAGACAAATAATTTTAAAGAACAGACAAATATATTAACCTGATTTGGTCACAGGCTGAAACCCTGGATACCAACTTATTGTTTTTGATAAACTATCTAATGGCAAATCTAAAAAACAAAAAAATGATAGAAACATTAATATAATAGTCACAATATGAAATAGTTAAATAACATATCATAAAAATAAAAACAAAGTCATTGTTCAAGTCAATGTGCACTTAACAGAAACATTATTATGCAAAAAAAGTTTAAACACTTTAATTTTTTTAAATTCCTAATATATTTACGTAGTGCTGTCGACGTTATATTACTTTAGAACTAAGGCGCGGCTAACAAGATTGTGGGTTCGAATTCTTGTAAGGGTTCCTTTTTTTTAATTTGAATTTTTTATTTCAAAGCTGTTTTAAGTTTTTTAACTATTATTGGTGTTATTTATAGTTATTTTTATTTTTCAAAGTTTTATTGAAAAAGTACATCAGAGTTAATTTATAAACAAGCAACTCATATGTATAAATCATATGAGTTGATTTATGTACAAATGTACATAAATCAACTTGTAAGTTATTTATGTACACTTGTACATAAATAACTTACATATCTATAGTTGCAGTGGAGTGTACATACATTGACACACTTAAATACGGATAGGCACAGTGGAGTTTACATACATCAACTGACTTAAAGTGGCAAAATAGTTCAGCAGAAGTTCAGGTCAGGCCAAGATTATAATCATCATGGTCATCCTACTATTAGTAACATGTAATCTCGTATAAACTGTTGCATGTCCGAAAAAGCTAATTTACTTAAAATGCCTCCCCCCCCTCTCATTTTTAAGGTTCTGGTCAAGTAAATGCTAGAGATAGTGCCCTAATAAAAATACTCATCTTGGGCTGAAATTGCATCCAACTACAAAGACTTTAAAAGAAAAGCAGAAATTTTTTTTCGACTTGAAAAATATAGCATTTCACTTTCAAAAAATGTTGTTTTATTTTATGCGCGTTTTTGATTAATTCAATTTTTTTTTTAAATTATGAAGCTCGTTGTTTTATTTTGTTTTCAAATACTCGGTGATTTTAATATCTAAAAGTTTAAAGTTTTAGCTTAATACTATGGGGGAGTAATGTAATTTATTCAAACAACTATAAGGAGATTAAGGTAGTTTTTATTGTTTACAGAAAGATAAAACAAGAGATTATTAGCCATTTATTGAATATTTTAATGCTGTAAACAAGAAGTATTTTTACTTTCGAATAAAAGAGACATTTTTTTTGAATGAGAACACTAAATACAACTGTTTCAGCTGTTTTCATGACGCTGCCCTGTCACGTTTTATGTATTTTGGCGTTAGTTTTGCTTTGCTTGATACTTTGGTTAAAAAAAGATTTATAAAAAAATAATAAATTATATAAGAAATGCTTCAATTTTACTTTTTAAAAATATAAAGTCAAAAATCAGCAGAAAACACAAAAAATTGAAGTTTAAAAATGTAATTTTTTGTTTTTAAGAAATACAAATTGTTCAGATCTCTCCTTAATTACGCTGAGGACCAGCCTCACACCTCATCTTTATTTAACAGGTTGGCATAGATGAGAACCTGTGTTACACTGTTTCCTGTATAGGTTGATAAAGTCCTTGTTAATAGCATATATGCAATTCTAATTTTTATCTATTTATGAGGATACAGATCTAAAACTCAGTTTAATGTTTCTGATGGCAGCTAAATATAATAAATATAATTCCAAACTCTGTGGTAGCTCTTAAGTAAGAAGATTTCATCAACAGATGAAAAATATGAAAGAAGCCTATGTTAGTGCTTTAGGTGTGCATTGTTGAAGTTACATAATTAAACTGTTGTCACAACTTTGGATTGATTAGCAAGAATGAGACAATTGCTTATTGTTTAGGATATCATGCTCTATCTATAGTTGTTTTAAGTTCTTTACAAATTTAAAATATGAATAAAATAACTAAAGACAGTAAACAAAAAAAAGCTATCAATACCACTATATTTGTAATCTTCAAAGTAACTTTTAACCTGTTGAATCTTATCTATTTATGCTAAATTCAACAAATCATTTGTTTAAACTGAGAAATTCACCTGTTTCATCTTAAAAAGGTTAGTAACTTTTGGTTCATTAAGTATTTTGATTCGAAAAGACTGCAATTATCATATGCATAGTCTGGGCATATACTTATGTATCAATTCATATAATTCATGTATATGTTGTAAAATCAGGTTTGAAACCTTTAAACATTCATTTATTCATTTAAAATCTCTTTACTCATTTTCTTTTATCACTCTCTACTTATTAGAAACAATATTAGAAAAACGGCATTCTTCAAATTCAGTTTTTTTAATATTGTTTTAATCAAAATCAATCTCAATTTGAATGGAAACAATATCAAACTCTATCTTATTATCCTTCATTACTGTTATTGATGTCATCATACTGAATGGATCTAGTAATACTGACACTGCTGGCTCTAACTCAACTTAAAATCAGAAGAATCTAATTAGTAATTTAATTTGTAGTTATCAATAACTTAATTTGTAGTGCACATCAGTACACTACTAACTTATGGCTAACTGAGATTTTTTTTCACAATTTTCTTTGTGATGGTCTTGGAGCTGAACTTATTTATCATTTTGATAGAATTTGTGCTGCCTTTATAATCTCCTAAATTCAGAAAGGCATGGAAGCTCTAACTGTTTTGTGTCAGTTAAATGAAGTCTCATTCTTATTGGTTTAACCGGACATGTTATGTGATATACTGGTTTAACTTTGATATTTTTTTTTATGTTTCTTTAGTGCAGTTTATATTTATAATAATTTCTTTTAACTCCATTTTACTTTTAACTATCATTTTACCTTTTTGACAAAAACAACTCTTTCACAAGAAATCAGAGCAAAATAAATATAATATCTGCCTCAACACAAAGGGTAAATGGATGAAAAATGTAAATTTTATTCTAGAGGGAAATATTTTTTAACGTTTTTTATATTTTATGAGATGTCTTTAATAAAATATTACAATCTTTAATAAATGACAAATGGTTGTGAAATAACAAGTGCAGTGTTATAAATATGGAATTTTATGATGTGATAGAAACCATTAATAAATTTAATAATAAGGTAGACATAGTCAAACTTGACATACATACTTTACTTATATTCTACTTTTTGATACTAAGGTCAATCATTCTCCTATTTTATCTCAGAAGTTAGGTTTAAGAGACATTTGAAAACTTTAACAATGTCATTAACAAAAGCAACTTCAAAAAAATGTAGCAGAGCAAAATGTCATAAAAACATGTCATAAGGAAAATTATGAACACCGCATTAGTAAATGTGGTGTTCATAACTTTCCTTAATCTTTAAGCAAAAAAATCAATATAAATTTTACTAATCTTTTTTATTTTGTGTTTGAGATTTTTATATAAATAACCACAAACATAAAAAAACAAATTATTTATACATAAAAAAAACAGATTATTTTGACTTGGTATTTTTAAATTCTTTCATTACTTATTATTAATTTGATTAATTTGTTTTATTATTCATTATGTTTTGTAGCTAATAATGAACATGATAGATAACTTGATATTTAGGAATTTAGTATTTCACACAAAAAAATTACACTGAAAGTAACTAAAAAAAAAATGCATATTACAGACGATATTCTAAAGAAATTTGCAATTTATGTAATGAAATGTTTCATTATAACAATTCTTACAGGCAAATATCTATTTTAACAGACAGTATTCAATTGGTTGATGAAGTATAATATATATTTTCATTACAAAGAAATATATATTATTACTTTGCAGCAATGAAAAATATTCTTTGATTTTAAGGAATTTTTTTATATACCAAAAATAAAATTTATTAAATTCTTATTTATTAGTTTATTTATTATAAATTTATTAAATTCGAACATTAATCTAGATGTCATAAAAATGACCCTTCAACTTTTGTTAAAAATATTGTTTATACAATATATTAGTTGATAAACAGCAATAAATAGCAAATAAAGAGATTTGATAAAGCATTAAGTTATATTTGAATACCTGACATTGCAAGCATTACATAACTATCAAAATTTATTGCAGTTTTATTTGAAAAATGGTTCAACAATGTATTCGGTGATGAAACAACTACTTTAGCCCACTTTCCATCAGTAAATAATTGAGAGTAATCACTCATTCCAACACAAAAGTATGGATATATTTTCCTATAATAGTTTATAGATTTATATCCATCAACATCATCAATAAGTGCGTCAGTATTTAATGTTTCATTACTACTCCAAATAGATCCTAAATAGCTCCAATTCTAAATTAAAAAGAATATGTTATAAACTTATAAAAGATTTACCACAATACTTTACTTTTAATCTTAAAATAAATACTTAAAATATTCCATAAATACAAGATTAATCGCAATAAAACTAGCAAACTTAATAATAGTGTTCCTAAATGTAACATTACTCGTTACTATTACTCATTAATATTATGATACAAATGTTTTTCTTTTTTTTTTTTTTTACAAAATATAACCATGTAAATAACAGCAGCTGACAGATAACAACTGTATCAAATAGATTTTTATACACATAATCTTAAGTTTAAAAATATTTATGGCAGCTAAATTATTTATTTCGCTCATTTATTTGGTTGATCTGTTAGCGCTATTTGTCGCGCCCAGAAGTTTACAGGCCTGTTTCACGTGTCAGGAGCGATCGCTCCTAATTCATCACAAGGCCTGAATATATATAGTGGGTCATTCCATATAGTCGGGGTCATGACATTTTTACTGCAAAAGGTGAAAATATAAGCAAGAAACTTTGTAAACTTTTTTTTTTTGGTAATGTGTACATTTGGTCACGTACTACTATCTGAAAAAATTACAGTAAATTTTATGCTATAGTTGCATCGCTATGTCCTAATAAAATCAGTCACGGTCGTGACAGCTACAAAAACAGAAACAGAACATGTTTAAGTAATTTTGTTTTTTTGTAGAAAACATTCAACAAATTAAAAATTTAATCTTTTTAATTATTTTTATAGGATGTTATAATAACTATAATACATTTTTTTTATTTTTTATTGTTTATATTTTACATAAAATAGTATCTAGCAAAAAGTCGCGGTCGTGACATCGCAGTCGTTACAAAATATTGTACAACCAGATAACATTATATTTAAGGTATTTTTAATGTATATTTTAGCATTGCTAAAGTTTTTAAAAATATATAAACAATCTAAACAATTTTTATAGTTATCCTTAGAAAAATAAAAGAAACATCAACAAGTTTTTAATAAAAAAACGTAACAAATTACTTTATCAAATTGCAATATTGAAGATATATTTAAATAAACTAAACAATTCAATATAATAATTAATGATTGTTTTGTTTGCTGTGTTATTCGTCTGATAGTGGTGATATTTTTTTAATGCTGAAAATTTTGTTCTTAACTTTCCAGTAATGGTAAAGTCATATATCTTCAACTATTTCTGCTAGCAGTAAAGTATCGCTTAGCTGACTATAATGTTGATCAATTTCATCTTCAGTCAAATATATTAAACTTACTGCCTAATCTTTGCATATAGCTTCATAAAATTACCACGCATTTTGAATAATAACTTGTCTTGCTTTAACCTTTTGCCGTGCTAACCTTTTTAAGGTTCCTCCTACGCCATCAATGGCTTCGTTTCCGTGGGCTGTAGTAAAAAAATTCCACTTGAAAGTTGGAATATTAAATTTCACTTGACAATACTTCAGGAATTTTACCATGTAGCGGTTTTTAAATTGAGATGATGGACCACCATTCCACAACGTTACTTTGTGTATAACTGAATTGGTTACATAAGCCTTTAAAAAATATATTACAAATGTTATGCATCCCTCAAAGATAAAAATAAAAAATGTGTAAAAATTGAACTGTTTAAGTTCAATTTTTGAAAATGAAAAATACCTTTAAAATTAATTCAAGGAAAACACTGACACATGTTTTGCTGTGATCATTTTTATCTGTTAAATAAGTAACCATTTTTTTTAATCTTTATCATAAACAGCAACAGTGAAGATTGTTATTTGAGATTGACTCCAATAAGCACTTTTGTGGAGTGCAGCAATAGTTTTGGCTAAAATCAAAGTGTATTAATAATTCACTATCCATAATATTATCTATTTGGTGGCAAAAAACAGACACTTGGTGACGCTTTATTAAATGGTGAATCCGAAATTGAGGTAGCATTTTCAAAAACTCTGTATATGTTGCATACAAAGACTGTTTAATCAATCCCTGCTGTAGATGATTTGTAACCTTGTCGACGATTTGTAACCTTGACGATTTGTAACCTTGTACCAATTTATGTAACTGACTTCAATGCATTCTTTGTTTTGCTCTTTGAATGGTAGTAGCATTCTGTTGTTAGGACAGTTAGCACAAACACTATATGATAGTAAGAGGCAATCTGGAGTGAGATGGCTTCAAAGAATCCATTTGTTTACCCAGTTTGTGTTGTAAGGTTCAAAATTAAAGTTTGAAGATAAAGCATTGCATATATTCATAAAACTTTCATGAATTAGACAACAGCAGGTTTCAAGAGGCGTCTCTGAATATGTGAGTATTTGAGCTTGACGAAGTACACAAAATTTTGGAAATTTTATCTTGCTTCAAAATTCCATCAAGATATTTCTTCGCAGTTGTAAAATTCTAGTACATGATTGAATACAGAAGATAAACAGATGCACTTTTTTATCTTTGATATATCTGGTAAAGAGATGTTCATTTCTATTGCTAACTGTTTCTTGACATAATCTACTTGTGGCGACTTTGGTCAAGCCAATTTAATGAATATGTCAAATAAGTTATATTTTAAATTAGTTCATAACCTTTAAATACAAATATATATCAATTGTTTAAATTACTCTTTATAACATGTGTTTTTATTAAGGTTTTTCAAACAAAATCTTCTTCCTTGCATTTAAACATCAAAACATCCGTTACACCACGTTAGACAAGGATATTGATTTTTTTTTTTTTACATATATATTCATTTCAACTAAAATGCTTCTGCTTAATATTTTCTAATTTAAAAAAATTAAATTTAGGTTGTATGAAAAAACTAAATTTGTTATAATAGTCGCAGTCGTGACAGTGAAAAATGCCTTTTCTTTTTAGTAACATAGCAACTAATAATTGAGATAATATTAATATCACTTATTAGCAAACTTATTTAATCACTAATGTTTATCCTGAGAATTAAAAATTAAAAAAAAATTTAAAAAGTTTAACACAACTCCATGTTTAGAAATTCATGTTTTTTACATCATAAAATATTAAAAATGGCTTCCAAATTTTAGAAATCTCCTACACGCATAAAAATAAATGACGAAGTGAAGATATTTTTTTAGATGCACTAATGTGTCTGTTAATTTATCTTTTAAAAATATTTTTCTAATATTCAGTTTAAATATTTTTGAATTTTGGCATTCTTATATGGAATGACACAGTATTAATGATTATCAGTAAATCTGTTTTCATAGTAAAATGTCAGTCAATTAATTTAATAAGAATATTGGTGAATATATTTAACAGTTTTGGTTAACTAAATAATTAGTTTAATTAATTATTTGATTATTTAATTATGATTGTTTAATTAGAATAACTGACAAAATGTCAAGACATTGAATATGTCAAGACATATTCAATTTTCTAGTGAAAAGGATCATTTTAAGAACATATATTGTCACTGCAATTCACCTTGCTTTATAAAAAAATCATGGGATCCTGAAACCCAAGTCATTTTCAGCTTACTGCAATAACACTTAGCCAAATTCTCTTTCTATTCGGATATACATCCTGTCTTATTTCTCTAATAAATGCTATAGTATTAAAAGATATATCGATGATATTCTTATGAACCCTAAACCAATCAACTTTCTGTAACTATAAGAAGATAGCTGCTTCTTACCAATGTTTTTTAAGCCACAGGAGTGCCAAGCAAAAAAAGCCTTTCAAAAAAATCTCACTAAAATTGCTAGAAGGAACAGAAATGCCAGATAACTCTCAAAATTTTACAACTCACTGGAACTATTGTTTTCTATGCTGCCTATCTAGTTTTAACACTTCTAACTTCTAGGATTTTTACAGGTACTCTTAAATATTATAAATAGTAGATAGAGATTTGAAAATTTATGAAGCATCATGGCCAAAGTTCTTTGCAGTAGCTATAAATAAAGAACTTACTTTGAATAGAGAGCTGTTCTCAATCCTCAGTAGAAATTAGTGTTTGATCAAGAGGTTTTACTTTAAGGTTAGGGCGTGTTTTTTTCATTGCAGGTGGTGAAAGTGTAACCACTTCGTTGCCAAATGCTACCAATGCTGATGGAGATAAGCCATCAAAATGTTTTTGATTGATTTTATTGATATCTTTGTAATATTTGTTATTGTATGATTCAATTTTATATTCTTTTGTACAACTTATTTTTGTTCAAGGCAAAAACCTTGTCTGCTCCATTAACTCTGCAATTTTATATTTGTTTTATCTGTATCTCTTCATTTCTCTTTGTAATTTTGGTATTCTGTGTACAGCATCTGTATACCAGCATATATCTTCCTTTTTAACATGAATTGTAACAGCTTTCCTTGCCTTCCTTTTCAAATGCTGCTAAAGCATTTGAAAGAGTTTCCTTCATTTCTTTTTTATAATAAACACTAAAAGTACTTGATTTTGTATGTAATGCATATATGAAGATTAGAGATATCAACTTGCATGTATGAGTAAAAAGATTTTTTTTTTTTCTTTCTTTTTGTAGTCAATTATTAGTTGAACATATTTAAAAAATATAATTTTTAAACATAAGTAATTAAGAAAATAATTATAGAAGAGTGTAATAAAGTTCAAATGCATCAAAATAATTTTAATGAAAATATATTATTACAGGATATGTTCCAAATGTTTTTTATACTACAATCGCCATTTTTTTTGTAAAGATTTTAATCATCTTGATTGATACATTTTTCAGCCACTTTTCATTATGTTGAGGATTTTGTTATCAGTTTTTTGTGTTTTGGCAAGTTAATACTTAATAGGGTGTCCCAAAAAACAACATTTTTGAAAAATATATCCTGCTACCCTCTTAATGTGTTCTATATGATAAATAAAACACTGGTTTTAAAAAATTTTTGAATTAAAAATATTTTTAGGGGTCCCCCAAGAATATTATATAAACTATATTATATAAAAACACTAATATTTAATCCAGATTCATAAATTCAAGATTTTCATTTGGGTACAAATCAGGTAAGATATATATAATTATAAGAGAGAGAGAGAATTTTTTACAAATGCAAAATCTAGAAATATTCATATGAGAAATTTTTTGCGAACAAATATTACTAACACACGACTTACTGTATTTGACATAGGTTGCAAAAGAAAGTCATAAACTCCACTGGGACATCCTAAAAATATAAAATAATTTTACACTTTACAAATTAGGATTGTTACAATATTATTAATTCCATGAACTCCAACTGAAAAATAATCACTACCTGTGTTTAAGAAAAAAATTCTTAACTTTTTTGCAATTTATACAAGTAATTTATTATTTCATTAATTCATTGAATTAATTCATTGAAGTTACAATTCAGACAATAATACTTTTTTTTTTTTTTCACATTAATGTCTACTTGTTTATTAAGATTTTTTATTTACTTACCACAGAGAAGAGAAACTGCTATGATGGCAAGAATACTCTTCATTTTGAGATTAAAAGAATTAAATACAATAAAATATAGTAATATAAAGATCCAAAACTTAGTTATAAATATGTACCTATTACTGCAGATTAAGGTAATTACAGTATAAAGCATTACTGATGTCACAATCAAATATGTTTAACTTATGTCATAATTAAAATTCAGGTATAAATATATAAGGATTACACTGCTACTTGCAACAAGTAATCCAGTACAACCTGCCACATGAACTTCTATTCCCTAGAGCATGCTTTTTCAGTCAAAAAGCCATGAGAATTTAACTCTAAATTAAAATACTCTTAATACTACTTATTCAGCAAAGTGGTAACAAAGAAATAGAGAGGTAAACAAAGAAATTCTGCTGATCTTGCAAACCTGTGTAACATTGTTTCCTGCCTAGAATAGATCTTTTAACTCTACTTTTATCTTCATTTTGTGCACCTCTAAACGACTCAACATCATCACAAGAATAAAAAAAGTTTATTTGATTTGATTGATTTTTTTAATTGTTATTATTGATTGTTTTTTATTTATTATTATTGATTGCTTATTGTTTTTTTAATAAAGTGTTGTTTTAATTTACTTAAAAAAACTTTTTTTTAATCAAATAAAGTTTCATAAAAAACTTTACAAAAAATTCAATGCCTGTTGCAACTATTTCTATCTGGTTGAAAGATTTTTGAAAGATTTGAAAGAAAATATATTTGATAAGATTTTTAAAAGATATTTTTGTCTGGTTGAAAGACTAACTCTGTAATAACTCTTTAGGCACTCATAACACAGCATTTATAATAATAGGCATTCATGCTGCATAAGCATGGTGTCACTTTCAATACTTTTAGTTGTCAAGGTCACAAAAGAAGCCTATTGTTATCACTAAAAGTTTATTTATTAACAAGAATGTGGCAATTGTATAGATTATTAATACTAGAGTATGTTAGTATGTTTAAATGAAAAACTTGTTTTATATTGATAAACAAGCTATATAAATATATATATATATATATATATATATATATATATATATATATATATATATATATATATATATATATATATATATATATATATATATATATATATATATATATATATATATATATATGTATATGAATATATATTTATGTATATATATATGTATATATATACATACACATATGTATATATATATATATATATATATATACATATATATATATATACTCAATATACTCAATCCATATGTAAGGACGCAATTTCCTAATATTATTTTTGCACTCTTATAGTAAAAAAGTGCGCTTTAATATTTCAGAAAAAGAAGGAAAAAACAAAGAATGATGAAAGAAAAGATTGCTACCCTATGGTGAATCCTCAGTCGATGTAGCATCACTCCTTTGTGGGTCAGGTTATTTGATAATTGATGTATGTACTGAAACCTCCGCAACTTCCTGTTTCTTTATGATGTCATCCATGTGCATCTAATGCTGCATATATATATATATATATATATATATATATATATATATATATATATATATATATATATATATATATATATATATATATATATATATATATATATATATATATATATACATATATATATATATATATATATATATATATATATATATATATATATATATATATATATATATATATATATATATATATATATATATATACACATATATCAGCAAATATGAAAATCAATTCAGTCTAATTATTATATTAGTTACTATTCTACTATTTCAACCATCAGAACAGAAAGGGAACCATAATAATTGATAATAACGATAACTAACAGTAATAACTGATAACAACAGAATAACAGGTCTTATCAGATCCTAAATGGATGCAGTAAAACAAAGACCAATGCTCTTTATATATCAAATAAAAGCTATATTTTTGTGAGCTAAAACTTAAACCACAGTTATTGTTTAAATTGTTTTAAACGCACCGCATTACAGTACAATAAAATGTTATAAGGCTCTTAAACTTTTTAAGATGTGGTTTAAATTGAGTAAATGTTTCTGCATTAAAACATTTCCTAATTTATCAATCAAAACATCTTTCCATCAATCATTATTGTCTCAACATAAGTCATAAGATAAATTTTAAAAAAATTTTGGGACATTATTAATTTGATAAATTTATTAACTTGATCGTTTTTATCTTGATTCACAACAGCACCTGCTTCCGCATTTTAATAATTTTCCTTGTCTCACAGATACTCATCATTATGTTAATTGTCTCATAAATAAGTTAAAATAATCTTTCCATAAAACTCGTCTTTCTCATTTGGCAGGTTTGTTTTTGTATTGTTTTTGGATCTAGTACCTTTTGTATCCATGCTTTTGTTTCACTTCTTTCAGAGGTGTGATTAGCCTAGGGAGATCAATTAAACTTTTCATGTTTGGGTTTACATGAATTGGTTTAGAATGCTTGAAGCTTTTTTCCCACTATAGCAAAAATGCTTTCTAAATGAAAAAAATTGTCATATCCTCATAAAAACATTTGCATTACTATTTAAACTTTTTTTTGAACAAGCATGCTTTAAAGGGATTCTCAAGTTCTTTAAAGGGATTACTTTAAAATTCTTCACTTTTAATTCTTTACTTCAATTCATACTTTAAAGGGAATTCCAAGTGTGGATACATATTGTGAAATTAACGTTAACAAAAATTAAACTTATCTCAGCAAATTGTTAATTTATTAACAAAAAACTTTATTTATAATGCCATATTGTTTTTTTCAAAATAAAATTCTGCCTTGTTGATTTACTAGCTTTTAAATTTAGTCTGATTAACAAGCTAATGTTAATATTTGACAACAATACAAAAAAAAATTTTAAATAATTTAAAACTAAATTATAAAATGTTACATTTAGGTTTAAAATACTCTTTTCAAGCGTTTTGAGAGCTGTATTTTTTTTAATAGGGAAGGCTTTAATATAATATAGCATTTATATAATTAATATAATAATATATAAGGGAAAAGTAATAACCAAATGCAAGCAGCACCAAAAAAAACCCAACCCTCAAATAGACAATTTTTTATCTAATCGTTTACTTTTCCACACTATTGATTCTTTTTTTTTTTAAATTTTTTTGATAGACTCCAAAATTGAAATGATTAACAACCCTTTTCAAAGTTTGTTTATTTTTTATTAGTGATTATTAATAAGAATTATTTTTGAGACCAAAAAACTTGCTGGTGAAACCTGACATTTACTATTTTCTTATATTTCGCAAAAACTGACAATTAGCATTTTTTTAATTAAAAGACAATTACTTTTTCGAAGCCATAAGCGGATACAATTGTATTGTTTCATGTATCTATTCATATTTTCATCTTCAATTTTTAATGAGGTTCAATTTGGCACAGAGTTACCAACATTTTAATAGTTAAGTTATGAAAATCCAAAGTTTACTGAGTAAATAATAATATAGCAAGATTAAATCAACATAATTGTCAATATTTTATAATAAAAATTCAACTCTTCATCAAATATCCCTAAATAAATGTCTTTTATTGAAAGTAATTATTAACAAATACATTATTTAGATACAAGAAAAAAAAATGCCATAGCAATAAACAGATCAAAATTTAAAACAAATTTAATATTGTAACAATAAGTAACTATTTAATGTCTTCTTTTAACTCACTACAATTTATTTTGCAAATTTTCCTTAATTAAAGTGGATAAACATCATAAAAACCAGAAAAATTTAATATTAATCCCAAAAACTGCTGAAAAAATAAAAACAGTACAAATGGAATATAAATTTGATGTACTATTGACTATTTATCAATTTACGTGTTCAACTATATTGCTGATATTGAATCATTTTGTGCTATCACTTTTTGATATTGTGAAGCTAACATCAGTTAGCTTTATATAAATTGTTATTGGATGAATCTATTAATGAGTTTTTGCAGGTCATGTCATATTAAAGAGTTTTTGCAGGTCATATTAATGATTTTTTGCAGGTCACTTTTAGAAAAGATCACAATTTTAAACAAATTATTGTTTCAGAAAATTGTAAGGAATACCCTATGACTCGTTCATAGGAGGTCTAAACTCGCATAACATTGGCCATCAACTACTAGTAAACTCTACTTTTAAATTTACTGAAGATTATAATCACTGAAAACACTAACAGAATTCTTAGCATGATTGTTAAACTGCTAAAAAATAATTTAGCAATCGTGCTAAGTATGAACAATTCAAGTCCATCCTTGTGAAATTTAACTAATTTTACTTCAATATTAAGAACTCAAATCAAAAATTTATATCACTCACCAATAAATAAAAAAAGCAACTTTATTAACACCTTCTTAGTTTTGTTACAAAAAATGAACTTTTTTACAGATATGGATAAAAGCCTATATTTGAAATGCCTACTCCAAATGATGATCCTCCATTAAGCATTTCATTAAGTACTCTCCATTTAGTACTTGGCATGTTCTTGTACTATTCTCAAAAAAAAAAAAAAAAATTTAAAGAAATATCATCTTTTATCTCAAAAACATTTCAACTGCCTGCTGAAGCTATAAAGCATTTCAATTAAATGAAAGAATTCTTAAAAGACCTTAAAATCAGCTCAACAACCAACTGACAAAAAAAAAAACAAAGTTGAAACAGATGCTTCTGATTGTGCCCTAACTGCTTTTCTCAATCAGGCTGGAAGACTGGTTGCATTCTTTTAATGCACAATTTTCTTTACCAAAAAGAAGTATTCTTTTTTCTGAAAAGTTAATAAAAGAGTATTCGCAAACAGTTAATGTATTACAGTTACTGATTCTATTTGTATTTCATAGATTTTTTTTTTTTTTTTTTTTATTTGCATTCACTCCCAACAAGGCTGCAAGCAACCACTATTAAGTTGGGAGTTACTAGGAAAAAAAAAGAACAGAGTTATAGAGCAAGGAAACGGTTGACAGAAGACTTGAAAAGTTGAAGGTTGTATGAGTCAAGAAAACATGAAGATGGGAGAGAGTTCCAAAGGATTGAAGTGCGAGGAAAAAAACTAGATGAATAAAAGTTTTTAGAGCATGCAGGGACAGATACAGTAAACGAATAAGACTTAGCTGAATGACGAGTAAAACAAGAATGAATTCTAGTTGATGGAACTAGAGATGATAACTCCTTTGAGCAGTGACCATGATAGTATTTGTAGAAAAGAGAAAGAGATGCAACTTTACAACGATGGGAAAGAGATTCAAGCTTAGCAGATAGTCCAGGTCCAACAACATTTACAATGCGTTTTTGGACCTTGTCAAGAAGAGAAAGTGAATCGTTAGAAGAACCAGCCCAAATATGACAACAGTATTCCATACAGGGACGAATAAGAGATTTGTAGAGGTAGAGAATGGAATCAGAAGTAAGGAAATGGCGAGCACGATAAAAAGAAGCAACCTTAGCAGAAGCTAATTTAGCAATCGATTGTATATATGGTTTCCATGAAAGGTCAGTAGTAAGCGATAATCCAAGAAGACGTAAAGAGGATGACTCAGTAAGAGGATTGCCATTCATTAATATAGGAATGTTGACCATAATACGGTAGTTGTTTGCAGTAAGCAATTGGGTTTTTTTAGAGTTGAAATTCACAAGCCACTGTGAACCCCAATCTATTACTGAAGTGAGATCAGATTCAAGATCAGCTGCTTGTTCTAGGCGATCGAAAAGAGAAGACTTTTTGTCAAGACAGGAGTATAAAGTTGAGTCATCAGCAAAAAAAGCTACTTTAGATGAAAGGTTGTCAGGAAGATCGTTTATGTAGATAAGAAACAAAACAGGGCCCAGGATGGAACCTCGGGGAACCCCAGAAGTTACTGGAAATAAAGAAGAGTGTTGGCCTTCAAGGATGACTTTAATAAACCGGTTAGAAAGAAATGATTTGATAATCTCAAAAACTTTCCCAGAAACACCATATGAAGCAAGCTTATAGAGAAGACCAGCATGCCAAACTTTGTCGAAAGCTTTAGATATGCTGAGAGCAATACCCCTAGCCTAACCGCCTCCATCTAATGCACGATAAAATCTTTCAGTTACAGCAGTTAGCAAGTCGGCCGTAGAGCGAGAGGATTGAAAACCGTATTGCTACTAATACTATTAAACAGCTACTAATACTATTTATACTTAAACCACAATGAAGGCGTAATAACCAAACTAATTGTAACAAAATTATCTTGAAAAATCTATATCAAGAAATATCTCCTAAAATAATTGTATAGAGTCATATCAATTAAGATAAAGTTATAATGTATATTTATAAAACAAAAGTTTATACTAATTAGTTTTTTATTCATTCACACATCCAAATTTTGATAGCAGAGGGTATTGAATGATATTAAATCATATTATTCTTAAACTTTCATTTTATAAAAGACAATAGCATTTTATAAAATCTAACACAATAATGGTGATAAAATAATGAAAAGTCTTCAAAAACATTACCTTTCAGCAATATTAAAATAAAACAAAATGTTTGTAAGCAAAAACATAATTAAATATTTCTCTGCCCATAGAGGAAGAAAAAAAACGAGAAAAATAAAAAACAATCATTAAAAGAAAAAGTATCAAATCAAAAGATAAACAAAATAAAAATGAAATAATTCTTTATAAAATGAAATAAAGAGTAACTCTTTTTAAAAAAAACTATTGTAATTATTCAATGATAATATACCAAGTAGATTTTTTTTTTTAAAGAAATTTGAAGATCAGCAACATTTAATGACAGAGTTCTTGCATCAGTAAAAACAATGGAAAATGAAAGCATCTAAGAAAATAGCAATGGTAGCTGTACAAAAATCAATCAAATACCAGAAGTTATCAAATTATGAGAAATTGACAGAAGTTATCAAATTGTGATCCCATGAAGAGCACCAAAAATAATTTTAGAACAGAATATGAATTTTAACGCAGTCATGGTACAGTGGTCAGAGTTCAGAACCCAGACCTCAGAACCCTACAATCAAAGTTCGATGCCAGCTCTAGCATAAAAACTTAATGAAACATTTAAAAATACTTTTTTTTTTTTTTTTAATTAAAAGTGCTTTTTTTTTATTTTCAAATATAATTTTTATACCAAAAGTAACCCAGGTGTACAGTACCTCAATATAAACATTTTATAAAATGACTAATTTTTCAAAGATTTTTGCAAAATTGGTCCAGTTTTAAAAATTCAGAATTCAGTTGCAGTGTCTCAGAAAGTTATAAAAGTTGACATTTTAGACAAAATGTGATGATTTGAATGCATATACAGAATAGAAGATTTAAATAATTTGTGGAAAACAAAATCAAATAAATTTATACTATAACAAACCAATTGGATATATAAAAATAACCAAAGAAGAAAAAAAAAGATAAAACCTTGCTGATAATTATAACTACAAACTTAGGTTGTTAAATTTATGATTTATAATTTATGACTTTTGCTATAAGGTTACTTTTTTACAAACTAGATGTAACTCTGTTTTACAATCAACAATGCTGTGTATTCAAACATAAACCATTTATGCTTATATTTCTATATATTATACCTAAAATTCTAAAATTCTATAGAAAAAATATTAAAATATCAATCTTACAATCCTTAAATTTGATTATGGTTTTTTAACTGCTGCATTGTTTATCACTTGATAGCAAAATCAACTCTGATAATCTTTAAATAAACAGTAGTGATGTCTGAACTTTGGTGGATGATGTCTGAACCTGTTTCTAATAATGTCCTAGTTAATTTATATGATGTCAGAACAAATTCTGATGATATCATATTTAGTTTGTTTGATGTCTGAAAAATAACTTGTGTCATTGCGACGTATTTGCAACAACTGTTATCTGAACAAATTTGATCCCTGGTATGACCAGCCGAAAAAAAAATTTTAATGGTTGCAAAAAAAAAAAATTAAATGGTTGCGAAAAAAAAATTTTAATGGTTGTAACAAAAAAAAAAAAAAAAAAAGTATTAAGTATGAAACATTAAAAAAAAATTGAAAAAACTCAAATAACAAGAAATAATGAATTATCAATTAATTTACCTGTATCATTTTTTGTTGTATTTGTCTTACTTAAAGCATTTGGTCCAGTTAATACATAACGAGGAAAAAGTTTGCAATTGTTTATTTGAATCAATACTATGTACACACTGTCACTTTTCAAATATGAATAAACTCCTGGAATAATTAACCCATTGTCACCTTTTTTGAATTTAAGTACTGTAAAATTTCCTTCGTTGGATAATTTATAGGAAACAATAACTTGACTAAATCGAGTGCCAATACTTAAAAAGCGCCAAAAAATTCCCAATTGTAAATTTGATGATAATTTAATGCTAAGCAAATTGTTCTGGTTAAACTCATCATTGTCATTACTGAAGCAAGCTTAAAATATAAAACAATTAACATATTTTTACAAATAATTTTTTAAAAATAATTAACATAATTAGTTATAAAAATTGTAGTTTTTAAATAAAATTCTTACTGATTTAGAAATGAAAAACAAAAAAGTCAAACTTTTAAAGATAATCTTACCAGAATTTGTATATAATATTTTGATAAGAAGTATTCCAATTAGATATACTATATTTCTAACGAAACACCTATTGTTGATACATGACTGTAAAAAATATTTAAAAAGTTATAACAAGGTAAGTTATAATAAAAAAAAGTAAAAAAAAATTATTATATAAATTTTTTTTATTTTGCTCAAATGCACAACTTTGTGCATTTGATTATAATATAATCAAATGCACAAAGTTGTGTATTTGAACAAAATAAAAAAAAATATATATCATAATTTATATATATATATATATATATATATATATATATATATATATATATATATATATATATATATATATGTATATACATATATATATATATATATATATATATATATATATATATATATATATATATATATATATATATATATATATATATATATATATATATATGTATATATATATATATATGTATATACATATATATATATATATATATATATATATATATATATATATATATATACACACAAGAATAAATTTTAGTAGATAGCACAAGAGACGCAAGCTCTTTAGAGCAGCGTTCATCATAGAATTTATAGAAAAGAGAAAGAGAAGCAACATTACGACAATGTGACAATTGTTGAAGGTTGGCTGCATAAGCAGTCCAACTATGTTTACAATGCCTTTTTGTACCTTGTCTAAAAGAGAAAGGTCATCATTCAAAGATCTGCTCCAGATACAACTACAGTATTTCATACAAGGATGGACTAGAGATTATATTATAAGGATGGACTAGAGATAAAAAAATAGAACCACAATAAAGAGATGCATTGCAAGAAAGCAATGGATTTGATATATGGTTTCTAAGAAAGATTAAAAATCAAAGTTAACCCTAGAAGACGAAGTTAAGAGAACTCATCGAGTACATTACCATTTATAAATATAGGAAGATCTATATTGTTGCAATAAAGATTAGCTGAAAAAAATTGAGTTTCACCTGAGTTAAAGTTTACTAGCTACTGAGAGCCCAATGCCGTAGCAGAAGTGAGATCCTTTTCAACCTTAAAGATACAGTGAATAAAAACAAGTAGATAAAATAATAAAAAATACACTTGAATATAAAAGGTGTTATAAATTTAACTCAACTCTCTATTTAAATATCAATAGAGACAACAAAGAACCTGTCAGAGTTCATAAAAAAGATTTTATGAGGTTCTTACTGTTCTGCAACAATAACAATGCAGAGTTTTGTTGCTTACAAATAACAACATTAAGTGAGTGGGCTCTATATTTCACAAATGGTTTGCAACTTTTCCATGGTGGTTTAATTAAAATTAAAGCAAGTCTATTATTATATGCAACACATAATAAAATGTGATTTTTTGCAAGATACAATATCATATAACGCATAAATAGGACTGCAAAAGACATACTACAAAATGATCTTTTTTGCATTAATGTTGTACTAAACTTTTCATGAATGAGCTTAGTCATTGCATATAGAAGTGTATTTATTTTAGAATATCTGTGTCATCTTGCATATCATGGCACGCAGAGACTTCATGATGCCCAGGGTAGATCATTAAAAATTTACTTAATGACCATTTAAAAAGACCACTTACCATTAAAATTGACCACTCACCATTAAAATAAAAATGACAATGTTAATAAACTACTTCTAGTACTCACAAATTATTTTAAAACTTTTGTATTTAAGACTTTTTATGGATCAAACAATTTCATACAAGGAAATAAAAAAAAAATTTATTTGGTATGAAGTTTGGACCAAACACTTAACAAGCTTTTCTAGTAGCAAGTTGAAAGTAACAACTTCATAGTAAACTTTTTTTTGCCAGATCAGCTTTAATTTAAAAGTAAGAAAGATGCATATCTGAGAAAAATTTATTTCAAAAACCCTTAACATAAATGCTATTCACCAGATCTAAGGCTCATTACTAAGGGAAAATTACTGAACAAACACTGATGTATAGATTCCTACAGTGTAGGAAATACAGTGTAGGATAACATTTTTTTTGTGTGTTCTGTTAGTGTAGGCTACATTTTTAAACCTTTTTATTAGACATAACTCCGACTGATAATATTTTTCTGGAATTTTTTTCATTATTTTATGATATTCCATAAATGCGTTGCCAGTTGCTTTTTCTTAAGGGTTCATAGCTTTTAAAGAACATTCTGACTTGTTATTGCTCCAAATTTTATCATGCTTCAAAGCATAACTAGAGCATGTGTAAATTAAGTTCTAGGAACCTTTGGCTGAGGGTAGGTACAATCGGCAGAGCAGAGCAGATTGGCAGAGCAGATCATTAAAATGTTAATAACGGCAGAGCAGATTATTCCATCAGCCGTTTCCTAATGGGTGATCTGCCAAATAATTCGGCAGATCATATAATAGAATTTTTATAATGTGATTGTCAAATATTTTTATGAAAAACGGTGCATTGAATAGAAAGAACTATGATTTGACTTTTTAAACATAAATTTTTTGTTGTCGCAATATTTTCCAAAAAAAAGTGATCTGCCGTATTCTAATGTGTGATCTGCCAAATATTTCGGCAGATCATAATGCAACCGGCAGAGCAGATTGGCAGAGCAGATCATTGTCATTGTAACAATAATAACGGCAGAGCAGATTATCACAGACAAACATTGAGCCGTTTTCTATTTTGTGATCTGCAAAATTATATTTTGATAATGCGTGATCTGCTAAATAATATTTGAATAATGTGTGATCTGCGAAATAATATTTGGCAGATCACACATTAGAAAACGGCTGATTGGATAATCTGCTCTACCGCTATTAACATTACAATGATCTGCTCTGCCAATCTGCTCTGCTCTGCCGATTGTACCTACCCTTTGGCTGAGCCGTATGTCCACTCTGAAACGGCTGTTTCAGAGTGGACATACGGCTTCTTGTTATTTTTTGAAAATAATTACTTAGGGGGTGTTACTAAAACTTTTATAACTTTTGAAATATTAAAGATAAATACGTTCTGTAAAAAAAATATGAACACCGATTAAATTTTTTATATTTTATCATTCTATATAACAATCCAAGGCTGCTATGATTTTTATATGAACGCGCAAAATGACGAACTTGGCAGAATTTCGAAATTTTAATGGTACTTTTTAGCAAAATAATTAGAAAAATTATATTTCTGTTGGCTAATATGTAATATATATATATATATATATATATATATATATATATATATATATATATATATATATATATATATATATATATATATATATATATATATATATATATATATATATATATATATATATATATATATATATATATATATATATATATATATATATATATATATATATAGTTAGACCAATTATAAAACATATTAACATTATTTACACCGAATGCGAACTGATACAGGCACTTCAATAGGCGAAATAAAAATTAGATTAGCAACAATATAAAAAACCACCAAAGTTTGCTTTATTTATACACTAAAACTTGTCTCGCTAAAAAAGCTGTTTTAAAAAATTTAATTACTTAGTAAATTGGGAAGTAACGCATTTAAAGTTACGTCATTGCTTTAAAATATAAACAAAAATTTTACGCATGTAACAACAAATTTTGTTGCTAAACCTGCCCAGGTTGAAGACGTTTTAGCTAGAAGTACAGAATGTAATTTTTTGATTTTCATGTACATAAAGGGTTGTAATTTCAATAATTTGGTGAACTTAACAAAAATATAACGTTTTTCATATAAAACAAGTAATAACAAAAATATAAATGCTAAAAAATCTAACTTTAAATTTTTTTTTATTAATGTTTACTAAATATCTGATAAAATAGACATTCGTTTATAAGTATGTAAAATTTCAACCATAAAGCATGTAGCTTGAAATATCAAATATTGATTGGCCCAAGACAGGTTTTCCGTAAAATACGCAAAAATCAGAAAAGTGATCCCAAATCATTATAATGATTTGGGATCACTTTTCTGATTTTTGCGTATTTTACGGAAATTAAATTACGGAAATTACGGAAATTAAATTACGGTTATTAAATTACGGAAATTTTTTTTTAAATAAACGCTTTTGTGTTCTAATAAAAAAAAATGAAGCATCTATCTTTCCTTGTTAAATAAATATTCTCATTAAACGGAATAAAAATAAAAGTTGTAAAAATATTGCTAATATTAGCAATATTTTTACAACTTTTATTTTTATTCCGTTTAATGAGAATATTTATTTAACAAGGAAAGATAGATGCTTCATTTTTTTTTTATTAGAACACAAAAGCGTTTATTTAAAAAAGAATCATTACTTTAAAGTTATTGAATTTTTATACTTTATATGCCGAAATCTTTAAAAAACTTTTTATGCGGAAATTATTTTTGCAAACTCGTGACTAATGCCCAATTTTACATTGTGTGAAACAGCCGTGGAGGGTGCACAAAAGACATTATCATCAGATGGCTATTGAGAGGGGGACCTAGTCAGCATTCAAACAAATAAAATTAGATCTAAATGTTCAAATGTTTTATAACCAAATAATAAAGATGCTGATGGAATTTTATCTTTTTACCATAGATCTGTGGTAAGCCGAAGATAGTAATTGAGGTTTTTTAGCTTTCAAAAAAGGCAGACCAGACAATATATTGATATAATGAGAATATGTAAGGGAGAGCTGCTACATCGACTGGTTTGGGTAGAACATACAGGGGGATGCTGCTACATCAACGGAGGGTTTTGGGAGGGGGGTATAAATCAGTCAATGTAGCAGCACAGGGGCAGACTGGAAGTATATCAGCCCAGGTGGAGATGAAATATACTGGCCCGAAAGTATAATAACATCTTTATTATCATTGGTGTATTTATAGCGATGCTGTTCCGCTTCCCCTTCTTACTAAACATTCAAGTTGCCTAACTTTTTCTAATTTAAATATTGTACCCCCACCTAAATAGTAGTATTAGTAAATTTTTTTAATTATTTGTAATATAAAATAAATGATAATACCAAGGAATTATCATTTATTTTATATTACAAACAATAGGCAAATAGTAAAATAATTTAATTTTTACTATAATATATGAGAAAAATTAAGAAAAAATTTAGGTAGGTGAAAAAAAAAGTTAACATTTTATTATTAAGTAATAACATAAAATATCAGTTTAGGATAACATTTTATACATTAAACTTGAGCTCAGGGCCGACGACACGGGTTTCAAAGTGGGGGGAGGCACAATCGTCAAATTTTAGAATAGACCTTTTTTCTTAAAAAAAAAAAAAAAATTTTTTTTAAAAAGAAGGTCCTTTATAAAAAAGTGGGGGGGGGGCACGTTTATCTGAAATCACTAAACAAATTAAATATAAATGAATTCCAGCAAAATAATCTAAACTAATTTAAATATTGTTTATAAATGCCCTCTTTATTTATTATCTTGTAATCAATTTAATTTTCCTTTTATAATTTTATAAAAAACAGTAAAAAAGTCTATTGATTTGTTTATATTTATGGTAGTGGCTAAATTATTTGGATATATTTTTGGATTTGATACCACAGCGAAAGAAAATATCAATAGCCTTAATGAGAATAATTGATAAATATCAATGGCCATATCAGCAGCCTTAGTGTCATTTGTGTCTCGCTTGTAATGTAAAAATATAACTCTAAGTTTATTACTCTGGATCAAATACTATGAAGGATAGATGGTGGTTTTTAAAACCATTAATTTTCTCAGATGTTGAAGGGTCTAGTATATCCACACGCATTTGTGTGTATGTGTATTGGCTGCTGGGTGGCGGCCGGTACACTAACAATATTATAATAAGTAGATTTTAAGAGCTAATAATAGTTAAATATACTCACTGACAACAATACCAACACACTACCTGGTGGGAAATGACCTAGCGACTAGCGAGAGACTAGCTAGCTTTATAGCGATTTTCAAGCGATTTTTTTTTCTTATTTTATTCTTTACTAATGTCTCTAACATCTTTAAAAATTCGATTTTTAGTGTTGAGTCTATTATAATTATGAGAATAATTGAACTTTAAACATTCCAATTTTGTAGCAATGTGTCGCTAGCTACATATCGTAGCTTTGTAGCTAGTTACAAAACATCTACAAATCTATAGCTGGTTGATAGCTACATACCAAATTTTTTTTGATAGCGAATATATTACGATATGACGGAAGCTACAATAGCCTCTGAGTCTTTAGCTTATTAAGCTAGCTGTCCTCGAAGCCAAATCGCTGTCTTTATCTTTACAAATATCGATAGCTTTTCGCTAACTTAAAAAAGCTAGCGATCCTCGTGGCCAAATTGCTGTCTTTATCGTAACGATTACATCTAGCTATTCGCTAACCTATTTGCCACCGGGTAAGCTGATAACTGAATAATATGAAACTAAAATTAGACGGCATGACAGACAGCCAATTTACCATAATATCACAAATTTATAATTTAAATTTAGAACCCCTAAATTGACCGGCCCAGGTGGATTTCTCAGCTTTTCCGCTCTGGCCAGTCCACCCCTGTTGCAGCACATTTCTCACAAAATAGTATGATATCTGGTCTGCATTTTTTTGACCATGGCTAACAAAAAATGTGTCACTGACCCCAAGTTTCAGCTTTGCAACCTATTCTTTCTAAACTAATAAATTCCTGATTCGTTAATAAAACATTTCCTGATATTTTAAAATTATCTTGTGTTATTTTAATATCTCTAAACTTTCATGAATTAACATTAGTAAAAATTTTTGTATTCTAGAGTGTACTTATTCTAAACTTATTAAATTTTTTAAATGATTTTCAATTTGTTTTAATAAGTAATGTAAATGTAAATGTAAATGTAAAGTAATGCCACGCATTAATAAGTATAATAGAAAAAATCAAAAAAGCATTTTGTTTGCGGTGTTTTTATAAATTTACAAACAGCGTTTTATCAACGGTATCAACCGTTGAGTATAATCTGATTTTTAAATTATGAAATTCGCGGTGTTGTAAATAAAGCGCCGTGGTAAGTGAGTCGGAGGCCTCCCTACTTTCAAAAATAAATCCTGCCATTAGGACCCCAAAATCATAATATTTTTAAGGTATTACAAAAATACCTGAAAATTCTGAATATATAATACTTTTTTTTTTTAATAATCAATAACTTTATTATTAAAAATAATTCTATTCTTGTTAACTATAATAATAAACTATTTTGATATATATTATTATTATTACTTTTTTTTTTGTTATTATTGTTAACACACTTATTATAACTATAAATATAATTTGTATTAATTTTGTAATCTTATATTTTTATAATTAATAATTATTGATATTATTATTACTATTGGATACTATTGGAAAAATGATTCACGGAAAAAAATAGTTTGCTGTTGTTGTTGATTTAATATCAAAAAGTTATTAAAATTTTACGGCCTAAATAACCGGATAATGGGGTCAAAATTTTACCCTGTATAGAAACCATCCGATAGTTTTAACAAGGACGGTTTCTATTAACTTACTAAAAATAGATTTATTTTTTTCGTTAGTTATGCGTAAATAATCAATATTGTTGATTTCAATATTAGTTAGTCTATTCTTAAGTAAATTTACGAAAGTATCTTAAAATTTAAATGCTTTATGGGTAATTTAAGTTCTAAATCTTTGTATATTTGCTCTGTTCACTTAGTATATTTACGCTATTTTTATCCTTTGCTTCAAAGAGGACTATAGTTAAACGAAAGATTATAAACCAAATTTTTTATTTATATTACTTTTATATTATTATTTGGTCTTCTACGAGTATTCGCGTTCTTTAATCTTTATTTATTTCTTATTATGTCACAATTTTTTTATTTTACGTATGTTAAAACATCGCAAAAGTTGGTTGTTTTTCCGATCTAAATCCAACGTTGATCTAATGTTAACCCAACGTTGATCAACGTTAACCCAAATTTATTTAGATCAAAGTTAACCAAATGTGAATAACCTTACATTGGTCCAATGTATATGGATTAACGTTGATTTAATGCTTATAACACAACCTTAATCCAATGTGTATGCTTTAAAGTTAGATTATAAACATTGGATCAACGTTTATTTATAATAGGATGAAATAACGTTGGATTATATACTGTGGATCAAAGTTGTGTATGCATTGAGAAAAGGCAGGTATACAAATATGTATTTTTATAATTAGTAAGAACTATTTTTCATTCAAATATTTCAGTTAGCTATGGAAATATATTTTTCTAATACAAACATAAATAATGCCTCTTTAATCAGATGCAGTCATCAGTAATACTGATTTATCAAAATGGTTGAAATATCTATGTATAAGTACATATATACAATTATATATGCGTATAAATATATATTTAACTTGCATATACATATACTAAAATATTGAACAAATAAGTTTAATTCCTATAAAAGTTAAATTAAACGTTGTGCAAACGTAAAATATAACGTTGCTTTAACTTAAATACAATGTTTCGCCAACGTAAAATACAACGTTGTGCCAACATGAAATACAGCGTTAAAGTATTACACCATGCCGACTTAAAATACAACTTTGTTTTTTGGTTGTGGCGACGTTGCATTTGTAACCAAAATGATGTAAGAACAACGTTAGCCGTCAATGCTGGGCCAATTATTTTTGATTATTTTCTTTTCTTTTTGTTTCAGTTTTTTTGTTTCAGTCTTTATTTTTTCAGCAAATACTTATGTACGCTAGCGCGAGATAAACGGTGTTCATTAATGCTAAACTTATATATGACAATTTTTGCAAAAAATGTAATTAGTGGTTACTCTTTAACCTGCTTTAGAGATCAGAAGAGATTAGTTGGTAATAAAAGCATCACTTAGTAGTTTACTATTGTAGGTATTCTAGGTGTCTTTGGTTAAGGAGCTCTTTCTACCATTGCATAAAAATTGGGTTTTACATTAAACTTTTATTTCCCCGAAGTAAATTTCTTTACCACAAGTGATAAGTCTTGTCTATGACAAAAGTGATATTTTTCAATTTGATAAGTTGTACTGACAAACCCGCAACGTTGACAAAACCTCAACAATTTACATCAACAAGTTCATTTATCGTGGTTTTATAATAAAAAAAATCAATGTATACACAAAATTAATTTAAGAATTTATTATTATTCAATACATTAACAAAGTATAGACTCTTCTTAATAAAAAAAATGTTATTCAACTAGAAATATTTGATTATTTCACTGCGATTTTATTTTGTAAAAATTAAATCTAACAAAACTACCCTACTTTTCTTTAATGTTTTTAATGAGATATTTTATCAATCATGTATCCAAGAGCGGTTCTACGGAAGGGTGTGGGGTATTACACTCTCCAATAAATTTTGAGTGATAGTCGGTTTTTTAAAGGATATAGTCGGTTAGTCGGGAATTAGACACATTTCAGTCGGATGATTCTTAATTTTGAGGAAATGTCGTAAAAAAGAAATTAGGACGTTTTTTTAACAAAGAAGATATCACTTTTTAATAAAGATTTGCCAACCACTCTCATTTTATTTCTAAAATTACCCTAGTCAGCATACTTTTTTGTTGTTAAATTTAAAAAAAAAATGCTTTTAGGACTTCTTGTGATAACAGTTTTGTCATTCTTACCTTTTACCTTCTTTGAGACTTAAATTTGTAATAGTTATTAAGTCTTTTTAGATCTCACAGTTTGTTAAATAATTAGTAAATTAATAAATATCATAATTCGGCTAAGAAGAATTACAAGATCTAGGCAGAAAAGAGTATCTCGGCTCTTGGCTAAACATTCCAATCAACTAGACCTGCTCGCATCTTAATGAGCATCCACCTTAGTAACCTGTATTTAATAAAACTTTACGACATTAATATTTTGCGTTTTTTAGAATGCATTCACTATTCATATCAAGTTAGCTAGACGGATGTTTTTTGAGGGCTATTTTAACGTAACCTTATCTTCTTAAAACAGCTTCGCTACGTTATGTTTGAAAACCATTTTACATTAAACAGTTGAATTAAAACTAATTTTAAATTTGAATAAAAATGATATTAAACACTTTAAAAATACTTAATATAACTTTCATTATTTTACAATACAACTTTCATATTTATTGTCAGATATAAATAAAAAGTTTATAAATTAAGTTTATAAAAGTTTATTTGAGTTTATAAATTTTTTTAAAATACAAAAAAATATCATTTTAACATACCATCATGTGTTGTATGACATGTGACTGGTATCCTGTAACTCTATGTTATTAAATCTTTCTATATATTTTTTCAACAAAACTTTATTAGTTGTATATTAAAAATTTCTTATTCATTATTTATTATTTTGAAATAATTTACATTATTAATATTTTTTAATATATAAGATTGAATACCGAATTGTATATGCTGTGTTCCACTGTGAATACCGAATTGTTTTTACAGTGTTCCGCTGTGAAAATAAAAAAATTTTCGAATATTTTGTTTATTCATTATTTTTAAAATAAATTTTTTGTCAAATTCTTTTATATAAATATATATGAATATAAACGGCGCACGAGGTTGCTAATTTTTTCAAGCGGGATAACTAGTAATATGCCGCTTTTCTTATGTTTATTGTTTTTTGTAAGCACGGAAATCATAGGTCGTGATTTTTCGTAACGAATCAAAACGGAGGAGAAAACTTATCGTAAATTTTAGCAACTATTTTTCGTAATTCTTTTGTACAGTAATTTTGTACTGTAATAGGAAAAAAAAATTTTCGCAATTTATCGTTAGTGTACAATTATTTTATGAACCTATTAATTTCATATTTCTTCAAAGAATTCCGATCTTTTCGTAATTTCTGTAAATTCTTTGCAATTATAATTATTAAAAACTTATTCTTAAAAAACTGTTTTCTTGATATCATTTGTTATTTTGTTTTGTTTTGTTTTTTTCTAATTATCAAAATCGTGACTTTTTAATTGAGATTTCTGATTTGTCTATTGACTTGGTTATTGTCATTTGTAAGTTATTTAAACCAGTAAGCTGTATTAGAATGACAAGTAATTTTCATTTGTTTCATTATTTAGTGTTAACAACTTCATTTTGAATTGATTATTTTTTACAAATAGTAGCTAATAAATTTGTGACTTTTTTGAGGTTTTCAGTTGAAGTTATATTTACACGAGATTTTAAAATTTAACTGTTTAACTGTTGAAAATAAATTAATTCAACTCTTTTTTAACCTTTTTCTAAAAATATAAAATGTACAAAAAATGAGTTTTTAAACTTTAATGATCGAATTATTTGAGCGTCAAAATACTCTTAGATGAAATTTGAAAAAGAAGTAATCGCAAACTAAACATTCTCAATTCATTGACGAAGAAACCAGTAAAAATAATTTTTAATTAAAAAAATTTCTTTTCGCTGTCAAATAGTTTTTAGCCAACTTTGTTTTTAACTATCTTTACCACAAAAAAACACATGTTCAAAATCACTATTCCTTAATTACATAAATTTCGCTGAGTTGTTTCTTTCTGATTCTTTTTCTTTGCTGAAAAAAAAAATCTGTTTTTTATGACAGCACGAAGAGAATTTTTTTCTAAAATAAGGGATCACATTGTAAAATATTTATGTTGCTATTATAATGGATTAATAAAAAATATTTAAAAAGAGTTAAAATGACTTTCAGATTATTTTGTGTGTGGTTATTAAGGTGCCTCCGAAATTCCTTAAGTCTTATCATAGAACACCGCGGAGGAAGATATGACTAGTAAATTCAAGTCTGTTTCCTAATCATGAGCCTTTATTGGATGTATTGAGCTGTTAGTAAAATTTGATCCTTTCTTCAATAACTAATGAAAACAAAGGAAGGGATTGTACCTCGTACTTATCATTTGTAAAAATCTCTAACACTTAATAGCCACCGAATTGGCTATTAACACTGAAGAATTTATAGGCAATATGATCATCCTTAAGTAACATTTTTCTTTTATTTACTTCAAACATAATTTCTTAGTTAGCAAAATCAAATTTGCAAAATATTTCTCAAGCATTGTTGATTCTACTTAACGATGTATTGATTCTACTTAACGATATACTGGTTTTCTGTTTTGTACACATTGTTGATGTGTACAAAACGGAAAACCAGTTGTGCGGTTCTTAGAAATCATTCTCATGGCCGCAATTCATTTTTCAGTTTTCATGCTTGAAATTGTTTTGAAAAAGTTAGATTAGAATGCGATCGTCATTCAAAATTGCCACAACCAGTTATATAACAATGCCAGTAATATGTGTGGAATCTACTTGGTTTACAAATAAGAATTAAAGAGATCAACGTTCTCGCCGAATACATTCCTTGTGTTGTTCACTATTTGAACCTCTTAGGAGTGAGTGCCGCAAAATTCTGTGGCACTCACTCCTAAGAGATGATGAAATTAACAGTGTGGAATGCGATCTTTAATGATTGCCAACGTTAATGAGAGCACGGACAAACTAATGAGTGATCTAAACAAAAACTTGTTGACCGATCTCCTACTGATCTTAACTTTCACTTATTGAAAGAATGTCTTCATTTCAGAAAACCAGGTATTGGAGTCCATTGACCTAAAGATATCATATCTGCTTTTGTAAGCTTAAAATGCAGAAGAATGAAGTTTCAAAGCCTATACTAATCGCAGCGTGTTTTTAATAATAAATAACGCGAGATGCTTAATTAAATGCAAAAGAAAATACATTATAAAGCTATTGTGCAACAAATGCAAAGTTTTTTTATTTTAAACTGCTGTGAAATTTGAATACTAGGAGGTCAACAGGGGCCAAAAGGCCAAATAAAATTGTCAATTTTTTTAATAGTAGGGTGGGGTAATGTGGGTCTAGGGGGTAATGTAGGTCTAATTAAGATTTATCAGTTTTTCATTAGAAACGTTTTAGATAGAAGTTTTTTTATTCTGTATAATGTAGGTGGTTACTAGCTCTCTAAATTTTATGTTGTAGGTGGTTAAAACAAAGATTTTTTATAGGTGGTTAAAACATATATATATATATATATATATATATATATATATATATATATATATATATATATATATATATATATATATATATAAATATATATATATATATATATATATATATAATATATATATATATATATATATATATATATATATATATATATATATATATATATATATATATATATATATATATATGTTTTAACCACCTATAAAAAACCTTATATTAAACCTTATATATATATACACCTATTAAAAACCTTATATATATATATATATATATATACATATATATATATATATATATATATATATATATATATATATATATATATATATATATATATATATAATTTTATTTATTTTTTAAATCATAACCATTTTTTGTTTTTCATTTTGAGCCTTTTTCCTTTTTTTGCTGGATTTCGCTCATTTTTACTTCAGGTATCTAATAGCGAGGCTCTATATAGATGGTCAGGATTAAAGTTTTTCTTCTCTGTCTTGAAAGACTCCTTTGCAGTGACTACTTTTGGATGGCTGACAGAAGCACAGAGGTGGTTAATAACAACCATGTCACATGTCATATTAATATCAACAGTTTCTGATTGTTTTTTTTGCATCCACCTGCTTGAGAGACATTGATTCCAGGCACCTAGAGGTGCTTTATCCATTAATTCTGACATCAGGAAAGATCATCACGGGCGGCATGTACCTCCCACTTGCTGAAGAGAAAATAACAGCTGTGACAAGCTGACCCCTATCAGCCGAAGTGAGAGAACCAACTTGTTTCCTATATCTGGTTGAAAAGATTTTAGAGAGACACTTTGGAATTGTAAAAATACCTTTTTTGTCACAGCTCCAGATATTTTCAACAAGTAGCTTGGTTGTGTCCACAACTTCTTCCAGTAACAAAAAATAAGGATCCGCAGCCACTCAGTTGAAGCTCATGGCACGAGCAGTTGATGTAACCTCCAGTTTACAAAGTGAAAAATGTTTGGAATGTTTCTCCATGAAACCTATATACCAGTGACAACTGGCAACGTCATTATTAAAACTGTGTTTCTTATTATTTTCAATTGCCAGCTCGTACGCTAACTTTCTTAGCTCAAATGACCTGAGTTTATAAGACATCTTTTCGATCAGCTGAATATGCATAAAAAGTTTATTTTCTTCCTCTGGGGTGAATATTGTTTTGAAAGCACCTAGAGCTGAAATACTTAAGCATTAATTTAACCACTTCAAACTTAATAAGAAAATATTTATAACATATTTTAGAAATTTCATAATTTTGTGTTGGGCGGTAATAAACATAAGTTGTCAAAGAGTTATAAAATCGATGATTTTTTTAAATACATTGTATCTATACTGTAATTAAATAATTAATCGTTTGAATTTACTCTTTCCACACGTTTTTTTTATTATGAGGTTTTTTTAGAAAAATGTTACTCTTCTTTCATGGGTAGTCTGTGGTAAACTATACATTTTGGCAGCTTTTTTATATTGTTAATCATTTATCAAGGATTGGTTGTTGCATGGCACTTTCACTCATTTCCTATAGATTTGATGTTCGCTTATAATACATACATACATACATATATATATATATATATATATATATATATATATATATATATATATATATATATATATATATATATATATATATATATATATATATATATATATATATATATATATATATATATAAATTATTTCATTTTCATAAAAAACGTCATACGTAATTAGTCTACTATTTTTATAAAAACATTTGGGATAAAATGGGGAATACTCCATTATGCCTCATATTCCATACTCCATTATGCTCCATTGGTCGCATATCGCTAAAAACAGTGCTACATCTAAAAAAAGTTCATACATATCAAAATTTTAAAAATTTTAAAAATATAGCTAGTTCTATATTAAATGCAATATATGGTTAAATTACATCGAAGTTCACTTTAAGTCATATTTACTTAGTCAAGACAAATTTTACTAAACTTTTAAACGATTATTCAAAACCAATCAATATTTAGTTGTTTCACACTCATAACAAGGATTTTTTTGCAAAAAACTACTTTGCAACAGTTTCCCCTATATAACTATTTTGATACACAAGACGAACTTTATTTAAAACAATTTTATTATTAAAAGACATTATTAAGACATGTTTTGTCTACTACTAGCCATCTTCACTTAAATTTAAATATTTAAATTTTTGCTAAGTATCTATATAGGTGGTTAAAAAAAAAACATACAAAATTTTTAATTATCTGTATACAAACTATTAATAATTTAAAATATTAAAAAAAAAAAAGTAATAGTAAAGAAAAATAGGATGTAATGAAATAATAGGCTAATAATATACACAACATATATAAAAAGTAATAGGTTGATAAAATACACAGCATATATAAAAAGTAATAGGTTAATAAGATACACAGCATATGTAAAAAGTAATAGGTTAATAAGATACACAGCATAAGTAAAAAGGAGTTAACCTGTTTTTTCCAGGGCCGACGACACGGTTTTCGAAGTAGTGGGAAGGTGGGGAGGAAGCAGGGAGCACAATTGTCAATTTTTAAAAAAAGGTTCTCTATATCTTAAAACTTCTATATATATAAAAGAACCTTTAGAAAACTGGGGGACATGTGCCCACTTCCCTCCCCCCTCCCCTCCTCCTTTGACTTTAGCCTTGCGTTCATATTAGGTTTTAACTATTCTATGAAAATACTTTCTTTAAGCATTAACTTAAACTTATTAGATGCCTAATCTAAAACAGAAAGAACATTTGCTATTTAATTTAGCTAAACAATTTTATTAGCATAGAGATGTTTATAGAGTACCTAAGCAGTTGGTTTAAACGTTACTTCTGTCCTAGTCTCGGTGCGGTTTGCATATTCATTTCTCATTTTTGGTAATGACATGGTTAAACCAGTTAAACGTGATACTATGATAAAAAGTTTATGCATGTTTCTGATCTAACCTAGTTGAATAGCATTCACTTTGTGTGGTATTTAAATATCAAGCTTTGGGATCTTTTTAGGTTTTAAATGCTCTAAATCCATTTTTATTGGTCTGCGCATTCTGTATTTATTTTCCAAAAAATACCGAACCCAACGCTTTGTTATTTAAATTTAAAGACTTAAAGGGAATGTAAATGGGGCTTAGTGATAAGATAGTTTACGCCTTCTTCTTGCGTCGGCTCTACTATATATAAGTACGACATATTGTAAATAATAGTGTAAGGTAAAAATAACTTTGTTTTTTGGTTGGAAGTCCTCATCTGTTTACTTGGCACCAAAATTTCTTTCATATTTTTCCCAAAAATGACTATAGAATAGAATGAATTAAAAAAGAACTTTAGATATAACTATAAAACAATTTGTATCAAGACCCTGCGGACTCGAAAAAAACATTTAGGATTTTTGATGCCACATAAAAGGGGGGAAACATTTATTCGGTACCTCAGGATCTACAACAAGGTTATCATTCCGAGAAAAAAATATAAAAATTAAAATTTTAGAAATATATTTTGAAAAATAAATTTGTACTCAGTTTTAGACTGTATCATTTTGCATTTAAAAGAAAGATTGACAAAGCGTAAAATAATTCTCATTTACATTTACAATTTACAAAAACGTTTTTGTGAGCGAAAAAAGTGCTTATAAAAATTTTTAGGAAAGATGGATATTCTCAGCAACAACTTTTAGACATTGTTAAACATTACAAACATCCCAACTAAAAAACAAATAAAAAAATTATTTTGCTATCAAAAATTTTTCTACTATTTTTTGACTAAAAACAGTTCTTACAACAAAACTGTTATGTAGTCAAAAAAAAATCTAAGGGTTAGGTTCAAAAAAATGGTTAAGTTCAATGTATTTGGTAAAGTAAAAACGATTTAAAGGAGCAAAATTTTAAGTAAAAAAAATTTTTTTATACTCTTTTATTCAAAACCGGATTGATTGATACTGTTAAATACCTAGCGGGCATTTGTTTTTAAAAGTTACGTTTTAAACATTCGCACCTAAAGAACGTTTAAAAGACGTTTAAAATTATCGCATTTGAAATCTGAATATATTAGGAATTCCATATTGTGTTTAGAAAGTTAACAAGTTTGTCGTCTTTAACCTTTGTTTCATTTGATTCGGAAATTGTTATACTTATTATTTTTTTATTGTAATATTTATTAGTTTTTTTTCTTCTTTTTTATTATTTATATATATTTTTCTTCTTCTCTGAAACATTTTTTTTTCAAGATCGTTTTTTAAATTTAGCTTGACAATTTAAGAAAAAAAACTTTATCTCTGCGTGAACACTGTGTCTATAATGATGTGTTGAATACTATAGTATAATTATGAACTGGAAATAAAATGTTTGAATTAAACCCTGCTATTTTACACAGAGCTGAGTTCTTTCGATACTATTAAATACTATTTTCAAGTGAAATTATTAAGAAATAATTTAATTAAAAATGCAATGAATAGAATTTTATTTAAGAAAAAATAAAAATTTAGTAACCTCCATTAGCCATTATTTATCTTTATAGTGTTCATCTCTATATATACCCAGAATTCAAGTTTAATATGGATAACTAGTTCCTCGAAATTTAAAAATCCTCCAGCGCAAAATAAGATTTTTAATATCAGGCATTTTGGTTCTTGTTTTTAGTAAAACTTATTATGGAAAACACAGTCAGTGTTTGACTTAAACACCATTACTATGATGGAGATGATATAATATGCTGACCATGACTATGATGGAGATGACCTGATTATGATGGAAACGATTTTTGTATGTTTTATATCAAATATTTGATAACAAAATTGCGTAAATGACGGCATTTTTCGTCATTTTTTTATACTTACCAGTTTGAATTTTAAATTCAAAACCTCTTTTTTAAACTTAATTTAATAACCAGCTAAAAATTGGAACAAACCAAATTTTAACTTGAGAGTCGCATAAGAACATTGTGGATGTACATGCAAAAAAACCTTTAAAATAATGTGAAAACGTAAAAAATCTTCAATTTTCGTTTCTATTTTATTAGTTTTTTTAATCATTCTCGTTAAAAAAATAAAAACATCTAGGTTTTGTTTTTACCTAAGTTAAAGTTCAGTTAACAAAAATTGAAAACATCGCTGGTGTCTATAGATTTTATTAAAAATACGAGGTTTTTTATTTTTATTTTTTTATAAAGAAAGTAAGGAGGGGGAAAAAAAAATTAAAACATTTAAGATTTTAAATATATTTACATACTTCACGTGAAGTAAATTTATTATTTTATATATATACTGTAACAGTGAATACAAAATATACTAGGGAATGGGAATAGAATTTATAATCTGTTAAGATGCAGCCTCCAATGTTTATTCGACTTGTCCAAAGTGTGCATTCTCCATTCCGATTCCAATTTTGCGTAGCGTTCTTTATTTAAAAAAAGCGGTTTTCCACGTCTGTAAAAAATATATTTATATTAAGTAATAACTTGCATATAAACACAATTATTTATGTGCGTATAATAAAAATATTTATTTGCGTGTTAATAAAGTATAAATTTTCATAAGCACAGACACACAAAAATTTTTTTTTTAATAGTATAAATAGAATAAAATCATATTATCAAAAAAAAACTTGCTTTAATTCTCTATCTTCCTCTCCAAAACTGTCTAAATATACTGATCCCCAGGGACAAATCCTTTCATCTCTAATAATTAGAGTAAGAGAAGAAGATATCACCAAAAATAAACCCGTCCCATAACCACAGTCTGAAGAATGCTAAAACCGATAAACAAATTTAAAAAATTAATTCATCTCAATAAATATTTCAAGTAGTAGAAATAAAAGATCGAAACGTAATATTTAAATCTAAATGAAAAACTATGTTACTTGGACACACTCGTAAACAGTTTCTTTGTAAATGCAGCACGAACTGCGAAAACATAAAAGCTTTCCACAAACTAGACACAAAGTGGGATCTTCTGGTATTTTTTTGCACCTTGCACACTTTTGTTTTCTATATTCTTGAAATAAGCTATAAAATATTAAAACAATTATTATTAATAACATTTGTTGGTCTTTAAATTTTAATACATATAAATAAATAATTTGGACAAACTTGTAAGTTATGTTAAAAACTTAAAGAAATACCTGTCAAACAAAAGCGGCAATTTAATTAACGAAGGCATTTTCCACTCATTTGCTATAGGCAATATGTTCTAAAGTAAAATAATTATGCAAAAATATAAAGAGTGAAATCGCAAACGTTACAAACAAAATCTGAAATTCCGCATTAATTTTAAAACTCAAAATCTAGGACATTTTATTATGGTTATTTTACATTATATATTACTTATCAAACAACTACTTTGAAACTAATTGCAATTTTAGCAACTTAATTCAGAAGATGCAACATTGAAAAATTTACCAATGAATTTTATTATTAATCTAATATAGTATAATTTAATATAATTTTTAAAGTTGTCATGTCAAATAATTTGCTGAAAAGAAATAACAAAAATTTTTTTAAAAAATAAAGTTTTTTTAAGAAAAAAGTAAACTAACAAGACATAACATATATATATATATATATATATATATATATATATATATATATATATATATATATATATATATATATATATATATATATATATATATATATATATATATATATATATATATATATATATATATATATATATATATATATATTTATATTTAGACTGGTTCTTAAAACAACTTTTTATATGAATGACTGCTGGCACCTTCTGAATGTGTTGTATGTAATAAAAAAATTCTGGATTTAAAAAATTTTTGAATAAAAATTATTTTAAGGGGTTACTATCGACCTTCAAACATTAAATAGGTCCCTAGTATTATAAAAAAAGTTTTTTAAAAGTATGTCATGTTGGGTTTCAAACGAAGCGAAGTTATATAAAAATTTCAAAAATATTAATCATTTTATAATTAATTTTTTATTTTAGATTTTAGTGAACAGAAAATTACATTTTTTAACTAAAAACGATTAATAGAGAAATTAACAAGATTTTTTTATTATAATTTTTTTTTTCAATGTTTTTTTATAAAATGATTAATATTTTAGAAATTTTTATATAATTTCGCTTCGTTTGAGACCCAACATGACATACTTTTAAACTTTTTTTTTATATAATATTAGGGACCTATTTAATGTTTGAAGGTCGGTAGCAACCCCTTAAAATAATTTTTATTCAAAAATTTTTTAAATCCAGAATTTTTTTATTATATACAATATATTCAGAGGGTGCCAGCAGTCATTTATAAAAAAAGTTGTTTTAAGAACCAGTCTAATATATATATATATATATATATATATATATATATATATATATATATATATATATATATATATATATATATATATATATATATATATATATATATATATATATATATATATATATATATATATATATATATATATATATATATATAACATAACAAATAAACTAACAAGTAACTTCCGAAAAAATAAAAATTTTTATAATAAAAGTTTATGACTATTATGAAAGCAAATTTAATCAATTAGCAAAAAGAAAAAAATTAAAAAAATTAACTTTAATTGCTAAAAACTTGTATTGTAACTAAGGATGTGTATTATATAATTTAAGGATGCATTGTAACTATGTATTTTTTAAATGTGAAATAAATATCTAAACACAATTTTAAATATTAAACATTTCTCTAAGTAATTAAATTTTTTGATTTTTTAATATCAAATTTTAAATCTTCAGTATTTATGACTGCAAGTCAATTTTGCATTGATTCAACTGATTTCTTTGTCATATCTGGAATAATTTGACTCCGAGCTTCTTGAATCTTGATTTAACTACTTTCTTTATTGTATCTAAATCAGGGTTGACAAAAACCCGACCCAACTAGGTTTTTGGGTTTTTGGATTTTTGCTAAAGTTTGGTATAAATCTTTAAGAATATGGTTTGATTAATTTATAATTATTTAAAAGTTATTTTTTACAGCTAAATTGTTTTATATAAAAGTTTAATTAATAATCAGATTGCTTTTTTTTCTAATATAAAACTATTTTTAAAACTTTTTTTAAAAAGAGTTTTTAGTTAAATTTAAAATAAAGTAGATTATAGGTCTTTAACATGCCAAAGTATCATTCAGGGAGAAGAAATAATGCTAGTGAGTTGAATGAAGTGACCATATGAAGTAACCAAATAGAGTAATATGTAATTATTGCAAAGTGAGCATAATTAAAAAAATAGAGAGAGTTAAGATCCATTTGAATATATGGATCTTAATTCTCTCAATTTTCGCCATCTACATCTGCAGAATCAAATAAGTCTAACCAGTCAAATAATAATGAGCAAGATTGTTAAAGTTTTATTAGTGGTTCTTCTTACTTGTCAATTGTTCAGTCAACTGTAGTAGAAAAACTTGAACTTACCAAGCTGCTTAAAAAACGTAGACCTGAATACCAGTACCAAAATAGAAAACAGATATCTTCAGAACTCTTAGTAAAGATAAATGAAGAAGTAATCAATTTAATGAAAAATTATATTGCTGATGATTGTGCTGTTACCCTAATCTCACTTCAACAATTGACACTAGAAGCCAATCAAAAAAGATGTAAGTTTATTACGTTTAGCTGTTTTATTTAATATATATATATATATATATATATATATATATATATATATATATATATATATATATATATATATATATATATATATATATATATATATATATATATATATATATATATATATATATATATATATATATATATATATATATATATATATATATATATATGTATGAATATATTATATTTTATATATTTTTATTTAGGTTTTTGCAGTATGCACTGACAACAAAAATAAAATGTCTAAAAAGAGAAAGCTTTTGCAGACTGAAGACACTAGTTGATAACATATGGTTGCTCTGCTAATTTCTTAAACTTTGTTGAAAAGGATGTCTCTCTAAAGGAAGTCTATAGTAAAGCATATTATAGCAATTCAAAAATACTTTCGTAATCATCACCAACCACAAGTATGTACTAAATTCTAGATCGTAACTTATTGATCATATTCTGTAATACAATACTATGAAATAAAACAGCTGTGTTAATAATATAGGCCTTAATAATATTTATGGCAAAAGAGATCCAAAAGAGTATTATGGGAATGGTTATTGGAAAAAGGTGGACTGATGCTATAGCTACACAATGATACTTGTTTAAACTAGATTGTTTACAGACATATATTTCTAATCATTCTCTGTACAATGACATTAGAGGTGATCAGTTGATCCTTTAATAGGAAGCTGAATTGACAATCTGCCAATACAGAGAGAAGCAATAAATTTACATGCAGAACTGAAAATTGTTGGTGTTGCTTTAGATAAGGTTAATAAAACTAGTTAGTAACCGGATGTATTAAATTTAATTATAACAAGTATATTAAAACCACTAATTTCTGGCACCATGTCATCTTTAACTTTAATTACATAATTAACTAAACTATTGTGTTTGCTATAGTTGCAGGCAGACGATACAACTTTGTCTGAAGCAGTTAATATTTAGCAAAGCCTCATACATAATGAAAAAGTGGCTTTGCGCAAAGATGATATTTTAAAGAGGTTTAAGTAAGCAATTGTTCCATGTCATTTTCTGGTCAATTTAAGAGATACAAAATATGAAGGTAACTAAACAATTGTTTTATCTGATCTTAAGTTAACTATTCATTTTTAGTAAATAACTCTAGTTATTTACTAAAAACATTGGATAAAAGTCAAGATGAAGAAGCTGAGAAATGGTTGAATAAAGTCTATCCTGAATTTATGCCAGGCTACTATACATTTAAACTAAAAGATTCTAATTGTTTTCCAACATATTTATTCAACAATAGTGTAAAAAAACAACATCAACAACAAATTGGTGTAGAATTGTAGAAATACAGGAATCTAAGTCTTTCAAAATGCCTGCAAATTTTGCAAGATTTCTACGGCTGTTGCATACTTGTCCAGCTAGTACTGGATCCATTGAAAGATTTTTCTCATTTTTTGGGAATTGGAGCAAAATTAGGAATCGTTTAGGAAGAGAAAAAGCTTGTACCAATTTACAGACATTAAAGATCATTAAAGAGCTGATGACTAAGTTGTTAGATGACTTTGTTTAAAATTTTTAAATTTGAATATTATTGCTCCAAATAAAATGAAGTTCTCGTTTATGACTTACAAAACTTCTTATTTTGTTGTTATTAGAACAATTGTTAAGCAGCATCAAATCTTGTGTGTTAATGAAAATTGATTTATGAATAAAAAAAAAAAAAAAATTTAAGAGCGAAAACCCATTTGTTGGGTTTTTAATGGGTTTTTGGGTTTGGGTTTTTGGTTACAAACTCTGATTTAAACTAACTTGAATCCAAATTTTTTTGAATCTTTATATCAACCTAAATGTTTTACCTTGCTTGACCAAGCCATTAGGCAAATTGTGCTAAGCTTGTGACCATTCATTTATTTTAACTCCCTTTTTATTGCATTACTTGCACTACTTATGGTTAAATAAAAAAAATCTGGTTAAGTAGTCACTTTTCTCCACATAATGAAGCTAATCAACCAATTAATAATGGAACTAATCAACCAATGAATAATGGAGCTAATAACCAATTAATACAACTGTAATATTGTTAAATTCTATAACTAAATATTTTTTACCCTGATGATGTAAAATTTTTACTCTAAAAATATAAAATTCTCACCTTAAAGTTAATTTTTTTTTTCATTAAATATTCTATCAATTCTTCACACCAAGATGATATAATGCTTATTGCTGACTCATCTGGACTCCATTTTAAAATTACAGTACTCAATTCCTCTTCTGCATAATTAACAGAACAGCCACCAAGCTTTAGTAAAGATGCATATGAAACAAACGAATTAACCTATAACACAAAAAAATTTATTTTTATAGTTTTTAATAGTAAAGATGCATATTTTTATAGTTTTTATGCATATAGTTTTTAGCAGATCAGAAACACTTTTTTTTATCTTTTAATAGTTATATATATCTAAGTCAGTGGCGAATTAAGACTTCTTGGGCCCCGGGGCTATTTTTATTTTTATGGGCCAGAACCTAAAAATAACACAAAAAAAGGTCCTCTAAAATTTTTGGGGGCCCCTAAATTTGCGGGGTCCGGCACCCTCCCTATCCCCCCCTTGATCCGGCACTGATCTAAGTATTTTAGTATATTTAGTAGAACAATTAATTATGAGCAAATGATGCGCTGAGATGACTGTTTTAAATGCAAATAATTTCTGTGAGCCAAATTCATTCCCAAATCAACAATGTTGTCAATGTCTTCAGATGAAGTTTTTATACTGCACTGTTAACAGATGGTTTTAGTGTTGTGTATGATTTATTAGGAAATTAGTAGAAAAAACTTTAAAAAAAAGTGGTTGTTTAGTTTTTTTAAATAATGATAGTTCTGCCATATTTTTAATGTCAGAAGTTAACTCACTAAAAAGTTTTGTTCTTGCAAAGTAAAATGAGTTTTTTGTCATTTTGAGTTTTATTTTCTGAAGTCTCAACAATATTCCTTGTCTGGTACATTTTTTATGTTTAATAGTTTCGAAGTGATTAGTAAAATTTTCATAAAGTTCATTATTTAAACACTTTTTTTTACAAATAAGCATGAGTTCCTTTTGATGATTTTCTCAATTTCCTAAAGATTGTGATGGCTACCAATTATATCTTTTCCTCTTCTGTCAAATGAACTTAGTTTAGTTTTGTGTATTGCTGTAAAATTAAGATTGATGTTGGAATTGTATGTTAATATTGGAACAATCATTTGTTGATAATTCTGGAGAGCTGCCTTTGCAGGAAGGAAGATCTTTACTAATTTTGAATGACCCCATGCTTTCCTATAACTATCTTTAAAATGATTTTTTTTAAAAAAAGCGTTGGATCCAATTTACATCCTAGGTATTTATATAAATTCACAAAGTTAATTATTTTTTGTTCATATTTAAACAAAGTACATTGTAACGCTTTTTTGTGAATCCAAATGCATTGCTTCCATTTTTTCTCACATTCAGATTAATTATTAGTTCATTGTTATAAAAGCACTTTGCTATACTGTTTAATTCCGATATTAGACACTCTTGAAAAGTATTGAGATGCTTATGACTTTATTATATGTCAGCGCCATCTGCATATGATATCATTTTTTTCTAACCTAAGAAATTTAGGCAAATCGTTTATAAATAAACCAAACAACAATGGTCCTAGGATAGGTCCTTTTGGAACTCCATTTGATAAATAAAACTCTTTAGAATATTTATTATCAACATTACAGGATTTAATGATAAAGACTGAAACTTTTTTCTCAGTGTATAAGCAATAAACACTGAATCGTTAACAAACCACTAGCCAGAGAGAAATGTCACAATATGGTCACTTACTTATGCTTGTTGTTAACTACTTATGCTTGCTATTAATTGTAAGCAAAAAACTTTCTTTTGATTTTTTTATTGAGTTTAAAGTTAAGTTCCAAGGAACAAATTACATTAAGTCTTACAAAACTTGGAGCTTTTTTATACCATTAACCAACAGTTTTTATTTGTTATTAAGATTGCCAAAAAAAAATGTTTGACTAGAGATAACCTTATGTTTGACGAGAGATAACATTGTGTTTGACTATAGGTAACAATTCATTCAATAAATTTTGGTTTATCTAAAGTATTTTGTTAACAAGTAACACATGGAATGCATTACTTTTAAACAGCATTTTTTGTAAATATTAAAATTTACTAGCATGAATATGCATCTAAATTAAAAAAATTTCATTTCAAATTAAAAAATTAATAACTAAATGTTAACACCAGCAAATTAATATTGTCAGGAAAAAGTGCAGTCTCTTTACAATTTACATCTTAAATGAGAAACATTTTAATGGACTATTAGAGAGTACAAAAGTTGGTTTTGTTAGCTAATAGAGGAGAAGTTAAAAAACTATATTAGCATATTTGGTGTCGAAAATGGTTTTAACACCTGTGCTGCAATCAACCTTTGTTCCACTTGATGATTGAAAAGTTGAAATCACCAATAGTGAAAAAGTCTTGGGATTTTTTCTTTTAATAAAATATTTGAAATACAAAATGGATTTAAATACTTCTTTAAAAGCTAATACACTGCATCATAGTCTACTAATGCATCACAGTCTACTAATGCATGAGATTCCACTTGTGCGTGTTGTGTAAAGAAAAAAAAGAAAAGATACACAAGATAAACACTTCAAATAATTTAGATATCTAAAAAAATTTGGTGTTTTTTTAAAAAAAATTTGTGATGATTGTAAAAGTCTTAAAAAGACTTTTTTTAAGTAGTATAAAGCCTATATATCAGGGATGCGGAGTCCCAAAAAGGACTCCGGATAAGAAAGGCACAAAAAGATTACTTCTTTTAAGTTTTTAATATACAGGAGCTCTAAAAATATTAATAAGTTTATGGACTAATAATAAGAAAAAAATTAAGACTTTTAGGTAAGAGGCACAATCATTTTTTGAGCCCGCAGTCCTTAGGCATAATGGTGGCAAGGACTCCGGGCTTAAAAACAATAAGTTTTAAGTCATTAAATCTCATTAATTTTTTACTTATAGCAGATCATAAGTCAACAAACATGTTTAGAGCTTCTGGACACTACTGACTTGGAAAAAGTAGAGATATAAAGCCGGAGTTCTTTTGGGACTCTGCATCTTTGCTATATATAATTATTAAATATTACTTTATATATAGCAAGATTATCAAATATTATTTTATATATAAAAATATCATTAAATATTATTTTATATATAAAAATATTATTTTATATATAAAAATATTATTTTATATATAAAAATATTATTAATATATATATATATATATATATATATATATATATATATATATATATACATATATATATATATATATATATATATATATATATATATATATATATATAACGGGTGATGTGTAATTAGTGACACTAAAGTTAACTTAGTTTTGCTCGTAATATAATCTTTTTTATTAAACCATATAAATTTATTTTGGTAAATTGAATATTCTAGTTTTATTAAAAAAAAAAAATTATCCAAAAAAAATGTTAAACGGCCAAGAAAGCCTTCAAAAAAGCGTCAAAAATTTTTTTGTAAAAAACCTAAAAGCGACCAAAGTCGAAGCCGCTAACCATTTTATTTAAGAAGGAATCGCTCTCAAAACAGCATATAGATATATCAATCGACAGCTTGATGGGCAATGTTTAAAAATAAAAAAAATTCTGGTCGCCCGTCATTGTGGACTCAAGAAAAAAAAGCGAAACTTAAAAGGTTGACCAACAATCGAAAAGGTGTAAGTCAAAGAAAGCTTGCACGTAAATTCAACGTAAATCAAGCAACAATTTGTAAACAATTAGCCAAAATGAACATAAAATATCAGAAACGCGAAAAAACACCAAAATACAATGATGAACAACGTCTAAGGGCACAAAAAAGAAGTCGAAAACTTGTCAATCACCTCTACAAAGAACAAAGCGTTTTAATTTTGGACGACGAAAAATACTTTTGTTTTGCTGGCGATGAAATGCCTGGAAACGCCAGTTATTACACGAACAACAAAGAAAAATGTCCAGAAAATGTTCGTTTTGTGGGAAAAGAGATCGCATTATCTGAGCGTGGAATGTCGAAACCACTCTTCCGGTTGTCAACCTCGGCTGCAATAAAACCCGAAATTTATATCAAAGAATGCTTAGAGGAACGATTGTTGCCATTCATAGATAAGTATCACGATGATTTAAATTACATATTTTGGCAGGATTTAGCTAGTGCTCATAGAGCTAAAGAGGCAATATTGTGGATGAATGAAATGATTAACTTCGTGCCGGTCGATATGAACCCTCCTAATGTCCCCAAAGCCAGGCCAATCAAAGACTTTTGGGGAGTATTGGCTCAGAATGTGTATGAGGGTGGATGGGAGGCCAAAAGTGAACAACAACTGATTCGGCGTATCGAAGCCTGTCTGAAAAAAATTGATTTGACATTTTTACAATCTCTTATGAAGGGTATCAAAACTAAATTGAGATTAATAGCCGATCAAGGCGTTCAATCGATTTACAAAAAATAATTTTTAAAAAATAAATATTGTGTTATTATTTTTTTAAAATGAAAATTTTTTTTTCTTTTATTTCTTAAAAAATATAAGACTTTGATTTTTGTGTCACTAATTATGCATCACCCATTATATATATATATATATATATATATATATATATATATATATATATATATATATATATATATATATATATATATATATATATATATATATATATATATATATATATATATATATATATATATATATATATATATATATAATATATTTTTCAAATACTGCACTGTAAATTTCATTAATACAAATGAGAAAATGAAATCTTGTGGTACCCGAGATGTAACTGAAAATAAAGAGGTGCCCATCAAGTTAGATTCAAGATAAGAAATAAAAAATTTGTCAATTAAAGGCTCAATGACTGCTAATATTACGAAAATGACCAATGACATTACTGCTAATTAAAAAAAAAATTGAAAAGTAGTTGAAAGAGTCAAAAATGTTCATTTGTTTGAGCATCATCATAACAACTCTTGGTATTTAAATTTCTTTATTTATCACAAGAACATTTTAAAAATTATATAGTTTAACTTTAATGTTAACTTGAACTTTAAAAAAATACCAATAAATTAAAAAAAAGAATTAAAATACCAAGGAATACCAAAAGAATACTAATTAAAATAGTTGTTTATACGTAATATAACATAAACATAACGCATATTTAATATAAACATACACATATATAACATGAATTAATTAACATCATGTAATGACAATTCTACTATATAATATCGTTGTATAGTAGAACTGCCAGATTGAATAAACAATGTGAGCATGCAACTATTCTTATAACTGAGATGAACTTTTGAATCAAGTTCACTTATATTAATATGGCGCGCATTACTTGTTGGCTTGTTCAAAAATTTTGGTCATATAGTGACCAAAATTTTTAAACAAAATTTCCCTCAAGGGAGTCCTTTTTTTTGACCCCATGGAAAGATTCCTTTAACTTTTCTTTGTAACTTCCAACAATAAAAACATTCCAATCAATTTTTTTAACTAAGAGTTTAATGCAGCTTATAAATGCAAACTTCTTGTTACCTGTTTGATGTGTGACTGCATTATGAATGCATTAGCAGAACTGAATTGTACTTCGTTATCCTACTGCTATCAGTTCACATTTTTAAATTCCTTTCCAGACTCAATCCTAAAAAACATTCTTTTTTGTGATTTGGAGGTTTTGTGATCTTCTGGAGGTTTATACAAATGTTTTGCTACATTTTTAGCAGTTTCCTTGATAATCAAATTCATTAATATAGTTGTGAATTTTTTACATATGGGTTTGCATTGAGTATATGACAAAGAATTAAAATCATTATTGTGGAAAATATATTGTAAAAATTCTGGTAAAACAACATTGATTCTTATTTATAATTACTATGGTAAAACAACATCAACTCTTATTTATAATTACTGTGGCCAAAACACAATCTGGTAAAACAAAATCAATTCTTATAATAACTATGGTAAAACAACATCAATTTTTATTCATAATTATTATAATAAAACAACATCAATTCTTATTTATAATTACTATGGTAAAACAACATCAACTCTTATTTATAATTATTGTGGCCAAAATTTTTGTTTGGATTCAAAAATAAAATTTTTAACATCAAGAACTTTTAAATTTTTTAATTTTCAAAGTAGTTTATTTCAACAAATAAGTGGAATCTTTTAGGTGGTCCTAAAAGTAGCTTGTCATATGCAAAAATGATCCATTCATTTATTTCTTTTGGGTTATCATAATTGTGAATATGGCACATCTTGTATTCACAGATGGTTTTATTGAATGCAAATCATTTAGCCCAGTTCTACAATACTGTCCACTACTCCCATTAAACAGCTCTACAATACTGTCCATTATTCCCATTAAACAGTTCTACAATACTGTCCACTATTCTCATTAAACAGCTATAAAATACTGTCCACTATTCCCATTAAACAGCCCTACAATCCTGTCCACTATTCCCATTAAACATCTCTAAAATACTGTCCACTTTCTCTTTAAATTATTTATTCCCATTAAACTGACCTACAATTCTGTCTCCTATTTCCATTAAACAGCTCTACAATACTGTCCACTTTTATTATTGAACTTTGCTGTGATTGTTATTTAATTTAGTTTATTATTTTGTTTTATTTTGGTTTTATTTATTACTTGGTTTTTTTTTATTTTTTGTTAAATTAATTGCGCCACATTTCATCAATATTATTATTTTTTGTTTGTGTTCTTTAGTTAAATCAAATTCAAATTGTTTTGTTTTTTACAATTAACTAATCAACCATTCAGTGTACTACATCAATTTCCTATTAGATTACCATTTCACCTAGTAATTGCACAAATCTTTCTATGTTTGTATCCTCCAAAAAATTAAATTTAAAACTTTTTGAAACTAGGTTATATGTTGATACAGCATAAACTTCTGTGATAGAGAATCTAGAACTAATGTTGTCCAAACATGTTAAGATAATCGCTTTTCACTTTGAGTCGCTTACATTGCAATCATATGCTTATAAAATTAGTGAATGAACCACTGATGTTGATTCCATCGAACTCTGGTGGCATAAAACACCTTCGTTACTGTGTTAACTGTTTAGTATTTGAATTTTTTTATTACACAAACATTTTAATATATCATTAGATAAACCGAAATCTACATTTTATTTATTTTTTGGACACTTGACACTTAAATATTCAATTGTTTAGTTACAAAATATTGTATAAAACTAAAAAAACTAATTGGTTTTAAATACAACCTCTAAAAATGAGTTTGTCAGTGCATTCACAAAATGTTTATATTTTGTAAATGGTCAGACAAAATGCCTTACATTCAAAAAAGAACTCTTTGAGAAATAAGCCATAAGTTTCTTTGAATGAAGCAGTTTAGATAATTTCTAGTGTTATATATTTCAAGAGAAATTAGTGCATTTTATGTTAAAATTATTAAGTAATAATAAAAATAAATACCACATCTATTTCATCCTGCAACATCCAGATGGACTGAAAAAAATAAGCTTTTTTCAGAAATGGTAAACAAAGCTGTTCAATATGATATTCAACTGAATGTGGAGACATAACAGAAAGTGTAATCTAAAAATAAACAAAAATGATTAACTCTATAATTAATTATCAATAATAAGCTCTGTTTTATATAATATGGAATTTTTTTCTATTTAAATTGATTTAAAAAAATATTTATATTTTTGATTAAGCAGTTTAATCATATTTTGATTAAGCATCAATACATCATTTTTGTAGTTTCTAATTTCCCTAAAAATAAGAAACAATATGCTCAATTGCAGCCCAGACTCTTTTTTACCAGTTATTTTGTGTAGTAGTTTAGAAAATATTGATCTCTAAGTTTTTCACTACTATCACCTAGTGCCAAAAAATTATTTGATCAACCCCAATTTTATATGATTTTATATATTGCACATTATCAGACACAATGCCACTTTTAATGATTAATTCTTTTGTTCTTTTAATTATGTGATAGAGATGCATTTGGTCTAAAGACAGGTTATCTAAGACATCTTCATTAAAAATTTGCAAACTGTCCTAGCATTCAATTGGTTGGAACTGAACAATTGGTTTTGATTTGCAGGTCTTCAGCATATTTTCAACGGGGCCACTAAAACTGGTAACACCAGATGTAATACCATCCAAATGTGTAAACAAGTAACGAAAGGTCATTTGTGTGTAACATACAAATAAACCAGTTCACAAGAAATCTAAGAGCTAGTTTAACTTGGCAGATTATTCTGATTTCTACATCACAATTAGATTACAGATTACTTCAACTTCTACATCACTATGCCATTAAATTCACATTTTTTTGGTTTTATTGTCTATGATAACATTTGCTTAAGTTATATCTTTTCTGACATCAAAATAAATGTCTGTTATGCTTTCACTTGTTTTATGCAAAATTTTCCTTAATTTAACCCATTAACAGTGCATGCCATATTATTACGCAAACTTATGGTTTTCAAATGTCCATGCTGTAATATTATGCGCACTAAAAGTGGTTCCCAAATGTACATGCCGTAATATTACGGTTTTATGCATCTCCTTATAATTCCTTCTTGTTCATCAGTAATTATACGTCTACTTGTGACAATATTTATTACTACATAATTACGGAGCTTTTGTTTCAATAATTCACTTTTAAATGTGTTCACTTTGATTTTAAATATGACAAATAAGGAAGTTCTTCCAGTACAAAAATAATTATCAAAAAGAAAATATTTAATCACAAAAAAATAGAAAATTATAAATTTGATGAATCAATAATGAAAAGATATATTTGATGAATGATTATTGAAAATAATAATAAAAGATTAATGCTCAAAGAAAATGTGTGGCATGTTACAACGTGTGGTATGTTACAACGTGTGGTATGTTACAACGTGTGGTATGTTACAACGTGTGGCATGTTACAACGTGTGGTATGTTACAACGTGTGGTATGTTACAACATGTGGTATGTTACAACGTGTGGCATGTTACAACGTGTGGCATGTAACAACGTGTGGTATGTTACAACGTGTGGTATGTTACAACGTGTGGTATGTTACAACGTGTGGCATGTTACAACGTGTGGTATGTTACAACGTGTGGTATGTTACAACGTGTGGCATGTTACAACGTGTGGCATGTAACAACGTGTGGTATGTTACAACGTGTGGCATGTTACAACGTGTGGCATGTTACAACGTGTGGTATGTTACAACGTGTGGTATGTTGCAAACACAAAATTCAAAAAGATTCAAGATTCATGTGTAGAATGTGATGTAGAACTTTGTGCAGCTCCATGCTTTTCCATTTATCATACAAAAAGTGAATATTAGAGAATAGATTTTTAAAACTTTATGTTTATATAGTATGATTTATATATTCTTAAACTTGAATAATAACATTTTGTAGTATTTAATAATGTTAAAAATAGTAAAAAAAAATTTTTATTCTATTAGTAAAAAAACACGATTTTAAAAACACGGGACATTTAGAGACCACTTCAAAAAAAAAGCTGGACTAATAGCAACCGTATTTTAAAAAAATATTGGACTGTTCTAGGGCTTTTCATGCTGAACTTTGCTCTTATCAACCACCAAACCTAGATTATCCTTAGTAATCATGCTAACATTAATGAAGACTACAGTTGCTAGGGATGCTGTAGCTTGATCTGATACAACATATCTATCTGTTTATTTGGCTAGATTTGGTAGGAGCGTTCTCATTTGCCCTGCTTACAAATCAGTAATGGGCAAGAAATAAATGTCACTGAAATACACTTCACTATCATTATCCTTTTCACTTGAGTCTGTCTTAGTATCATCCGCCCCTTGAAAACTCAACTTCTCAGCTTTATCTAATCTGTATATAATATATATAGACTTGATGCTGAGCACAATTGGGTGCGCTCGGCATCAAGTCTTCAAAAGCGATATTCAGAATTGAAAATTAGTTGCCATAGGGCCATCCTTAAATTACGTAGGCATCTATGGGGAGAGGGTCACTAAAAAAGTTTTCTTTTTGAGTACTAGGTTGGTTGAAAAGTTCGCGGAGCGGCACCTATGTTGCAGTAGTAGAAACAAATTTATAACTGTATTAAACGTATTCATTCTTCGTATGAACGCATAAAAAATTTCAAGTCGATATGTCATTTCAGTCTTTGTTTACAAGCTATTGAAATTAGACGTGTCATAGTATTTTTTAAAATGGAAAATATTGAACATCGTGCTGTAATAAAATTCTTTGTGAAAAAAGGTTTAAAGCCCATGGAAATTCATAATGAAATGGTAAATGTGTTGGGTGATGATGCTCCTTCAAAAACAACAGTATGCAAATGGGCTGCGGAGTTTCAACGTGGGCGTTCAAGCCTTGAAGATGACCCTCGCTCTGGACGTCCAAAAAGTGCTACTACTGAAGAAACGATTAATGCTGTGCATGACATGGTTATGGATGATAGACGATTGACCAAACGTGAAATTGCTGAGGCTGTGGGCATCTCAGATGAACGGGTATTACACATCTTGCACGATGAATTACGCCTGAGAAAGCTGTTGGCAAGATGGGTGCCGCATTCGCTAACTCTGGATCAGAAACGCACTCGAGTAAAACTTTCTCAAGAACATTTGGCCCGTTTTCAAAAGAATAAAACAGATTTTGTGCGTCGATTCGTAACCATGGATGAGACTTGGGTTTACCACTATGATCCGAAGCTGCGACAACAAACTGCAGAGTGGACAGAACCCGGTTGTTCAGCTCCGAAGCAAGTGAAGGCGTCAAAATCGTCAAAGAAGGTTATGGCATCAGTTTTTTGGGATGCGAAAGGAATTTTATTAATAGATTACCTTCAAACCGGTAAAACGATAACAGGTGAATATTATAAAAATCTTTTGGACCAGTTGGATAAAAAAATTCGTGAGAAAAGACCTGGTTTGCTGCATAAAAAAATCATTTATCACCAGGACAACGCACCTGCTCATATCAGCGATGTTGCAAAGGCGAAATTGGTCGAATTAAAGTACGAACGCTTGGAACATCCACCCTATTCACCAGATCTGGCTCCGTCCGACTTCCACCTCTTTCCACATCTCAAAAAATTTCTACGTGGAAAGCGTTTCTCATCACATGAAGAAGTCATTGCAGCCGTAAATGGGTATTTTGAAGGCCTTCCGGAATCGCACTTCAGAGATGGGATACATGAATTGGAGAATCGTTGGAAAAAGTGTATTGCTCTTAAGGGAGAATATACTGAAGAATAAAGTCATTTTTTGAATCATAAAATTGTTTTTTCATTTCCGCTCCGCGAACTTTTCAACCAACCTAGTAGAATTAACATGCTTGATTGAGGACATTTGAAACAACAGAAACATTTTTAATTTAATTTAAAATAAATAAAAGTTAAAAAAAAAAAAAAAAGAATAAGAATATTTTATTTTTACAAAAGATGAAAAATTAAAAACAATAAAGCAAAAGTACCTTAGTTTTTAGAAAATCTTGTTGATTAAAACTTTTTTATTTTTCGAAATTCTATCAAGTTTTAATTTTTTAATATAAATTTTCTATTCTCATTGGGATGAAACGTCTTGAAAATAGTAAATATTCTATTCTATATGTTAGCAGTGATGACTTCATAACTTTTCATTCATTATTTGTACAAAATAGAAAACTGCTTTCTTATTAAAACTGAATGTGCTATTTAATTATTATCAAGTGAATAATATTTTATATACTTGATTATGTACTTAATAAATATGTAATAGACTTATATAATTATAATATATATCAGTGTAAGTATATATATATACTTGTACAAATATAATAAATAACTTATACTGACGTACATTTCGAAAAACTGTGAAACTAGTGACTTAACAATTTTTTTTGTTGTTGTTTGTGAGCACACTTCAAAGAAGTTTCAATTCAAAGTTATATAAATATATATTAGCTAAATTTATTATTTATTGTAACTTTTTCAATAAATAATACGTTTTTTAATAAACAATAGCCCCCAATATGAAAACAACAAGTTGATAAAACATTTTTTCTTTTATCAACTTAATTTAAATTCATTGATAAATATTAAATTCATAGACTTATCTCTTAATGTTCAAAATTATCACTATATAAAGTTTGCTCCCCCCTCAACTTGAATGGGTTACAATTTGATTGTGATTGATGATTGTGCCCCCCTCATTTCAAAACCCGTGTCGTCGGCCCTGATATATATATATATATATATATATATATATATATATATATATATATATATATATATATATATATATAAATATATATATATATATATATATATATATATATATATATATATATATATATATATATATATATATATATATATATATATTATATATATATATATATATATATATATATATATATATAAAGAGTTTTGATTATTTGAAAAAATACAACTTTGTGATGGAGCTTGAAGTTTCATGCCCTTCGGCAATCATCAGCCATATTTTATTCTTTAAATAAAGAAAAAACCGTTAAAAAATACAAAATACTGAAATTAACAGAAAAAAAAACATAACAAAACAATGAGTTCTGACGTCAAAACAAACAATTTTTTAATTAATTAGAAAATTGCTTAATCACCTATATTGAATAGGGCGAGAAGGAACTTGTTTCGATGCCTGCACTTGGATACCATTTCACTTTTTTTGTTTAGCAGATTTTTATTTTTGGAAAATAGAATTTCATATTTTTCATATGTGCATGGTTTGCAGGACTTCGTGGTTGGGTTGTAAGCATTGCACTGCTTAATTATTTTCCATTTGACAACTGGGTTTAAGTTGGCATCTTTTAATTTCCAAAATTCTTTTGATAATTCGGTGTCATTTTTGTATTTTAGAATGTTAAATGATTTTATATGGTTGGCATATTTGTTGACAGGAATGTTAGTAGGATTATTGGAACTTATATTGGCTTGATATACAATGTTTTTTGTTAAGCATTGGTTTGATAAAGGGCAGGTATTTTTATTAATGGAATTGCAGTTGGTTTTAGGTGAAATTTTGTTGTTGTTCATAATTTGTTGATTGTGTGCATTTAAAAAAGATTTCATATTCGGCATACAGCTTTAACTTATTTTTATTGTGTTTCTGTTGAAAATTTTGTGGAGTCTGTGTTTTTTTGGGAAGTGTTTATTGATTAAGGTTAAAAAGCTTTTCCCTACATTAGTGCTAACATTTTTGCTGAAAGGAGGGTTGAACCATATGATTTTTCGTTTACGGTGTTTGGTATGTTGTAAACTTAAATTAGGGTGATATGAAAGTTTGTGATTAAAACCGGATCTTAATAGTGCGTTATTGTACATATGAGTAGATCTTCGGAAGATTTCTTCACTTGACGAATTTGCAGACAATCTTAACTCAATTGAATGCGGAAGCTGTTTTAAAATAATAGGCGGGTAGTTTAAATCAGCATGAATATAGTTTATAGAATTCCCTGGCTTCGAATATGATTGAAAAGTATTGTCGTTGAGATTTAATGTGACGTCAAGATAATTTATAATTTTCATGTTGCACTGTATTGATATAGTGAGTTCGTCTTTTTTAAATATTTCAACAAAATGTTTTTTGATTTTTTCTATTTGGGGACTACTAATTTTTTTAAAAACTGCTAAGCCATCATCACGGTACAATCCGAAACCATTTTTATCATAAAACTGTGCAATTTGAAACAAAATATAAATTCCCACAAGATCACAAACTTCAGCGCCATCAAATGCTCCCATTAAAACATCGAATAAACCGCTTGATTTTTTAATCCAAACTTGATCATTGTTAAATAATAATGATTTTCTTGCATGATATATCAATGTTTTATGGTTAGGATCAATGTTTAGATGTTGCTCAGCAAAATAAATAGCGTTGTTAAAAAGTTTTTCAGATATTGAAGGGTAAAAATCAACAATATCAAAAATAAGGAACTTGTAAAAGTGTTTATCACTGATGCGATTAAACCAGTTTATGGTATCTTGGGTTTGTTTCCACTGATTGAGATGAAGTTTCTTTACAAATTCAGAGTTTATATTAGAAAGTATAACTTTACTAATTCTGTCGATTTCATTTTTGGCAGGGTTTAAAAAACGGACAGGGTTTAATAAACAATTTGAAGGTGTATTAATGTCGATTTTATTGAAAATGTCGTGATTTTTTAATACCCGTTTATCTTTATTTATTTGATTTTTTTTTTTTTTGTATTTGATTTTTTTTATGTTGTAAATGGGTGTAATTTTTTTTAGATATATTATATAAATTGGATGTTTTATCGGAAAAAGTATATGTAAGTTTACTATTGCGTATGGTAGATATGTCATCTTTTACCTTGTCTTGGAAATTATTGTATACTTTACAAAATTTAATGTTTTTTATAAGATCTATCAGATCGTTTTCAAATGTAGACATATCAGAAATTTGTTTGGGATAACTTGATGTTTTTATGTCGTTTTTATGATTTATATATATATATATATATATATATATATATATATATATATATATATATATATATATATATATATATATATACACACATATATATATATATATATATATATATATATATATATATATATATATATATATATATATATATATATATATATATATATATATATATATATATATATATATATATATATTAGGGTGATTCAGATTGTAATAGAAAAAAAAAATGTCACAAAAAACATTCTCCTCAAGGTTGCCTGTGTTCCTTTATCACCTAGGATCATGTGTACCAAAAATTAGACTAAAAGAAGCAATTTTAGGGGTTGCCATGTTTTATAAGATGAATTAACCATTGGTAAAATTTTGTGATTTTCTCAAATTTCGCAAATTTGTTTTTTCATTGTTTATTTATTTATAATTTAGAAATTGATAATATGGCAACCACTAGATCTTCTGCTGAGGTGTGGCTTGTTGGTAAACCTACACAAACTCTGTCGACTGCCTGACTTCCTTCAAGAGGGGATTTTCTTCGGAGGTTGCTCTTCCATCATATAGAAGAGAAACAAGAAGTGAAAAAAAGTATTCGGGCAACAATTGAAGCAGTTCTTGTTATATGGGAGAGAGGAAAAATTCCAACTCAAAGAATTGACAATGCGGAAAGAAAGTTAAAAAAACTTTATGACGAATATCTGCTGCTGAAAAAACACAGAGGATCAAAATTGGACAGCTGTCAAATGAAAGAAGGAATTTTCCACGTTGACCTTGAAGAACTTTTTGATATTTCAACCAAGAATGCATCAGAAGTTATGAAAAACGATGAAGATAAAGCATTTTTACGTCAGCAGCAAGAAGATCCATTAAGTTGTAGTATGGCAGGAATTGATCGGAATTTAACAGCTAGGGAGGCACGGAAACGAGTCCGAGAAACTAAAATGGAATTGAGGTGTCAAAGAAGTCAAGCAGAACTGATGGAAAAAACAGAACTCATTTCTTCTTCATCAGCAGTTGACATTGTGAGTGAAAGTAGTTCTAGTTCCTCGGATGATGATGTATATCAGACTCCTTCCGCTTCCAGCACACTGAGCACAAGTTGTTCAACGAAAAAGAAGATGAAAGTTCTAACAAATAATGTTGTATCATCTCTTGATCGTGTTAATATTTCTGATCGCCGTGCACTCTTCGTGGTTGGAACAGTGTCTCAAGCTCTTGGTCACTCGGTAAAAGATTTATCATTGTCGTACAGCACAATCCGCAGAAAAAGGCAATCTGTTTGTGAAGCGGTGACTACAGCTGACAAGGTTGATTTCTCTCCTGATAATCCACTTCTTCTGCATTGGGATGGAAAGCTCTTACCTGATATCACTGGTGGTCAAAAAAAAGTGGATAGAATTGCCATCCTTGTGACTGGTGGTGGGGTGGAAAAATTGCTGGGCGTTCCAAAGATTGATCAAGGTACAGGTGAGCAACAGGCTGATGCTTGCATGAAGGCTCTTAAAGACTGGAAATTGAAAGAACTTGTTCGGGGACTGGTTTTTGACACTACTTCATCTAACACTGGGTTGAACATTGGTGCCTGCACAATAATGGAGCAGAATCTTGACCATAATCTTATATGGATAGCATGCAGGCACCATATGTTTGAAGTCATGCTTTCCACCATTTTCACGACTGCATTTGAAACCAGTGGAGGACCTGAAGTTGGAATTTTTAACCATTTCCAGAAACAATGGCCAGCAATCAACAAGGAGGTGTTCACTATAGGGAATAAAGAATTTTACAACTGCGATTTTTTTCTCAAACTCCGTGAAGAAATGGTAGTATATTATAGTGAAGCAATTAAAGGTCAACAACCCAGGGATGATTACTTAGAACTCTTGAATTTGTGCCTTATTTTTCTTGGAGGATCAACTACAACATCGGAGTTCAAAGTGAAGTTTCGGGCTCCAGGTGCAACACACAATGCACGTTGGATGGCAAAAGCTATATATTGTATAAAGATATATTTGTTTCAGGATCAATTTGTTATTACTGCAAAGGAAAAGAAAGGAATAACAGATATAAGTCTTTTTGTGGCATTTGTATACGGACAGTTTCGGAATGAAGCTCCGTTAGCTGAACGAGCACCATTCAATGATGCCAAGCTTCTTCAACGGATTCAAGAATATCCAAATCGTACTATTGCAATTAATGCAGCAAAAGCTTTTCATCGCCACCTCTGGTATTTTTCTGAACATCTAATAGGATTGGCTTTCTTCGATTCCCGTGTCAACAACAACACCAAGAGAGACATGGCAAACAACCTGAAACAACAGCCAAGGCAGAAATCTCTCAAAAGACTTGATGCTGCCACATTCGATTGTCACAGCCCATTGCCTTCCTTCGTCACACAACGCACCGCAGAACTTTTCGATCTAATTTTGAAAAATGGAAAAGAAAAAGCTGAATCATTTTTAATGAAAGAATCTTCAGAGTGAGAAATGGATTCAACATATCTTGAAATGAAGCACAAGGTTGGTCAAATGAAAGTCGTCAACGATTTCGCCGAACGAGGCATAGCACTTATAACATCCTTTAACTCAAGCGTTACGAAAGATGAAAACCAAAAGCAGTTTCTTCTTAGATTGGTTGATCTTCACCGGAAGGAATTTCCAGTTGCATCAAAGTCTACCCTGATGAAGATGACTGTTGAATGATGAAGATGATTGATTTATTATTGCCTAGTGCAATTACATAGTAGTACTATAGTATTGATTTTTTTAACATTGAACATCTACAATCCACCACATAATAATAAGAAATTGATAATAAATAATTCAGTAATATAATATAAAAAATGTAAAAATAAAAAATATTTTTTTTACTTTTTGTAACCTTATACCAAAATGTGACAAAACATGGCAACCCCTAAATATCATCCGATTTGATTCAAATTTTGGCCAATAACTACTATTGTCATATAGAACAAGGGCAAGCTTGAGGACAATTGAAGTTTTGAACCTACAAATTTTGCATCACCCTAATATATATATGTAAATATATATGTATATATATATATATATATATATATATATATATATATAACCCAAGGAAATAGGAAAAATCAGGTCGACAATAATTTGCTGACCTCAATCTTTTGAGGTCAGCAAATTATTGTTGGAAGTCGGCATCAAAGAAAATTTGATACAAAGGCAAAAATTTTATACAAAATTACCAATAAAATATAGAAACAAGGTCAGCAATTTTTTTGCTGACCTTAAAAACTTGTAGGTCAGCAGTTAACTCGGCATTGCACACAAATTTCAATTAAAAAATTATATCAAGCATATTAATTTAATAATATCCAAAACTATATAAATAGCAAAATTAAGGTGGGAAAAATATTTTACAAACCTCTGAACTATTTAAATCTTCTGAATTATTGCTTGTTTCATTAACATATAACATACTGGAACATCTCCAAACTAAATTCACTAAAGTACTCAAAGTGATTTTCTCACTCTAAAAAAAAAAATAGTTAAAAATAAAATTATTTTTTTAACGCAAAGCAAACTTTAAATATACTTATTTTCATAAAAACTAAAAAAAACCTTGTAAGATAATATTAACTTATGAGCAAAATTAATAAGTTTTTTTCAAATAAGACACAAATTACTTGATTATATATATTATAGAACTTAAAAGGGATTGCAGTTGAATTGTAAATTTGTCAATGAGATAAATATTGAGAAAAATGAGTATTTTTACTTATTCTAAATGGTTGTCTTTACTTATGTATTTCAAAATTTCAAAAGTTGTTTTTATGTAATTCTTTAATAAAATATGATTTTTTGTATTTTATTTCCAATAGCAAATTTACTTTTAATGAGGTCAAAATACACCAAAAAAAAGAAAATTTAGGGGTAAGCAGAATAATTCTGTTAACCAGCCTTGAACCTCTTCTTAATCTATTAGACTGCATTGATTTAAACCTGTTTTAGAATGTTTCCTGCCTAGGATGATAAATGCTGGATCTTCTTGACTCTTCTCATAGGTTTTAACTTGTGCCTTTTTGATAGTGGCAATTCATCTCTTACTGTTGAGAGTACAGCTTTAAAACTCAGTACAATGGTTCTAAGGCCAGCTGGTAGTAAGATTTCTCGAACTCTTTGGTAGCTATAAGAGAGGCTGATTCCATCAACAGCTTCAAAATATCAGAATATTAACAGTGCCATGATGCGCATGGATGGTATCCCTGTTAATGCTTTTGGTGCGCATTGTCGAAGCCACATAAGGAGCCCTATGTTACAACGTAGGGTTAATTAATATGACTAAGAAAATTGATAGCTCATTATTTAGGAGGTTGTGCTCTCTCTATGAATGAATCAAGTTCTCTTTATTAAATTACAACATGCAAAAGTTGTAAGTACACCGTTACTCACATTATTTAACGTTTTCCCAAACAAATTCAATCCAAAGCAAATCTGGTAATGGAGGAAAAAATGTTATTTAAGATATAAAACTGGTTAACAGTTTTATTAACTAATCTAAGCCTCTCACTATGGTAACGAGCAAAAAGTTTTTGTTCTAAAAATTTAAAATAAACATGTTTTTCAAGCTTTAAAAAAAAGTGCAAAAACCTGCTGGAAAAAAGTTTTATGACAATTATATTTCTAAAAATTTCTGAATTATTAAAGACGATGAAATCTTTATGAAGTATTATTATAACAAAATCCTGATGCTTAAATCTGATGCTGTGTATTATAAAGCCAGATAAAGAGGAAAAGCAGATAAGAAAATTAAATACGCAAAACATATTAGGCATTTTAAAAAAGTTTTGATTTGGCAGGCTATTTGCAGGTATGACAAAAAATCAGCGCCTATATTTCTGAGTCCTCACTTTTTGGTAAAATATATGTTAAAGAGTGTTTAAAAGTCTTTTACTAAATCACATTATAGTAGACATCTGGTCTAATTTATCATCAAGTCATTATAGCAAACTGGCTTGGGATGATATAAAAATACCAAGAAAGTTGTGTATAAAATAGCAAATTATCCAAATTTCTTTTAATTCAAAATTATTTCAAAGTACAAATCATTAGGCAAAAAATGAAAAAAAAAATTAAAACTATGCAGAAATGTTGAAGATTTTAAAATGTCATTTAAAAAGCGTTAAACAGTTTTGTTATTCTGTGCCTAAATTTATGGATACCACCTAAGCAAAAATTCAAAATTTTATTAGATGCCCGGAGGAATAAATTAATTTCTTTGAAATATTTTATCTTCTTATATTAATGTATTAAAATTAATACTTAGTTTAAATAAAATTGATGAATACCTTTTTATAGTTGTTTTTTATTTTCACACTTATTTTGTGTGCACACTTAAATTTAAATTTTGCTATTCATTCTTTTGATTTCAGTGTTGATGGGTACTATCCTTTGATTTGAAAAGACTCTAATAGTCACATGCTTGGCTTGGGAGTACACATACATATTAATTCACCTATTTGTCATGAAATCAGGTTCGAATCCTTTGACCATTCTTTTATGTGCTTCCGCTTAGCACCTCTTCACTATATCACCTTTCTCTTTGTTCATTATCATTCTGCTTCTTTCCAAGACTGTACCTTTTTAGATGTAATTTCTGGTCAAATTGAACTCTCTCTTTTACTCATACTACTCACCTCTTTCTTTTATCCCTCTGCCAATATTTTTGTTATTGATGACTTTAATGCTTATCACACTGAATGGCTTGGCTGTAATGCCACTTTCCCTGCTCATACTAAAGCTTATAACTTCTGCAATTTTAAATCTCTTACTCAGATAGTTAACTTTGTTACTCGTAATCCTAACTATTTATCTTCACTCCTTGATTTATGTCTGGGATAGTTTGTTACTTGCTTTTCTTTACTACCATAAAGTGGACTGGGATTCTTTTCGTGATTTTCTTTGTGATGGTCCTTGGGTTAATGTCTTTTCTTTCTCAGCTGAAAAATGCGCCTCCTACAGGCAGGAAAAGAAGCTTTTATTCCTTTTTTTCGGTTTGAAGTCAAGCCTCATTCTACTACTTTTTAACCTCTTGTGCAGCTGCTATATCTAATCTGAATCATTTTTTTCATTGTTTTCAAAACAATAATTTTCTTGAGATCAAACGCCTATTTTTTATTGCAAGAAGTTGATGTAAAAAAGTGCTGCCAGATGTTAAGCTCCACTATTCTCAGTTCACTAAATCTCGCATCTTAGTTCAGAAGTTAGGCTCTAGAGAAAATCTTCAACAGTGTCGTTAACAAAGGAAGGTCTAACATTCCATCTCTCATTCATGGGACTGATCTTATTACCTCTCCCAAGGATAAGGCAGAACTATTTGCAAAGAACTTTTCTTCTAATTCAACTCTTAAATCTTATGGCCATTCTCTTCTTTCCATTCCAAGTAAACAGGTTAACCCATTGTTAAACACTCAAATCACTCCAGCTTCCATTGCTAAAGTGATATCCCAATTGAACTTTTCTACGGCTTGTGGTCCAGACAACATTCTTGTCATAGTCTTACAAAATTGTTTTCCGAAACTCTCTTCAATTCTCTTTAAACTATTTAATAAGTGCTTGGCTGAGTCTTGTTTTCCTGTCTGCTGGAAAATGGCATCTGTTGATCCAATTTTCAGAATATCTGATAAACATTCTGGCCCCTCCAATTAGTGTCCAGTCAGTCTTCTTTCTGTTATTAGCAAGGTCTTTGAGTCTTTGATAAACAAATTTCTTATATCTCATCTTTAGTCAAATAACTTACTGTCAGACAATCAATACGATTTTCGATCCGCTCACTCTACCTCTGACTTGCTTAGTGCTGTGACTGAAAGATTTTATTGTGCACTAGATGGAGGCGGAGACGCTATGGCTATTGTTCTTGACATATCTAAGGCTTTTGACAAAGTTTGGCATGTTATTCTTCTTCTTAAGCTTTTTTCATATGGTGTATCTATCTACAAATAATATCATGGTTGCTGCTCAAAGAAGCTATCATCTCTAGTTCTATCAACTAAAACTCATTATCACTTGATTCATCATTCAGCAAAGTCTCATTCTTTTACTGTATCTATCACTGCTTGTTCTAAAAACTTTTATTTGTTTTTTTTTTTCCCCGCACCTTAACCTTTTGGACTCTATCTGTCTTAATGTTTTCCAGACTCATACACCCTTCTGCTTTTAAAGCCTTCTGTCAACCATTTCCTTGCTCTATAATTCTATTCTTTTTTCTAGTAACTTACAACTTAATAGTGGTTGCTTGCAGCCTTGTTGGAAGTGAATCAGAATTAAAATATATATATATATATATATATATATATTTATATATATATATATATATATATATATATATATATATATATATATATATATATATATATATATATATATATATATATATATATATATATATATATATATATATATATATATACTAGTTACACCCTTCTATAAACTATAAAGTTAATATTATTATGTAGTGAGTGTTTTCAAAACGTATAAAAAACTTACTTTTTTTACATTTCGGTACCAACTTTCTTTTTCACTCTCCTTGACTTTCAAACCGATTGATAGTAAAGCCTAAAAAATCATGTTTTCTCATGGAAATTTTAAGAATAATTTTAATAAATTAAAACAATAAAGTTATCTATAACTTAAAGTTAAGATAATAAATTTATCTATAACCTAAAGTTATGATTTCTAAAAGTATTGTATTATACAATTAGAAATTATAACACAGTACAGCTCTTTTAAAAGTCTTGTATTTTATAAGTTATTTATAATTTAAAGTTAGTATATATTAGGCTATAGAAAAAGTAAGGAAATCAAAGCCTAAATGTGTTGAGCAAAATTATATTATAAAAAAAAATGTTTACAAAAAATAAAAATTTTAGAGATTATAAATATTTATCATAAATAAAAATTTATGTGTTAAAATTTGTTAAAAAACTTAATGTGTTCCTGCATTTAAACTTAATTCTTTTTTAAAAAAAAAGAAAACATTCATTGTGTTAAAAAAGAGATTTAAGAATAAATAACAATATACTTAAATATAAATAAATATATTTAAAACCAATAATTTTTCATTACAAATGACAAACTTGTTTTAAGGAAAACTTAAACTTATTAATCTTTTAATTTATTGTTATATAAAAAAAAAATACTGAAAAAAACAATGCATTGAAAAATGAAGAAGAAATAGGTTGGATAAAAAAGGTTATTCCAAAAAATTTAACAGTTTTGCCACAAAGCACTGCAAAAGGACACTTTATAAAAAAGTTCTCACCATCTTCCTTAACAATATCACTTAAATGATTGTATGGCCAGAGCACCAAACCTCTTTATACTAAAGCTAGGGCTTAACAACTGTGTCATGTTACTCAATTAGATTAAAATAAAAAGATAAGGACAAAAAAAATCTAAAAAGATCTATTATGGTCTTTATAAATTTTTTAATTTTTTTATAAATAATGAAAGATTAATGTTTTCTTAAAATACTTTTTTTCTGCGTGAGTAGATAAATATTGTAAAATATAATAACTGAACTTACTTGAACATATGCTAGATTGTACAATGATTGAATAACACAGTACAGCTCTTCTAAAAGTATTGTATTATACAATTAGAAAACAGCTCTTTTAAAAATATTATATTATACAATTAGAAAATATAACACAGTACAGCTCTTCTAAAAGTATTGCATTATACAATTAGAAATTATAACACAGTACAGCTCTTCTAAAAGTATTATATTATACAATTAGAAATTAAAACACAGTACAGCTCTTCTAAAAGTATTGTATTATACAATTAGAAACTATAACACAGTACACCTCTTTTAAAATTATTGTATTATATAATTAGAAAAAATAACAAAGTACAGCTCTTTTAAAAGTATTGTATTATACAATTAGAAATTATAACACAGTACAGCTCTTCTAAAAGTATTGTATTATACAATTAGAAATTATAACTACATTTGATCCAGATTATTAGACATTATAATATAGGTTATTAGTTGCTATGTTTTAAAACAACTTAAAACACACACAAAAAAAGATTTATTGTTTCTATACAAATCAAAATCAAAACAACACAGAATACACACAAATTTTTTAGGCCTATAAAAACTTAATGTTGCATCTGTTTTGGATCCATAGTTCGATACAGTATTAAGCATGACTAGGATTGGTCTAGATCAAAATCTAAAAATAAAGTAATGAAGTAGTACTTGATTGCTAGTTTTGTAAGTGGAAAATCCAACTTCTACTTCTACACCATGTCTTTAATATTATAATGCTTAGCATAGCAGTCTTGTTTGTCAGTGTAGGATAGCAGTTTTTTTAATCAAGATAACATAATCATCAAATTGTCAAATGTCATTTAAAAATCACAATCAAGAGCTAAAATCACAATCACGCTAAAATCACAATCACGCTAAAATTTGTGAGTCTTTATTTTCACATTAAATCACAATAAATTTAGTTAATGTACCCTTGTTAGAGGTAAAAAAAAAAATATAAATGTATAAACTAACCAGTATTTATTCTGTAGGGCCATGCTGTAACAAACTGAATAAGCAATGACACAGGATCCATCAATAAAAAAGGAATATCCAGGTAACTAATAATTATGATTTTGAAGAATGTAAACATAATTTAATTGCAAAAAGCTTAAATAAATTGTTTCATTTATAACACAAAGCACTCTTACATACCCAACCTCGTTTTTTTTCATAACACCACAAGTAAGTCTTATCCAATATGAAGATGTAGGTGTTGAGAGCGACTGTGCATTAAAATTACTAAACTCAAAAAGAGCCACTGCAAAAAGAATTAAAATATTATTTAAGTTAATATTATATTATTTAATATAAGGTCAACAAATTATTAAACAAAAAAAAAAAAAAAGATTTTGTGATTGCTTACATAAAGATTTTTTTCTCTGCTCTGATAGATCTTTAAATGAAGTTGTGTTCATCATAGTTTCTTCCAAGTTATGTCTAATTTGCAGAAATATAATATTTAAAATTTATAAACAACTAAAAAAAATTGAAGAAAATTTAAAAACACTCACCTTAACAATGCAATTAATACTGTAAACTTATTGACATGAAATTGCTTTTCCACCATGTGTAACTTTGTTAACTCTTCAAGTGAATTGTAAAATAAAGAAGTAGAGGCTGTGAGGACAGATATATCAAAAGATCTTTTTCTTAATGAAGAGAACTTTGGCTTAATAAAGATAAAAAAGTCACACTCAATATAAAATGTAAGTTTACATAAATAACTAACATAAAATTTCACCATTTATAAAATAAGAAAAAATTCACCATTTCCATAAGATTTTTGATTTCTTCAACTTGTTCCTTAAAAGATTTGACAGCCCCTTCTGACTAAAAAATATTTTTTTTAAATATCAAACAAAAAATCAGTAAATCTTTTTATATATTTATTTTTATTAAACTTTAAAAATTAAATATCTTCTTAATTTACATATTGTTTTAAATGTTCTTTTCTACAACAAGAAATATTGATATAATTCATACTTTAAAATGATTGAAAACAATCACCTTTATACAAGTATTGTGAACTTCTTTAATGCAATCTGGTAAAATTGGTAAAACTTCGTTGCTAAAGCCTCTACACAATGGACACAAAAATTCTCCTTTTGTAATATTTATAAGTTGATTATCATCCTTAAAAAAATATATTAAAAATATTTAAAACATAAGCTTATTTTTTAATCATTAAGATTATTGGGTTTTTAAAATAAATTTTATTTTTATTATTATTAAAAGACTTTTTTAAACATTCAAAACATCTTATGAATTTCAAGTGTTACCTTAAAACATTTAAAGATTTTCAACAAAAATTCATTTAGATCAAATTTTTATTATTCTTGTAATAGAGTTTTCTTGTCAGAATAAAAAGTAATTTTAGCTGTACAAATGTATTATTTAAAATGATCAAAAGTAATTAAAATGTCTGACAAGAGAAACAACCTGTTGATCAGTTGATTTAAATGAAAGATATTTCAAGTCCTATAATAAATGACCTAACACAAGAGACAATATACAAACCAAAACTTATTTGAGACGTAAGAAGTGAGTGAGAAGTAAGACGAAGTATTAAACTAAAGTATCAAGTGAGAAGTAAGAAAGTATCAAACTAAAGTATTAAGTGAGAAGTAAGAAAGTATCAAGTGAGAAGTAAGAAAGTATCAAGTGAGAAGTAGGAAAGTAGACTAAAGTAAGAAGTAGAAGTTGCGAATAAACAGAGAAACTTTATATTGAAAAATATATTTGCCATTTATTTGGTAATATATTGCCTATGTTAGTTAATATTTTTTATATAATCTTGTAATTTTTTTATACAAAAATGTAATACAAACCATAACTTTAATAAAAATTATGAATAAACTATTTCTCAAATTTATAGATCATCCAAGTCACAAGTCATATTTTAAAAATTCAGAAAATTGTTTGGATAAAAATCTGAAAATAATTAGAAATATTTTTTGATATTCCTCATAATTTTGATTTTAGCTGAGCTGTTTCAAATTTTTTTTTCAAACTTTTAAAATTTTGTATGAGTGATTAGTAAAAAAGCTTAAAAAACAAATATATTACAAAATTAAACACCTAAACTTGTATCTATGGTTTTGGATATCCGGAAAACTTGAAGTTGAAAAAAACATTCAAAATTCCAGAAATATCCAGAAAAAGATAATCCCTGTAAATTAATAACTTTTTTAACTTATTTTATGCAAATTATTGTAGCAATATATATATATATATATATATATATATATATATATATATATATATATATATATATATATATATATATATATATATATATATATATCAGTAAATTATAACGAAATGGAATTTATTAAATACACATAAAAGCAAATAAATGAAATCCAATAAATAAAACAGAAAAACAAGAAAAATATATAAAAAATAAAAAATAAAATAATTTTAATTCTTTAAATTTAACATTGAATCAAACTTACGTACTTGCCATTTTTTAATATATATATATATATTAAAATATTATATTTGAAGGTGGAATACTCATTTTAAAAAGATCTACCTGTAAAGTTTGAAAGTAAGCTTGATGACAGTCAATATGAACAAAATGACCACATGTTTGTACATTAATACCAACATCAGAACCAATCTCAAGTGCTAATTGGAATGACCCCTAGTAATTTAATTAAATAAATTTTCCATTTAAAAATGTTATAAAAATTTTAAATGCCAAAATGTAAAACTTGAAATAGACAAAATTAAATAAATTTTGAATTAAACATTTACAGAAATTTTCGAAAGTTCAGTTTCTCTTTGTTGGACGAGATTACCGCATGTTTCTCTAAATTTGCACATTTCGTTGTATTCAGAAGTTTGTGAAACACGGTATGCAAGCACTAAAAACATTAGATAAAGTTGGATAAAAGATAAAAGTCAGATAATGTTGGACAAGTTAAAAATATTAGAAAATGTTGGACATATATAAATATACATATATAAATATTGGATTATGAAAATTGTGCATTAAATCAAACAATGGATAATATCCAACCTCATTTATATATCTCAAAAATATTAAAATTGTAAAACTTATTTTTTATTGTTATTATTTTGATTCACTCTCAACAAGGCAGCAAGCAACCACTATCTATATATAATAATATATATAGATAGAAATAATAAAATAGAAATCGGACATGAAATAGAAATTGAAGATAAAAAAAAGAAATTGAAGATATTAAAACAAAATGATTTGGTGTAAAACTACCAACTCAAAAATTTATGCAACGATACTAAAAGTATCAAATCAAAATATTAAATACTTATTTAAAAATGAAAAATTATAAAATATAAAAAAATAAAGTAATATAACATTAAAAAGATAGAAGAAATACTTAAATTATAAAAAAAATATTTAAAATAAACATAAATTAAAAATTTAATACACATAAATTACTTGAAGGAGAAAAAAGCTAAAAAGCAAAGCAAATTTTAAGCTCATCCTAATCTTGTTTTCATAAACAACTTATAAAAAATCACCTGTTGAAGGTTGCAAAAATACCACTAAACCAATTGGTCGTTTTTCTGTAGATTCAGTGGATTGGAAGCATATAACACACTCATATATGTTATGGTTATTAAAATGTTGTAAACCTGAATCATTTGATGAACTTCCTAAAGCAATTCAAATTTTAACATATAAAATTCTATATATAATGTAATCAATTAAACATCAAATCATAATATATTATTGCATTTAGTATTTCATTTATCATTGTATAATAAATAAATTACTAGTACCAGATTCAAATGGTTTAACAGCGCAGCATTCCTTTTTTTTGTAAAAGTTCTTCAGAGTTTTAGAGTCAAATAAAAGAATCTCCACAAGTTTAGCTCGTTCGAGAAGGTAATTTCAAAGATCAAGGAATTTCTTAGCAACAAGAAAAGTGTTGCAAATAAATTAGAAAAATAATATTGGGAGAAAAATGCAAGAAAAAAATTTTTAATAAAGAATCACTGTGGACTTTAAAGAATCACTGTGAATGTTTAAAGAGTAAAATGTTAAACAAGAATTTTGTTAAAAGAAAAAAAGTTTGTTTTAAAAAAAATTATTCTTATAAGCTTTAATTATTATAAATAGCTGTTTGAGTAACAACCATGGTGTTATTTTTAAAAAGAAACAAGAGACAATAGTTGTTTGAGTAACAACCATGGCGTTATTTTAAAAAAGAAACAAGTGACAATAGTTGTTTGAGTAACAACCATGGCATTATTTTTAAAAAGAAACAAGAGACAATAGTTGTTTGACTAACAAGCATGGCGTTATTTTTAAAAAAGAGCACACAAAGCAACTTTAATCAGACTTTCATTTATATCAGATTGTATTTACAATAGAAGATGTCTACTTATGCTTACAGTATATTATCACATATTTTCTTAATAAGATATGAGTGAGGTATATCATTAGAAGACCACCCCAAAGAAACCAATAAAAAGAATAACAAAGAAAAGCAACTTTAGCATATGGTGATTTTGCAATGAAGTAAGCTTTTAAAAAAGAGCAGGAATGAAAGATAACTCAAGATATAAATTAAATAGCTTAATCAGTTTGCTATTTAAAGAAAAAATTTTATATTGTACCACCCCAAGGTCAAGATAACAAGACGAGGGTGGTCCACAAACTTGCAACTTCTTACTTATAAAACAAATATTCTACCACTACAACCTATTAAATGATAAACAAATTTAGATAAGCACTTGTTGAACAGTTTTAAGAATAGAGAAAAAAATAAAACTATTTCAAAAGACTGTTACAAGAACCACAAACTTCAATAAAGTCTAAATTAAAAGTAGTTTTAGCTGTACTAAAATAACCTAACACAAGAGACAATACACAGACCAAAACTAAAGTAATACACAGACCAATTAGAGAAATAAGTAATTAGGAGAGTTTGGATGATCTTTATAGTTACCTATCTGGGTACGGAACAGCAAATAGCAAATGTTTTAAATCCTTGATGTCAAGAAAGTCATTGGTACAAAAAAGTTTCAGTGTAATGAACATTAAAGTAGATCAAGGCTTTAAATGTTTTTGATCCCAAAGAAACCATGGCAATGTATATGTTATTAATTATTAGTTCAACATACACAAAATAAATATTTTTTATCAAAAAATTAACTATATCATTTCTTCAATATAATGAAATAATTCAATAATTCAACATTATTGTAATATATGAAAAATTGTAGCATAAATATGGAGAATAAAGCATAAAATATGGAGAATAAAGCATAAAATATGGAGAATAAAGCATAAATGATGAAGATCATAATTAAACATTTTTGCAATGATATTACCAATAGTATTGTCCAAAAATCTTTTTTGTTTGAAAGCAAACTCCTTAAGCATCTCTTCTTGTCTTTGATTGACCTTTTTACGCCTGAATAAATCAATAAACAACTAAATAAGTAACCAATCTATAAAAAAAACTAAAAAATTAACTAATCTAGTGAGTACTAGGAAAAATATCCAATCAAAATAAACAAATGTAAAGGAACCTTTCAAGCTTAGCATTTTCAACTTGATTTTTTGTATCTATGGTATCATCATTGAATGTGAATACTTTTGGATAAACTACTTTTAAAAACTCATTAAATTTTGATTGGTTGTAAAATGTTTTTAGTAGTTTACCGACATAGAAAATACCATCTCCTGCAATATCACAAGTATTAATCAATTTTGATTGTTCTGATAAAACTCCATGCAACTTAACAAGTATTGTTAATAATGATAAGTTGTTTGTAGCACAGATTTTTTCAGAATCATTTGAAACATCCATTGGTTCTATGTCCATTGGCTGGTCATCAAAACCTAAAGAAATATCATTGTTATAAAAACATTTAAAATGATTTTAAAAAATAAAATGATTATCATCAAATTAAAAGTCAAATTAAATATTAAAAATCAAATTAAATATTAAAAATCAAATAAAATATTAAAAAATCTAATTAAATATTAAAAATCTAATAAAATATTAAAAATCTAATTAAATTAAAAATCTAGCCCTTTGTTGTTGGTTCAAACTGATCCACAGATCTTTGTTTTAATATCCAGGAATCATAATTTCTTCTTATATAATCAATATCTTCAATATTTGAATCATTGATTAAGTTATTGAAAACAACATGAGCGTTGTCACTAAGAAATGTATGAGGTAATTTTATGTCATAAGATTCAACAGGAAAATTGTTTAGTGGTTTACCAACCTTAAAGAAATTAAATATTTAACAAAAACAATATTTCATCTTAAAGAAAAAAAAATTTATTTAAAACTTATTTAAATTTCCATTTTATATAAAATTTTCTCTTCTCTAAAAAATTTTCTATCATTAAAACATTTTACAGGTATTTACTAATCTATTAAAAAAAAATTATGTTTAAAATAATGAAAAACTAAAAAAAACCTGAAATAAAAAGTTAAAATGATCAAATAACAAAGTGATTGCTTGAGTTGTGACAGAATCCTCTTTTACCATAAAAGGTAATTCTGTAATTTCCATATCATTTGTTTTACAATAATAATAGAAATACTGAATAAATCGCTTTAGCAAAATGAATTTCTTGTAACTAAGCTGTGATAAAAGGGTACGTAAATGCAATAAGGTAGATGTTTGTGCTAAACCAAATCAAAAAAAAACATTGATTGAGAAAAACTATTAACATAATAAATAAACGCAAAAATATATAAATAAAAATTATTAATAATTAAATTTTATTAATAAGGGGCTGTTCAAATAATACGTGACATTTTTTTAGGCATTTTTAGAGACCCCCCCTCCCCTATGTGACACTTTGTGGCATTTTTAAAAACTCCCCCACCCCCACCCCTGTGTGACGTGACAAAGATAAATATTTCGAATTTTCACAAGTGTCTATTTAATTGTAACAGTTCAGATTATTAAAAAACACAATTGACATGTTTCTGTTTAAGAAACATGTCCTAAATTTGTTCCCAAATTGGACTTTGACCTTCAAGTATTGGAGTTCCATGCTCTTCAATAATTATTGAAGGCCAGTTAAGATCAAAGGTATCAACATCGTCCTGATCATGCCATTCATTTGTTTCTTTGTCTGAATTTAAAAAGACACACATGAGTTCAGATAGACGTTGAGCAACTAGGCGATGAGGTTTAACTTTTTGAATCTCATTCGATAATCCGATACTTGAGCAAACTGATTTGTGCTGTTTCATGGATTTGATAGTAGCAAAATATAGACTACAATTGGTACAAATTCTTTTTGGTAAGGAACTTTGAATGCTCGGACATGAATAGTCGTATGGCAATCCTTTAGGAAACTTTTTTGTAATTGTCGTGGGAAAAATTGTTTTGCTTAGTGATAAGTTTAAAAAGAGGCTTGCAAAGTTATTCTTTGTATTATTGCACTCAAGGCCATTTTCTCCTTGGAACAAAGAAATTGGTGGAGGAAGAAAACCAGTTGGAATAAGATGGAACAGTGAGCTGCGACGATGACCACAGCAGTTTTGATCATTACATTTTACAATTTGAAGCAAGTATTGACTTTCTTTGACATGTTTAGCATCCCATTCTGCTCTAAACTGCTTTAATTGTACACGATTTTCACTGTTTGGTTCTCTGTACTCTACAATAGTTTCAAATCCATCAATGACTGTGCTGGACCAAATTTGTGCAAGAACTTCGCCAGCTTTGGCAAAATTTGCCTTCTCCATAAGTTTGCCTGTAGTTTCTCCTCTTGAATTAAGATGGCTTCCAAAATGATTAAATGGAAGTATAATTCCTGCAAGGTCATGGCTTAGCGGAGCCATTCTTCTCTCTACCCTGTTAAAGGCACTTCTGCCAGGAGCATTGGTTGCCACAAACATTGCATCAAGGTCATGCTCTTTGAAATAAGTCTTGGCACAATGAATTGTTTTTTCATATCTTTGATTTTCGTCTGGCCCACCATCAACAGTTTTAATCATGACTGGTTTGCTAACTTCATCTTCAGTAAATAAGCTGCTTTTAAATGCAGGAAGATGGTTGATTCTATTAATGTCTTCTAAGTGACTAAGTGCTGTTGATGAATCATGTTTTGCGCTTCTGATTGCTATGTATGTTGGGCCAGAGTATGTGACTGCTTGTTTTTCCATGCAATCTTTTTTGATTTCTATGGCTGCAATTACTGAAGGAATAAGTTTGTGTTGAGGAGCAATTACAAAATCATGATCAGCTAAAGTCACCTTGTACTCCATATGCATCATGATTGGTGCTTGTTTGTTTGCAGCTGTCAATCCAATTGGCACTCTAGCTTTATACACCTGAGGAAGTAATCTTAAGTAAACACCTGATCTGGAAAGATTGTAACCATGGTTTTTTAATTCTTCAACCAAGTCATCTAATGTTTTTACAGTTCGAACAATTTCATTTCTTCTCCTATCATCAGAAGCAGAACCTTTCAAGGCAATATCTACAATCATTTTAATTAAACTGTCCTGATCACAGGCTAGCGGTCGACCTTTTGATACTGCATTTTTAATACCACACAACTTTTTTCTAATATCCGGATCTAAAGCTTCTATTGCTTTTTTTCTTTTCAGCCTGGTTGCTGTTTGACGTTCATTGGCTTTTTGACGAAGTACAAGATCTCGGTTTTTTTCTATCAAAAGCTTTTGTTTTTGTCTTAATATATGATGGTCCTCTTGTGACAACAAGTTGCAGTTTCTTTTTTCAGTAAAATATGCGATATCTTTTTGCAAAATAAAAATTTCATTCTTTAACTGATCTTGTTTTGGTGCAGGTCTTTTTAAAACTTTTAACGAATTGGAGTTTTCTTGTAAGCCTTTTTCACTGTCTTCACTATTTGTAATTGATGGGGTTGCATCAGTCAAGTCATCAAAAGTGATTTTAGATTCAATCACAAGCTTTTTTGGTGTATAGTTTTGTAATTTTGTCCAGTAAGATAAAATACCAACTTTATTTCGAAATTCAATTTGCTTTAGTTCTTTCAATTTTTTTTCAACTTCTACATTTATATCGAGTAATGTTTTGCTTTTTGCTTTGATCTCAGATCAGATTTTATTTGTTTCTTCTTGAGACTTTGGCTTTGGTTTGTTTGTAAATGCTTTTAAACATCCTTCATAAATAGATTTGTAAAGTTGTTCCTTTTCACTAGACATTTTTATTCTATAACAACAACAACAATAAATTTATTTTCCTAACAACCATTAATTAAAAACAAGCACATTATGAATTAATGTTAACAATAGCATTATTAATACTAAAATTCGTTAACAATCTAACTAACTTATTGAATAATAAAAATATAAATATAAAATAATAACGTAATAATAAAATAATAAAGTAATTAGACCAATAATTTGCAATAGAGTGACACAAAATATTAAAAGTAATACTAATAATAACATTAAAAATAGAATAATATCGTTTATGCATTATATTTGAAGACCTAATTTTAAGCGAAAATAACACTTAACTTTTTAGTTTATTAATATAAATAGTGTTAAAAAAATAAAGTATGATTTTTGATAGTAATATAAATCATTTTTAGATACTTGCCCACTATCTAGTTCTATGTTCGTAGGATTAGAGTTTCTTTTTATGCGTACAATTTCTACAAAAATAATTTTGTACCGAGGAAATATAAATTAATCAAATCCAATCATTTAACAAAAACAAAAATTTGTGTTAAATGAAAGTTTAACAAAAAACGCTCGCTATTCGTGAAGTCGTTGCATATAATTTTTCTCGAAATCAGTATTATATATAAACACCTCCGAGTTTGCATTATAAACTAATTTAATTACGCATGATAAACAATTTAATTTAAAATGTTTTTTGTCACGTCACACTGAGGCAAACCACCCCCCTCCCCCATGTGACATTTAGTGACACTTTCTAATACTCCCTCCCCCCCCTAAGATTGTCATGTATTATTTGAACAGCCCCTAAACTTTATGTATATTTTACCTAAAGGATTGAAATTTTTTTTTTTTTATATAACTATTTATCAACTCATTATTTTTCTATAACCATGGTTACATGATTAAGGATTTTAAGAAAATTGAGAAAAATAAAACTATTCTTTTTCAAATTAAATTAGAACTTTATATCTTGCTTTTAATCAATCTGATTTTCAAGTATTAAAACTAAAAGAACTAGACAACAAAATAAACTTAGAAATCTTTTATAACTTACATGTTTTTTTGATAAGTGTTTCCAAATAGTCAGTTAATGGTAATATTAACTCAGATTTGTATATTAAAAACATATCAAAGATTAAATCTTCATGAATGTTTTTGAACATTTCTTCCTCCCAAACACTCTTCCTGTTTGATTCTAAAATGATAAATCCATTAAACAAAAACTAAAACATTTAAAAATATTAAACAAAATAAGTTTAAATACTTAAAATGAATAAAACAAAAATATAAAAATAAAAAATTAGTTACCTAAAATTTTTTCTTTTAATTTTTCTGAAACAAAAAATAACTTTTGTTTGTCAGGATAACTATCCACATACTCAATAATTAGATCAATCATGTGATCATCATCATCCAAAAGTGGAACACAATCTTCTATCTATTTGTTAATTTAAAAAATCGAATTTCTTTAAAATATTTCTTTTTTTAATTATCCAAATGTTTTAAAAACTTATATTTTAAGTTATTAAAAAACATCACCTCATATCTGTTTTCAGCAAAAAGTTGCAGGAGATATATTGTTGATATGAGCAACATCTCAGGCATCGTATTGATGCCATGCTGAATCTGAATTTTAATGTACAAAAAAAAAGAATTATAACTAAAAGCTTTCATAATTAAAAAAAGCTCATTAGAAATGTGTAATCCTAAATTCAAATACTTGTATATACAATCAAGATTTTTTCCAATTTAACTGTCCTAATAAATTTTATTAACTTCCAAATTGCTTACTGAAAGAAAAGAGATTGTTCCAGCACAAAACTAAACCTTTTGTCAATGTACTGAAGCCCCTAGAGAAAGCTATTTCAGTGTGTATGTACTTTGCATGTAACTAAATTAAAATTTACATGTCTTCGAAGTGATGTTTAACTTTACGACATTTGTACAAGATATTTAAAATTTGGTAGCTATTTTTATTTTTGTGAGTCTGTTCATATCATCTTTATTTTTTTTTATTCGTATATTTAAAAATAAAATAAAGTATTTTTCATCACTCTGAAAATTACAAAAACTAATTAAAATAAATCTTTATCATTTAACTTACAGATTATTTTTTTAAATTTATTTTGCAAAAAAGATTTTACATAAATATTAATGTCAAATTGTTTTTTTAAACCCATATTAAAAAAAAAAAAATTTTTTTTCATTTTTATCTGTAAATTAGATTTTTAGCTATTTTTTACGAAAACTGTTATAAAATAAGCTAAAAAGTTTTGAGTCTGGCCCAAAGAGGGCGAACTTATTACTGAAACTAACATAGCTTATGCTACGCAGAAAAAATTGTTTCAATTTTTAAGTCAGATTTCTGCGAATCAGTAAAGCAGATTGTGTTGGAAATTTTCACAAGATGTTGAGAATTCTACACCAATTTAAAAATAATAAAAAAGTCATCAAAAGTGACCAGCTAAGAAAAATAAACTTATCTTTTTAATACTATAAATTTAAGTTACGTTATATCACTTAGGTTACTGAGCAATTATTATAGAGGATTTTTATATTTATTATTAAGATTTAGATCTCTTCCTGAGTGATTTTTCATAACATTTATAAAAATTATCAAATCAAAAAGAGTTTTTTCCACATGATCAAGAGCAAATTTAAAAAATTACTTTAGTATGACAACTTTATTAATATTTATTAAGTCATCTAAATAAAAAAATCTTTTAGATTGTTGTAAATTTTACTTACACTTCTTATGTTTATGCGTATTTCCTTATTTTCATTAGGTTGAATTTTTAAAATGCTGCAAAGTATTTACATTTAAATATTTTAAAATATTTTTAATGTAAAAACTGCTATCACAGTTTAGGAGAGAGAGGGAGTGCAGGCATATATGATCATTTGAGACAGTAGGGAATGGGTTAAAAATTGACAAATATAGGGTGACATACTTTATGGACAACCTCCTTAATTGCATTTACAAAGGATTTATTTACTAAAACAAAAACATTAACTAAATAAGAATTACATAAAAACATAACTGTTCATTTTATATGCAACAAAAACTTTATAAAAAAGCGCCAGAATTTTAGTAAACACATGTAGTTTTAACTTACGTTACACAAATTTAAAATTAAAAAGTCCTTTAACTAATCATCATTATTTAAAGCTTTAAATATAAAAAGTTTTTTAAGTAAATTTTGGAAAAAAACAAAACTTTATCAAGTTTTTGTTGACTTACATTACATTTTCTTTACATTATTTTCTTGAAATATATTTTTTAAAGTATAAAATTTGACCAACAACAAATTGAACATGGTAGCTCCATTTTCACACTAAATTAATTCGAATTACAAGCCTTCCCGAGATGCGCACGCCTCGTTTGTCCAATTTTTGAAAAATTTTCTTAGACACACTGACTACGGCAGTTTGCAACTTTAACTTATAAAGCAATTCAAAAATTCGCATCAAAAAGCTATCTACTGAGGGAAAAAAAACAATCTTTAAAAAAGGAAACAAAATTGTAATAAAATATTTAGTTTAACTAAATAAACTAGAAAGTTTAATTATTAAAAAAAGAAAATTAAAATAATTTTTTTTTATATATAACTTTTATACTACTTTTGTATTTTTTATTTTAGATTTTTTTTATTTTTTTAATTTAGTGTGTTTTTTATTTATTTTATTTTTGATTTTAAAAATGTTTTTGCTATATTTGACATTTTTTTTCAATACTTATACAGTACCCTTCCATAAGTAAGTATCCACCTTACAAAAAATACAAAATTGTGTTGTAAAACGTTATTGCAAAAAATTGCACAGTAATATCTTAATTTATTTGTGAATTTCTTTTAGGCTAATCAATATTCTTTGATTGTTTCCCTAGTAACACTTGTAAACTCTGTTGTCAGAAAAGTTTTTAAGCTTTATAATTAGTCACCATGCATTTGATTAAAGGTAAGAATTATTGGTTTTAGTTTGTATAAAAGAGAACTTTAGGTTTATGTAATAATGATTATTAGCTATTGCATAGAAATGAAATTACAGTAAAACATTCTAGAAAAACATATGAGTTTACAACAGCTAATTATTAGCTTTTAGTCCCTTTATGATGGTCTAACAGTGCTTAGCTATTATGCAACTTTAAATTGGTACTTGTATTAAATAAAATGATTTTTTTACTATTACTGCTAAATTAAGCTTTGCACAGCTTCACATTTGCATTACTTTAGTTGATTTTGCTTTAAAATAATATTTATTAATTATATTAATCGCCTTTTAGATGTCAGCTTATTTTGTTTTTAGATGTCAGCTTATTTTGTTTTTAGATGTCAGCTTATTTTGTTTTTAGATGTCAGCTTATTTTGTTTTTAGATGTCAGCTTATTTTGTTTTTAGATGTCAGCTTATTTTGTTTTTAGATGTCAGGCATGGGGACCACAGACTTGAGATTAAAAATGGCAGGGGATCAGACAGTTCGTCGGCGATTAAGCTTAAAATTAATTAAGTTTAAAGTTATTTTAGTTTAAAATAAGTTTAAGTTTAAATTAATTATGTTTTTAATCAAATATAAAAAAAATTTAAATAAATAAAAATGGATAACAGCCCTATTATGTATATATACGCAATAAGGCAATAAAATAAATTTGACATCTTACAAGAACCTGAAGTTGGAAATAAAAAAAAATAAAAAAAGTTTAACTGCCTACTGAATAAATCACTCTATTCAAAGCTTTTATCCAGCCTTCTAATTCCATAGGAGATGAAGCACCAAGTAATAAACTTTCAGAACACATAACACAGGTCGACCAAGTCTTTCTTTACCAGCTGTTAAAAAAAATGTTCAGCGATGAAAGTTCGTTTGAATTGTTTTGCAATAATAAGCACATATTTGTACGTCAAAGACCAGGTGAGCGACACCGTCGGGAGTGTGTTGTTCCATAAGTGGTGACACCCTGATGGTGTGGGGTTGCATGTCTGGTATGGGGGTAGGGCAACTCCATGTGTAGGGTCAGTAAACCAACACCAATACATTGAAATTCTCAGCCAGTCCATGGTTCCATCTGCCAGAAAGCTTTTTGGACAAAATGGAGTATTTACCTTTCAAAATGACAATGCTCCATGCCACAAAGCAAAGAAGGTGACCAACATTTCTTGCCTGCCAACATATCGACATTTTAGACTGACCCCCACAGAGTCCAGACATCGAGAACCTATGGGAAACTTTGTTCCAGGCAGTCAAGGAGAGAAAACCAAAGACATTTGATGAACTTTGGATGAAACTGGAGGCTGCTTGGTCAGTTATTCCTCTGGATCCCATTACCAAGTTTATCGAGTCAATGCCACGACATATGAAGAGTGTCAACCATGCACATGGATGGCATACTAAATATTAATTTCTGCTGTAATTTGCATTGTATTGTGTGTTATACTGAACTTGTGAGTGCAATTATATGTTTATTGTTGAATAAATTACTGTTTATAGCTTTGTAAAACCAACAAATATAATTTTTTGAGGGTGGATACTTATTTATGGTAGGGTACTGTATAATAGAAAAATAAGAAAATATATTACTATTTATTTGTAAAATACATTATTTGATTTTGTAATGACGGAATAAATTAAATAAAAAAATAACATGGTTTCATTTATAAATGTATTTACTGCATTTGATACATGTCTGAAATTGTTTCTTTTATATTGTCCAATTTCCAAAATTAATACAAATTACTAGAGATAATGAACATAACAATTGCTCTGTTTGAAAAAATGTTTTTAAAAATTTAAAAAAAAAAGTTTTAAATAGGCTCCTAAAATATTTTATAATTAAGTATTAGTATTAATGACTTTTTATTTTTTTACATGTAAAACTTTTTATGCAATAAAATTTTTTTTTACAAATAATTGCCAATTAGTTTTCTTGCGTTCCTGTCCATTGATAAAAACAGTAAAGTTTAGCAAAAAAATTAAAAAAAAAACTTAAAAATTATCTTAAAATGTTTTAACAAAATTATCTTAACAATTAACATGTTTCTACCACAAATTATAAAGTACTTCATTAATATACTGACTGAAAAAAGTAACAAAAAAAAAGTTTTTGTTGTATTCTTATTGTTGTATTTGAAAAATAACAAAGGGCCTAAAAAAAAAAGAAAACAAAAACAGTAAAGTATTTAGATATATTATTTTTTTCACAAAATTTTAATTTTTTTAATTTTCAATTTTTTTTAGCTAATTTTATTTAGATTTTCTACATTGTATTTGTTTCCTTTCTTTGAGTTTTATCTGTTTTATTCTTTGCAGTTTTTTTTAAGCTTTATATTGCTGCAAGTTCTTAAAACGCAAATTCTTAAAAAATATATAAAAAACATATAAAAAATAATGTGGTCAAGTTGTCTAAAGAAATTAGATTAAGGGTGGACGAACAGTGCGTGCTTCCCGGGAAGCTTTGGATTATGCAAATAAGTTCATGGTTAAAATAACATTTTACAATGATACTTGTTTTATGATGCAACAATGAGTAAACCCATTTTTGAAAGCATAAAAATGACTTAAATTAATTTTAGTATATATATATATATATATATATATATATATATATATATATATATATATATATATATATATATATATATATATATATATATATATATATATATATATACATATATATATGTATATGTATATGTATATATATATATATATATGTATATATATGTATATATATATTATATATATATACATATATATATATATATGTATATATATATATATATATATACATATATATACATATATATATATGTATATGTATATGTATATGTATATATATATATATATATATATATATGTATATATATATGTATATATATATATATTATATATATATATATATATATTTTATATATATATATATATATATATATATATATATACATATATATATATATATATATATATATATATATATATATATATATATATATATATATATATATATATATATATATATATATATATATATATATATATATATATAAATGCATGTTTAGATAGCTGTCTATAGTTATATATAGTTGCATATAGTTATATATCGTTAAATATGTTTTTTACCCAATTATTTAACCATAATATTGAAAAAAACAACAGATTTATTAATAATTTTACAAAATTAGGTTTGGTGTCACTCGTTTAGTTAAAAACTAGTGATCGGAGTGACACCTTAATAAAATAAACAAATAAAAACAACAAAAGTAATAAGATTGGTGACCAAAAAATAATAAAAAGAATAACAGTAACTATTAAAAAAGCCAGACTGATAATAAAAAAGGAAAAAGTGAATGAGCTGACATGATAGATACTGAATGAATGAGTTAACACAACATTAACGATCAGAAGGATGATAGAAAATAAAAAAGAAAACAAAAAGATATTTTTAAATATTATGACGAGACACAAAAATATGAGATCACTTGAATAAAATCAACAAATAAAAAGCAACACCAGAAGAAAAAAAAAAGGAATGACAATATAAAAATCCACAAATAAACACTTTAATTTAAACGATGCACAAAATTGCATGACAGTATAAACAAAAATATAAATACACGACATTATAAGAAATACACGATACTATAAACAATACACAAAAATACGCAACAGTATAAACAATGCAAACAACATTGATTAATAAAACTTTTTGTTTCGTTTTCTTTTGATAACTTATTAAAATTTTTTATTTTCGAATATCTCAAGAACATTTTTTCTTTAAACTTTGCTTTTAGTTGTTGCGTTTATTTTATATTTTTCTTCAATTTATAGTCTTTATTATTTTCATTGTTTTCACTTCATTAATTTTTTCCAATCTTCTATTCTTAACAATTTTTTTTTCTTTTTCAACTTTTCGCTGTTAAAAACTCCATTTGCGATGTCAATACAAAGTTATGAATATGAATAAAAATATGAATATATACATACATACACAAGCAAACAAGTGTGTTTATATGTGTATATATACATTTGCATATAATTTTTATATGTATATTTTTTTAAGTATGTATATATATACATACACACATATGTATATGATTTTATGTACAGGCATATATGTGTATATATATATATATATATATATATATATATATATATATATATATATATATATATATATATATATATATATATATCAGGGGCTAGACCATTTTCAACAGCGTTGACCGTATTTGGGTGCCGATTTGGACGCTGCCCAAATTGAATTTTTTTTTAATGTTTTTACAGAAAATATTGTTTTTTTCAATTGTATTGAAAAAATTTTTTTAATGAAAATTAAATGACTTATACTGACTGCATTTAATAAATTATTCTAATGAATGAATGAAATACGCTAGTTAATTCTTGTTAAATGCGGTTTTTATTAATTAAGTCTCAAATGACTGAGCTATATCTGTAAATTTTGAGCATAAATTTCATATGGATTATTGTTAAATCCATTTTGATATAAAATATGCCTCAAAACAACTTGCATGTAAAGAAAAAAGAAAAACTATAAAAAGCGATGAATTTCCACTTAACAAATCTGCTAAACCATTCAACATACCAGTAGCAACTCTCCACAAGCGTCCACGGCATAGGTGAAACAATTAGCAATGGTTCAAGCGCAAAATTTTCAAAGAAACTTGAATCAATGTTGGTAGATATGCTCATCAAATTATCTGATTGGGACTTTGGTATAACTAACAATAACGTCATCACACTAGTTACTGACTATTTACAACACTAAGGTCAATCTCATTTGTTTCCTAATGGTACATCAGGAAGAGATGAGAGTCATAGGTTGAGCATAGGTTTATGCTCAACCTATGACTCCACCGGTTTATAAAAAGTTTTTACTTTTTATAAACCGGTGGAGTCATAGGTTGAGCATAAACCTATGACTCCTATGCTCAACCTATGACTCCTATGCCATTTCTTGTACACCAGAAATAGTAGCATACTATTCTAACACACTGCAAAGAGAATTCAACGTAGCAGGTATCAACAAAAACACTGCATGTCATTTGTAGAATTTTGATAATTTTGGTAATTAGTTCAATCTACTTTTAGTTATCTGATTATATTTATCTAATTTTACATACACAAAAGATTACATCAATTTAATTTTAGGTATTCGTATTTTAGTCATAGATGGACATGTGACACATGTCACTTATCGGGTCCTACTTATTTGCATTAAAAACATTATCTTGTTAATGTGCTTACTAGATCACTTATCACATATACTGCAGCCACTAGATGTTGGTGTTTATTGCCATGTCAAAAGAGTTTGTTTTAATCGCCTGCAAAAAATCTTTTCAACTTTTCTGGTGAAGTTTTTATAGATACCCAAATAGTCACTGAGTTACAGAATACTGGCTTGTTACCACTTGATACCAATAAAATTGATCAGTCAAAATTGCAAATTGCTAATACAATTGAAGACCATCATCTGAACCCAGAGTTGTTAGTCCTTGGCCTTAGCCTTGCCTTAAGGTCAAAAATTAAGGACTTGGCTTTGGTCTTGGCCTTGAAAATTTTGGCCTTGGCCTTGATTGTTTTGGCTCTAGCCTTTAAATAAAAAATACATAAAACTTAAATTAAAACTTTTCATTCTTTATTTATATGTATTTTTGTTTTTGGCTTTCATATATATCTACAAGTATATTTTCTTATTGACTTATTTAAATTCTGCACATAACCTTGGTTTATTTTTACAACATCTGGTTTTATATTCACATCAACTGTTCCATACAGTTTTGTTAATAATTGGTCTAAACATAAAAATTCAAGTCTTTGGTCTTGAAAATGTATGCATAGGCCTTGGCCTTGAAACTCTTGTTCTTGTCCTTGAACTTAAAACTCTTCGCCTTTTCCTTAGTCTTGTAACTTTTGACCTTGGTCTTGGCCTTGGCCTTGTAAGATGTGGCCTTGGTCTTGGGTCGTGGCCTTGCTACTTTTAGCCTTGTTAAAACTCTGAACCTGAGCCTTCATCATCTCAACAACCAGAACCTATGATAGTGCCATCACCATATCTAGCACCAGAAACTACACTACCTCAGCCACTGCCCTCTGAATCTACACCAACATCTAGCATCAGCATATGTCACATAGCATCAGCTCCAAAGCCACCTCAAAAGTCACCCTGCCTGCAAACAACCTTCAATGTTGAAGTAACTCAAGCTATTCAAAAAGGAAATTCAAAAAAAGGTTAAAAAACAACTGCAATCAGCCCAATCACTTGCAGCAGCTTTGCAACAAATGTTTTGTATCCAACACATTGAAACAAAAAAAAGAAAAAATGTATATGTGCGAGATTTGAAGGGGAGTGTCTCAAGAAACCTGAAATACTTGAAAGGTTAAAAGATGCTGAGAGCAAAAAAGAAGCAAAGCAAGCTAAAAAATAATGTAAGCTTAGCTCTAATGGCAAATAGCAAATAAACCAAGCAACAAGTCAAATGAAAATATTAGCTGCAAACCTATTTAATTGTAAAAAGTGCAGAAAATATGGAATGGTTCCAGTGTGAAAATTCAAATTGCAAGGTTTGGCTATGTCAAACATGCATACCAAAGCAATACATAAAAGGCACTGAGTTTTATTGCACCAAAAAGAGCTGTACAACTGAAAACTTAACTGAACTTCTAGTACCTCTGAACGATTCAACATCATCACAAGAATAAAAAAGTTTATTTTATTTGATTGATTTTTAAATTGTTATTATTGATTGCATTTTGTTTTTTTAATAAAGTGTTGTTTTAATTACACATGTATTTGCGCATTTCATTTTCCTTAAATGTCAGTGTATAATGGAATAAACATTTTTTTAATCAAATAAAGTTTCATAAAAAATTTAAAAATAAAATTTGATTTTTATTTTTAAAAAAAAAAATTCTTTTTTTCGTAAAAAAATAAATAAAATCCCTAACTATTCCATTTGACCCCATTTTACTCTAAATTTCTTTATAAAAGAATAACTATTTTTGAAACTTTATATAACTTTGCTTCATTTGAAAAGTACTACATACTTTTGAAAAACATATTTATTAGGGGCCAATTGAATTTTTTAAGGCTATATGTCAAATAGATAAATACACTTATGCTAAATAAAAATTGCTGTAACCTACTAACCTGGTATGAAATAAATATTAAAATTTGCTGCAACTTCTTACTTCTGAACAGCCTGAAAAATATCTTTAGATTATATAATTCTTTGTTATTATAATAACATAAAGTTTTAAAATCAAAAATATTTTTTTAAACTTCAATTTTAATTTCTTTTAATTTTTCTCTTATACTTTATTGAAAACCTTCGTAAATAGAGACATGCAACCATGTATGGTGGAATAGACATATAATGGTGGAAACTCTGAGTGGAGTAAGCATGGTTGTATTATACTTGTGAAACAGGTATACTAACTAAGATTGTGTCTAATAAAATCTAATGTTTAAGAATGATAATTGAAATAAAAAGTCTATAATAAAAGTTTAGCGATTCACTTGATAATTATAACTTAAATTGATTTTTTTTTTTTTATAAATTGAAAGTGAAAAAGTAGTATGCACCATCCTAAAAAGTCATTTAAACTTTTTTTAACTTTAATATTATATAACAATTTTAAAACTGATATAATATAACAATATTTAAATATATTTATTATTTAAATATATTATTATAGTTATCTGTATATTTAAATAAATTTTTAAATGATATATAACTCAATCTTGTTTATTAAGCGAAAGATTAATTAATAATTACAAATATTAAAAATATTAAATAAATAAATATTAAATAAAAGATAATTACTAATAATTACTTATTAATTAATATAAATTAAATTAAAAGAGTTGTAATAGTTTTACAAAAAAAAATAAAAAAAAAATAAATAAATATTGAGTTTTATAAACAGTCAGTTTTCTCCATTAACAGTTATATAAACAAAAATCATATATTGATGTTTTATTATCTGGTAATCATTTATTAAATATTCACTAATAAACATTCTTAGATTCTCGAAATAAGTTTCTTTTTTAATTAGAGTCGTAATAGATCAAAATAAAAATGCTTTATCAGATATTATTTCTAAAAAGTAAAATCATGTTTTTTTTAATATTGATGCTATCTGGTTTCATGATTTAAATAAGTTCAGAACCAAAAGATCCTCAGACATGGTTACACTAAATTTTCATTTATTATTTATATTTATTAAGAGTTTTTATTGTTTCATCCAGGAGTCATCTATAATGTTTTATTGGTATAATTATTAGACTTACAATTTTTCTTGTTGGTAAAATTATTATTCTTTTATTTTTATCACTATTAACATGATTATTGTTAGATCAGTTTGTAAATAAGGAAGTTTTTATCAATTTATGTAAACTTATATTCTTTTTTTTTGTAAATTAATTTATTTTGATTGAAACAGATAAGAAAAGAAAAAAAAACAATAAAAACCATATCTCACTTGAATAGACCTTCATAAGCTGAATGCAGTTTAGGAAAAGCTTTTGAAGGGGGCCAGTAACAGGATGCAGATGAATTGTACCTCTTTGACATTCTATACAGTATAAAACACATTTCTATCAAATAATGTTAAAAAAATAAAAACAAATATAAATCAGAGATGATAGAGATGATGGACTTAATGGAGATGAACTTAATGGAGATTAAAATAAATTAAAAAACCCAATTTTTTTATAGTCCATGTCCATATTTTTTTTACATAAAAACAAAATTGATAATCTCTTGTATATTTATGTCCTATATTTTTGCAAAAAATAGTCCATTAGTCTTTCAACATTTTTAGTGCTACTGAAAACCAAAAGCTAAAAAATAATAAATAGTGACTTTATGACTTTTAACAATAGAGTCCCTTTTATAACATTGCTAATATAACATCTCTAATAGAAACATTTTTTCAATAAAAATTTCTTATTAGAAATAGAAATATAAAACATTTTACACTTTATTATATCGCTCCAACGAATTTTGCTGGTCGCTCTTTTTAAAAATACGCAAATAAATGTGCATATAATCATATTCTTGCTCCCACATCTCATCTAGAAAAATAAAAATAAATGTGACTTATAAATTATAAATAAATAGTAAAAATTAATCATATCATTTTTATATTAACTCATGAGTTAGTGTTAAGATAATATGTAGGTATGCAGATCTTATAGCAAAATATATTTTTTTCATTAGTCTTTTGTCTTCATTTTATAAATAATTAGGTTTGCAAATCTACAGTCTAAAATGCAAATAGTAAAAAAAATATATACACACACATATATATATACATATATATGTATGTATATATATATGTGCATATATATATATATATATATATATATATATATATATATATATATATATATATATATATATATATATATATATATATATGTATATATATATATACATATAATAAATGTCTATATATATATATATATATATATATATATATATATATATATATATATATATATATATATATATATATATATATATATATATATATATATATATATATATATTAGGGTGGTGCTTAAAACAACTTTTTTGAGAAAAACCTGCTGGTACCCCCTAAATGTGTTTTATCTAATACAAAAACACTAGGTTTAAAATTTTTTTGAACAAAAAATATTTTTAGGGGTAGCTCAAGGCCCTCAAAAATTTGACGGGTCCCTAATATTTTGAAAAAAAAACTTTTTCTAAAGTATGTCAACCTGGTACTCAAAATAAGCAAAATTATATAAAAAATTTAAAAATGAAAATAATTTTTTACAAAAATAATTTTTTCAGTTATAAATGCATAAAAACTATTGTTTTTAAGCTGAAAATGAAAAAAGTCAATATTTTCAGGTTTTTTGAGAATAATTTTTTTAGGCATGATTTTTATGTAAAATGATTCTTATTTTTGAAGTTTTTATATAATATCGCTTCTTTTGAGTACCAGGTTGACATACTTTAGAAAAAGTTTTTTTTTCAAAATATTAGGGACCCGTCAAATTTTTGAGGGCCTTGAGCTACCCCTAAAAATATTTTTTGTTCAAAAAAATTTTAAACCTAGTGTTTTTGTATTAGATAAAACACATTTAGGGGGGTACCAGCAGGTTTTTCTCAAAAAAGTTGTTTTAAGCACCACCCTAATATATATATATATATATATATATATATATATATATATATATATATATATATATATATATATATATATATATATATATATATATATATATATATATATATATATATATATATATATATATATATATATATATATATATATATATATATATATATATATCATATATATATATATATATATATATATATATATATATATATATATATATATATGTATATATATATATATATATTTATATACATATATGTATATATATATACATTTATGTATATATATATACATTCTCAAAGAATTAATATATGTACTATGTTGTTATGTGTCTTCTTGTTTATTTTTTCATGATTTATGGGGCTTAAAAAGCCCCATAATTTCCATGTTTCCATTTTTAAACTGTCGCTCATTGTTAAAATATATGTTGGTAACAATGTTGTTTAAAAATTTACTTCCATATTCATCATTAAACTATTATCAGTTGATATATTTCAAGCATCAACAAGGATAATTAGGTAAATAAGGAATAATTAAACTTTCTCATAGACATTATGCAACAAAATCCAAATTTTACTAAGAAATCTTTGAATTCAATAAAATTAAAAGGAGAAAATACAAACTGTTTTGACTTAAACAAATTTTTCCTATAACTTTTTAATAAATGAGCAGTTAAGTATTTAGTTAAGTAAAATTAAATTAAGTAATAAAATACAAAAAAATTAAGAAAATCAAAAGCACACATTAAACTTATTTTTAACTAACTTAGCAACAGTTTTAATAATTTGTTTGTTTTGCTTTAATAATGATGTTTTGTCACAATGCAGTGTTAATTATGAGCATGCTTTATATAAAATCATGCTTACATTGAGCTTGAATGACTTTTAATTTTATATAAGGTCATCTCTTACTAAAATCCCTTTTAAACATGTTCTAACCATCATCACACATTTTTAAAATGCAATTAAAAATGCAATTAAAAAATGTAAATCGGTCACCGTAAGATTGGTTTTTACTTCATTTAAAATTTCAAAAAATTTTTCCACAAAAGATCCTTTTCCTACAGACTTTAATTCATTATTTGTTTATAAATTTGAATGCCCAGGCTGTAAATCCTGTTATATTGGCGAAACTACTTGCCATTTAAAGACACGAATAACCAAGCACCAAAAAAGGGATACAAACTTACACATTTGTAAACATATTCATTCAAATGAAAGCTGTTTTAGTAGTTTTAATCATGCTAGTTTTTCAATCTTGGATTCGGCCTTCAACAAATTTATATTAAAACTCAAAGAAAGCATGTACATAGAGTGGGAAAAACCCACTATTTATAAACAAATGAACCATGTAAAAATGACAATTTTAACCTAGTTACTTTTAACATTACTGGTTCTTTTACCTTATATCTTTTTTAAAACATTTGTTACATTTTTTAATTGCATTTTTATTGTATTTTTTATTATAAGGTCTCTATTAGTTCAACTTAATTTTAATAATTTGATTTAAGCTTTTTAATATATTTTAACTGATGATGGCTATGATATAGTTGAATTAAAAAAGTTGTCTTATTTATTAGAATATTTACACATTTTGTGCTAAAAAGAAACTTTGGATATAGTCAATGACGTCATGTACTAAAACACTTAGGAATAAAACGTACTTAAATGAATTAACAAATCTGTAGATTGCGACGTAAATTATGCTGATTTTTACAATAAAACAGAGAAGGCGAGCTTCAACTAAAATAAAAAAAGTTTTTCTTGGTAATCATTTATTCTTTTGTTTTAATCAAAAAAATTTAGCCCAAACATTTTTTTTATCATTCTCTTTAATATAACCACAACATGCTTCAGAGGTTGGGATCCCTATAATTAAATATGCATTTTCAGAAAAAGAAGAAAGAAATGAAGAATAAAAAAAGAAAAGATTGCTGCCCCATATCAAACCCTCAGTCAATGTGGCAGCACTCTGCTGCAATTCAGGCTAATTCTCAGTCGATGTATGTACTGAAGTAATTTCAGTATGATGTTACACTGCTCACCTAAACAAGCAGTATAAGATATATCTGCAGGAAATATTAATTTTTTATGATGTTTTGTTTATTTACAATGTTTTTTATTTACAATGTTTTGATATAATCATTAATTCTATTACCTTTAGGAACATAGACACCTTGCTGAAGACCAGACATATCAGCTGCAGGTGGTTTAAAGTCTGCAACCTTTAAGATTAAAAATTATAATAGTAAAAAAATATTTAAAAACATACATGTATACATATATATTTATATATATGAGGAGCCCACAGCTCTCTTTTATATATATATATATATATATATATATATATATATATATATATATATATATATATATATATATATATATATATATATATATATATATATATATATATATATATATATATATATATATATATATGTATATATATAAGCTATTCCAAAGCATTTTTGATAGCGTTGACCATAATTAGGGACCGCCCAAAATGATTTTTTTTTTTTTTTTTTACGTTTTTATGGCATTGATTTTTTGCTAAAGTTTGCCAGAATGAGGGGGTACCGCCACCCAAATTTTTTTATATAAATTACATATATATATATATATATATATATATATATATATATATATATATATATATATATATATATATATATATATATATATATATATATATATATATATATATATATATATATATACTAGGGCAGGTCAAAACCATACTTTTAGTATAGTTTTTTTTTTATACACACCCCTAGGGGTTTCACCACACACCCAATTTTTTAAAAAAAAAAAAAATTGTTTTTTTTTGGGTATACATTCTTTTAACAAAAGAAGTTTAAGAAAAAAAAATTGTTGCTCAATTTCAGAATTATTAACTTCATACCTTAAATAACGTTTTAACTACTACAACTATTCTTTCCATATTCTGACTATGACAAGGATATTTAAAAATACTTTCTGTCATAGGCTTTCAAAATATCTTCATTTGAATAATCATTCAGTAAAGGTGGTGAATGAACTTCCTCGTCCTAATTTAATAATTCACAGTAATCTTTAGCTCCAAGATTTAATGTTGTAGAAAGTTTAAAATGTCTATTGGATTCACTAGTATTACAGGATTTAAGTATCCTTTAAATGGCTGTAGTTCTAACTTGTTTTCTTTCACCACTTATCATCGCAAATATTATCTGGGTTAGAAAAATATGAGTTTTGCTTCAAAACTTGCTCCATTACCTCCTTGTATTTTACATTAATAACTGCATTTTTAATTAATTGAACAAAATAACAAAAATTTTGAGTGCCATTGATTGCCAAATAATTTGATTTGATTTGGAACTATCCTGGTGCATAGCATTGCATAATTATTGTAACCAAGTCAATAAGTTCTTTTGTTGGCTTTTTTGTAGAAATGTTAAAGCGTAGAATACAATTTGCACTTGTGAGCCACTGAGCATGATGAATGCTTCCAGGAGAATTTTGAAAGCTTTCATTTGAAACATCTCCTGATTAAATAGATAAACAGATACTTTTAAGATATTTTTAATCTGAACTTAATTCACTAAAGATATTATCTGGAATTAAATGAAAAGAACCATTGATTTTTTTGAAAGGAACTACTACTAAATTTGTTAAGTCCTCTGTTATTTTTTTACCAATTTTTCTTTTAAATGATCCAGGTCCAGAAGATTTTCCATCAATCAACTCAAATACATGTTTAAAGGGAAGTTCATTTAAATGTAGTTTACAAATGAGCCACTGCATTGGTCTATTGAGTTCAGTTTCAATTAATTTTATCACCCCTCCGAATTTTCCATTATTTACTACAGATGCATCACATAAGAGAGCATCTAAAGTTTCAAATAGTAAATGGAGAATTTCATTAGCAATGCAAGAAGCGAGAAGCTCCATTATCAGGTGTTAGATGATTTATATAGCTGCTGTTTGGTTTTCTAACAATTGTAATATGTTCTTCTTTAATTATCCCTGCAGTTGTTATTGTACTGTCTTTTCTTCCATCAAAGCCAGTAATTTCAAATTTTGGCATTTTCTCTCATTAACATTTTTTTGTCCTACACAAAGTCTTTCTCTTTCTACTCTTTTCCTATCAAGCATATTTGATTCATTTAGTATACCCGTCTTTTAGAGCAGCATTGACAATAGCAACATATGCTCTGCAACTGACACAATAACAATCTGCTATGATTGCTAGTTCATAGTAATGAAACCTATTTTGATTACATATTTTTATGACATCAGAGTCATATAGCTTATCATATTCATTATTAGATTCATCTAATATAATATTATCCTTAGATTCATTAGTAATTTGTCTATCAATGTCTTTCTCAACATTTTTATGTGTGTCTAACTGTTTTTGTCTTGTTACAAATTTTTTTCTTTCTAGTTTCAGTTTTCTTTAAAGTAGATGTGTAGGCACAATCAAGTAGTCCAAGTTGATTTGTGCGTTTTTTTTGCCCAACAAACGCATCCCACTCTTTTATTGGCACTTTAAAAGTACATCTGCATTTCTATTTTTCTACTCCTAAATCATAACAATTGATCATAGATCAAACATGTTGTCAAAAGCTTTCAATTTGTCATAAAAATTAGCAATTTTTCTATGTCTTGAAGTTTTATTTAAATTGGATGCTTTTTCCATTAATCTATATACTTTTGAGAATACTCCCTCTGTTTCGATTGTTGAAAAACTGAATTTACGCCAAATATTTTCTATTTCAGTGGTAACTAAACAACAACATTTATGAGCACAACTTGATCATTTCATACTCACAGTAAAACTGAAACTCACAGTAAACTTCATACTCACAGTAAACTTGAACATTTTATACATGAAATGTTGCCATGATACAATGTGTTACTTAATATTAGTTAAATTTTATTTTTAATTACTAAAAAATAAAAAGTAGACAAATATATACATAAACACTAAATATACTATGTATAGAGACTAAAATGCAACAAATAGAATAAACTAAAAAATTACATAATGCAAAAGTTCTTATGCTGACATGATGACATGATGACATGATGATATCTGACATGATTTTTTCATGAAATTGAGCAACAATTTTTTTTTTTTGCTTTAAGTTTTTTTGTTAAAAGAATGTATACCCAAAAAAAAAATTTTTTTTTACAAAATTTTTTTTTTGGAAAAATTAGGGTATGTGGTGCAATCCCTAGGGGTGTGTGTAAAAAAAAAAGTCTATATATTTTATTATACCAATTCAAAAAATTCACATAGTACTGTTTGTCAAAATTTAAAAAAAAGCATGGTTTTGGCCTGCCCTAATATACATGCCAAGCTGAGCTGTTACAGACAAAAGATCAGATTCAAGACCAGGTACCTGTTCTATATGATTGAAAAGTGATGCCTGTGACATAAAATATAAACAAAAAATGTTATATAAAAAAAAATACTTCAGACAACAGTTGGTCAAAGTTTTTATAAGAGCAGTGTGTGTTTGCAGGCCTTAGAGCAACCTAAAAGTTAATGTTAAAGAAAACATTTATTATTAATTATATAAAAGAATTGAAAGTTACTGTTTGATTATTAAAAATACAAACTTCTATTGATAAGATTATGGAGCAGTTAACTGTAGTTAAGAGGGAAAAGATATTAAAAAAAAAAGTAAAATAATATTGTTTTAGAAAAATATTGTAGAGAAAAGAGTGTAAGAAAAAAAATGTTAAAAAAAAATGATTTTTTTTACATTTTTTTCTAAGGTGAGGATGTAAAGAAAAATGTGTAGAAGTTTTAAGGTTTGCAAGATAAAGAGAGTCAATAAAATTACCCTTATTAAGAGAATGAATTGCTGTAACAGAAATAATTTAAGGTAAAGAGAATGAATTGGTGTAACAGAAATAATTTAAGGAAAAGAGAGTTAATGAAAGGGTGTAAAAAAAATATTACAAGAGAAAAAGAGTTGATGAAAGGGTGTAAAATAAATATCGCAAGAGAAAGATAGTTAATGATAGAGTGTAAAAGAAACATTGTAAGTATCTTTTTTTTAAAAAAAACAACAAAGAATTGTGCAAAATTGTAACTTGAATCAAAAGTCTGCAGTTTAAGGATTGTTAATTTTTTTTTAAAAGATACAATTTCTGCTAACTGACTGTGAGTACGATCAGCAACACATAAATTGGCAATCATATCTTTGCGTAAAAGTTCATCCTCAGATAGCCCTAAATAATTCAAATTTTTATAAAAGAATTTTTTTTTAATTGTTTGTTAGAAATACACTAAATTCAAAAATTGTTTGTAATATATCTAATCATCAAAGAAGCAGAACATTTTTTATTTATAGTTTTATGGTCCAATAGTTAAAAAAAAAATTGAAACAGAAAAAAAATTACCTGAATACACTCTATGAGAAAGCAACATATGAATAATGTTAAGAAATCCTTGTACGAAAAGCAAACAGTTTTCATCTGTATTTTCGCCATTATCATTTTTTTCAGTAAAATGAAGCCATTGTCTAAGTGAAAGTCTAAAAAAAACAACACCTCAGTTGATCAGATTGTATATTTACATGGTTACAATTTAGTTTGTAAAAAAATTAATTTTTTTTTAGAAATAACTGAAACTATAATAAAAGTTATCTTTTTAAACTTGTAAAAAATGTAAATAAATTTATTTTTTATCTATTTATTATTATTTATAGTTTATATATATTTATTTTATTATTTTATCAATTAAATTTTATACAAATAAATGAGTCTTCTCCATTTGAAATTTAATACCAGCGCATGCAAAAGTGCTGGCCAAACATCATTTTTAGGTTGACACGCGCAAAAAGCAAAATTTTTTACATACCTATCTTTTATATAAATCAACTGTTACAACTGGTTTAGTTTTTTAAATTAAATTCATTTGAACCTTTTACAAAAAGAAATCACACAAAAGAATTAAGGCTTTAGTTGTATTAGACATTTCAAAATCTGCTTTAAATAATCCTTTGAAGATAGATTTAGATAATTTCGCCATTTTATTTTTTGTTCTTTAAAAGTTCCAAATAAATAATTATAATCAAAATCAATATTTATATTTATTATATGATAAAATTTATTTTTTAGTAACTTATCCAACTTTAAATTAGAGAAAAATGAATTTAAAGATGGAAAAGAGTTGATATTTTTTTCTATATAAATGAATTTTTTATAATTTATGGTTTTTAGTTTTAACATTTAGTAAAAAAATATATAACACATCAAACATTTAAATAGGAATTTTAGTGGACCTATTTAGGCATTGTAGGTGGTTGCAGTTTTGGTCATCATATACTTAATGGACCATTAGTGGCAGCAGCCAAAAGTGGATAACTTGAACAACTACTATATCAATTGTTGAAAAGTTATCGGCTGGCCACTTTAGTAAACGATGAGTTGAACTCCATTTAACTGCCTTTATAGGTCCTCTGCAAATCCACTACAACAATGTTTGCTGATAAAGTTGTAAAGGCTAGAGATTGTGTCTTGATAAAAATATTTATCTTGGGCAAATGTTAACTGTATCTAGCTTCTTTCTTGTAGAAGTCCACCTAGGTAAAGACCATAGCCTCTCACCTCTTCTTCATCTATTTGATGTAAACCAGTGTCAGGTCAGGAGTATGGTCTTCATGATCATCCTGCTACTGGTAACATGTAACCCAGTGCAACCTGTTTCATGTTCTGTTGCCTTGCAGGATTTGCTTTCTAAGCAAAGGCTGGAAGGAGTGTTCTTCCTGTCATCAGTACTATCTTATATCAGTCATGCCTATAGTTATTATTATTATTTTTTTTTTTTATATATAATTGGAGGCGCCTTAGTTACTGTATTAGCTCACCCGTAATCTACTTTATATGTATGTTTGTTTTCTGTCTGAACCTCTGGCGCGGTGTTCGCTCACCCGTAAGTTACTTTATGTTTATGTTTTTTATGTTTTTTTATGTATGCTTGTGTTCTGTCTGAACCTCTGGCGCGGTGTTCGCTCACCCATAAGTTACTTTATGTTTTTTATGTATGTTTATGTTCTGTCTGAACCTCTGGCACGGTGTTGACTCACCCGTAAGTTGATTTATGTCTGTTTGTGTTCTGTTTATTCTCTGATGCAGCATGAGCTCAGTAACTAACTACTTACTCCAACTACAAAACCTACACTCACCTTAGACTCCTGTATTTTGTTAGATGCAGTGTTTTTCCTAATGCACTTCCAAAATGTCATGTCTGGTTTTCTCAAAGTACTGTTGCAGGAAGTAACTCCTTTTAACTCCAGGTCAGGGTAATCAAGATCAATCTTGCTACTGGTATCACGTAACCCAGTACCACCTGCCACAAGCCATGCTGCCTTGCAGAGTGTGCTCTTTTTAGGCAAAGGCTAAAAGAAATAAACTCAGACTAAAAATTCCCCTGCCTGCCTTGGGGCTCTTGGTTGAGTAAAGGCTAGAGATGGTGTCTCGATAAAAACACTCATCTTGGGCAGATGTTAACTACATCCAGCTAAACATGCCCTGCCTTGGGGCTCTTCGTTGAGTAAAGGCTAGAGATGGTGTCTCGATAAAAATACTCATCTTGGGCAGATGTTAACTGCATCCAGCTACTGTCTTGTAGAAGGCCTCCTAGGCAAAGACTTTAGGGGTAAGCAGAAAAATTTTGCTAACCAGCCTCGAACCCCTTCTTCATCTATTAGGCTGGCGTAGATGTAACCTGTGTTACATTGTTTCCTGCCTAGGATGATGAATGCTGGATCTCCTTGATTCTACTCATAGAATTTTGCTTATGCCTCCTTGATAATGGCTATGCAACTCTTCCTTTTATCTACCATACAGCTCTAAAACAGTTTAATGGTTCTGAGACCGGCTGGTAGTAAGGTTTCCCAAACTCTGAGGTAGCTCTCAGAGAGGCTGATTCCATCAACAGCTGCAAAATATCATAGTATTAACAGTGCCGTGTTGCGCATGGGTGGTGTCCCTGTTAATGCTTTTGGTGTGCATTGTCACAAAAGGAGCCCTATGTCACGGCTTAGGGTTAATTAACAGGACTGAGACAACTGCATAGCTCATTGATTAGGAGGCTGTGCTCTATCTATGAATGAGTCAAGTTCTCATTAAACCCAAATCATGACCAAAGTAACCAAAAATTTAAAACCTAAAAAACCATCCCCACCACCTAAATGTTTTAATATATCTTTTATTCGCAGTCTACGAAGCAACTTTCCATCAGTTGAGTCTTACCTCCTGCAAAATTCACCAGACTTGCTTGCACTCAGTGAAACAAATTTAAATTCTGTAATTCCTTCTTCAGATGTCAGTGTTGATGGGTACTATCCTTTGATTCGTAAAGACTCCAATAGTCACATGCTAGGTTTAGGGGTATACATTCGCATTAATTCCCCTATTTGTTGTGAAATCAGGTTCGAATCCTTTGACCATTCTTTTATGTGCTTTTGACTAGCACCTCTTCACTCTATCACCTTTCTCTTTGTTCTTTATCCTTCTCCTTCTTCCCATGATTGTATTCTTTTAGATGTTATCTCTGATCAAATTGACCATGCCCTCTCTCTTTACCCCTCTGCCAATATTGTTGTTGTTGGTGATTTTAATGCCCATCACACTGAAGGGCTTGGCTCTAACACCACTGATCCTGCTGGCACTAAAGCCTTTAACTTCTGCGTTTCTCAATCTCTTACTCAGATAGTTAACTTTGTGACTCGTTTTCCTGACAACCCTAATCATTTACCTTCGCTCCTTGACTTATGTCTTGTCTCTGACCCTAGCTTATGTTCAGTTTCTCCCTTTTCTGCCTTAGGTGGTTCTGACCACGCAATGATAAGGCATAACTATTTGCAAAGAACTTTTCTTCTAATTCCACTCTTGAATCTTATGGACATTTTCTTCCTTCCATTCCAGTCAAACAGGTTGACCCATTGTTAGACATTCAAATCACTCCGACTTCTGTTGCTAAAGTCATATCTCAATTAAACTTGTCTACAGCTTGTGGTCCAGACAACATTCCTGTCACAGTCTTGCAGAATTGTTCTCCAGAACTTTCTTCAATTTTCTCTAAACTATTTAACAAGTGTTTGACTGAGTCTTGTTTTCCTGCTTGTTGGAAAATGGCATCTGTGGTTCCAATATTCAAAAACTCTGGAGAAAATTCTGACTCCTCCAATTATCGTCCGATCAGTCTTCTTTCTGTTATTAGCAAGGTCTTTGAGTCTTTGATCAACAAATTCCTCACATCTCATCTTGAGTCAAATAAACTACTGTCAGACAATCAATACGGTTTTCGATCCTCTCGCTCTACGGCCGACTTGCTAACTGCTGTAACTGAAAGATTTTATCGTGCATTAGATGGAGGCAGTGAGGCTAGGGCTATTGCTCTCGACATATTTAAAGCTTTCGACAAAGTTTGGCATGCTGGTCTTCTCCATAAGCTTGCTTCATATGGTGTTTCTGGGAAAGTTTTTGAGATTATCAAATCATTTCTTTCTAACCGGTTTATTAAAGTCATCCTTGAAGGTCAACACTCTTCTTTATTTCCAGTAACTTCTGGGGTTCCCCAAGGTTCCATCCTGAGCCCTGTTTTGTTTCTTATCTACATAAACGATCTTCCTGACAACCTTTCATCTAAAGTAGCTTTTTTTGCTGATGACTCAACTTTATACTCCTGTCTTGACAAAAAGTCTTCTCTTTTCGATCGCCTAGAACAAGCAGCTGATCTTGAATCCAATCTCACTTCAGTAATACATTGGGGTTCACAGTGGCTTGTGAATTTCAACTCTAACAAAACCCAGTTGTTTACTGCAAACAACTACCGTAATAGGGTCAACATTCCTATATTAATGAATGGCAATCCTCTTACTGAGTCCTCCTCTTTACGTCTTCTTGGATTATTGCTTACTACTGACCTTTCATGGAAATCATATATACAATCGATTGCTAAATTAGCTTCTGCTAAGGTTGCTTCTCTTTATTGTGCTCACCATTTCCTTACTTCTGATTCCATTCTCTACCTCTACAAATCTCTTATTCGTCCCTGTATGGAATACTGTTGTCATATTTGGGCTGGTTCTTCTAAAGATTCACTTTCTCTTCTTGACAAGGTCCAAAAACGCATTGTAAATGTTGTTGGACCTGGGCTTTCTGCTAAGCTTGAACCTCTTTCCCATCGTCGTAAAGTTGCATCTCTTTCTCTTTTCTACAAATACTATCATGGTCACTGCTCAAAGGAGTTATCATCTCTAGTTCCATCAACTAGAATTCATTCTCGTTTTACTCGTCATTCAGCTAAGTCTTATTCGTTTACTGTATCTGTCCCTGCATGCTCTAAAAACTTTTATTCATCTAGTTTTTTTCCCCGCACTTCAATCCTTTGGAACTCTCTCCCATCTTCATGTTTTCCTGACTCATACAACCTTCAACTTTTCAAGTCTTCTGTCAACCGTTTCCTTGCTCTATAACTCTGTTCTTTTTTTTCCTAGTAACTCCCAACTTAATAGTGGTTGCTTGCAGCCTTGTTGGGAGTGAATGCAAATTAAAAAAAAAATCCAAAAGACTTGAAAAAATTTAATTAACCTAAAAGACCAGAAAAACTTGAAAAAAAAAATTTTTATAATTGACTGATTGCCAGCCCAAACATTAGTCAATGTAGCATTACTCTTTACGTGTTCTACCTTTATGTCAGTCGATGTAGCAACACTCCTTGTATGTTCAACCATATGTAAACAGTAAAAAAATGAAAATAGAAACATTCATTTGTTTATCTGTTTATTTATAAAACCTAACTTCCTGTTTAGTTATAAAATCTAACTACCCGTTTAGTTATTTACTTTCAAATAAAAAATTGACCTCTAAAAAGCTCCAATGCTGTTGTAGTTTATTGACAAAAACACTTAAAAATTTAAATTTAGAATAAAGTATTCAATATTAATGAAGTAATTTTTTAAATCATACATTATTTTATTGTATAATTTTTTTTCTCCAAAGAAATTATCAGGACAGAACTTTTCGATAGCAGCAATTTCATTGTTTATATTCAGCACTTGTTAAAATTTTTTTATAATATAAAAAAAGTTGTAGAATTGTCTAATAATGTAGAATTAGTCATTTATACACTGATTTTTATAAACTTAATCTATTGAGCTCACACGTCTGATGTAAGCTCAATTGTTAAGTTCAAATTGTTTATTTAAGTCTTAAACTCATTCTATATGATTTAATATTTAAGATGAAAATGGCTTTGAATATATATATATAGACCTAGTAATTTGTTAACTTTAATACCATTAGCAATTGTCTTATTTTAAAAAAAATTAAATAAAAAAAGAATACCTATCAACAATTAAATGAAAAAAAAAAGAATACTTATCGCCAAGATAAAAAAAAATACCTATCAACAAGCATTTCTATGAAATCGTCAACATTACAACGTGTAATCAAAACCTAAAAGTATAAAAATTTTGTAAACAAAAATTAACTACAAAATATGAGAAACATAACTTTATAATTTCAAAACTCAATACTACCCTAGTAAAACTAAAAAAAAACGTTTTTCAAAAAAAAACATTAAAAAGCCTCAAAATTAATTCTAGAACCAAAATTTTTACCATTAGATAAAGTCTCTGGAATTATGTTTTTAATCCAGAGCTGTTATAGTCTTGCAGAAGTTTTCTTCGGAGCTGTCATCTATACTTCTAAACTATTTAACAAGTGCTTATTAGAGTCTTGTTTACCAGCCTGCTGGAAAACAACATTTATTATCTCTACTTTTCAAAATTCTGAAGAGCAATTAATAAGAAGCCAACACTCTCTGATTGCTTGAAGAGAAAATGAATTCATTTGAGCTTGAAAAGGATTTCATTCATTGAAGAAAAGGATTTTACCTAAGATAAAACTTTACCTAAGATAAAACTCTTTTTCAGCTAATAATTAACATATATAATAAAAACAACAATAACGTATATTTTAGAATATAGATCTGACTATATTTTTAATGTACTTGATGAGTCATCTACCCTTCATCTTATATGATCAACTCTTTCTTTAAATCTTTCTTGAAATCCATATACCGAATTCATTGCAAAATTAGCATCTGCTAAGTTTGCATCATTTTATCATGCTCACCACTCTCTTATTCTGGATTCTATTCTTAATCTTTATAAATCTCAAATCCATCCTTGATTAGAATACTGATGGCATAACTTTGGTGGATCTTTGAATGATGCCCTTTTTCTTTTAGACAATTTACAAAAACACATTGTAATCATATTTAGACCGGCTATTGCAGCCAACCTTCATCCATTATCAAATTGTCACAATGTTTCTTCTCTTTCTCTTTTCTATAAATATTATAATAGCCACTGCTCTAATAACCTAGCGCCTTATGTGCTATCTACTAAAAGTCATTTTGTTACTTGTCATTCAATTAAGTCTCATCCTTTTACTGTGAATGTTCATGAATGCTCCAAAAATTCTTATTTGTCTAGTTTTTTTCCCAAACAGTTCTTTGGAATTTGTTCCCTTCATTTTGTTTTCTTGATTCATATAATATGCAATCTTTTGTCATTGTTAAAGGTTGCTCTATTGTTTACAATGTTTTTTAATTGAAAATTTGTGAAAGGTATCTGTTTTTTTTTTATTATTATCTCTATATAATTGTACAGGGACAATCTAATATAAACAAAAATTATAACAAAAAAAAAAAAAAAATATATATATATATATATATATATATATATATATATATATATATATATATATATATATATATATATATATATATATATATATATATAGGTTCACATACTTGTAAAAGAAATATATCCAAATCCAACATAGAGTTACAGAAGCACGATTGCATATACGATTGAGCTTGGCAAGTTATCTGGTGGCCATTAAAACGCCAAAGTCCTGCTCTAATTTCTTCTACAGACACCTTAAAGCAAATTATTTAACACTTATATATATATACATATATATGTATATATATGTATATATATGTGTATATATATGTATATATATACATACATATATATATATATATATATATATATATATATATATATATATATATATATATATATATATATAAATGGATATATATATATATATATATATATATATATATATATATATATATATATGTATATGTATATATATATATGTATATATATATATATAAAGGAGCCATACTATTGTTTGAAAAATTTAAATTTAGTTTTGATGAACTATTTTGCTTAAATAATGATTTGGCATGTTTAAGTTTATTTTTTGTTTTCCAAAAAAATAATAATAAATTTTATAAACTTATAAATATGATCATATTTATAATATGATCATATTTATATCGGTCATCTATAAATTGTCACCCATTTTATGATTGAATTCGACCTCCTTACTACCCCTCCCCCCATCACAATATTCTAACTCTTTAGTAACAAGTCCTAAACATGTTGTCACAAAATCACGAACCCCCTCCCTCTCTCCTTAGAGCGTGATGTAGTTTATGGACAACCCTTAAATAAATTTTCTCACACAAATCACAATAACAATCATTTAAAGCAATTTTTATTGTATCAAAATTTAATCAACTTAAGAACAATTTTAATTCAAATAATTGATTTTTGTTTTTTTTTAATATTTTTGTTACATTTCTTTTTAAAGATTTTAATTAGAACTTTAATATTTTTAATTTAAATTAAATTATACATTAAAAAAAAAATACATTAAAATTATAAATTATATTTTTATCCAACAAATCTTTTTCTTTCTCTCTTTCTCTTTCTCTCTCTCTCTTTCTTTCTTTCTTTCTTACTTTCTTTCTTTCTTTCTTTCTTTCTTTCTTTCTTTCTTTCTTTCTTTCTTTCTTTCTTTCTTTCTCTCTCTCTCTCTAAATATATATATATATATATCTATATATATATATATATATATATATATATATATATATATATATATATATATATATATATATATATATATATATATATATATATATATATATATATATATATATATATATATATATATATATATATATATATATATATAGAGAGAGAGAGAGAGAGAGAGAGAGAGAGAGAGAGAGAGAAATGCTTTCTATATCACCAACAAAGAATGACATACTAAAAAATATATCAAGGACATATTTAGCAAGTTTTTTGTTTCTATTAGAAGTTTTCTTAAATTTTAGACACAAAGATCTTTTTCATATACTTTTTTGTATATATAAATATTTTTTAACATTGTCAGCATTTGTTGACAGTGTTAAAAAAATTTCTGAATAAAACAATCACATATAAGAGTCTAATCAATGTTAAATTTGATTAACACTTTTCTAAACTTTTTTTTTTGTGTATAATTTTTTGTTTTTTATTGCAACCTATATACAAATGTATACAAAAAGAATTAAAAATAAAGATATAAAAATTTTAAAGAAAAAATAAAGAAAAAATTACAAATAAAGATTTTATTTAAAACTATGATATTCAATAAAGACCAAGATGTCTTGTAGCAGAGAACAATTATGATGTTGTTGTTAAATATACAATAGACTTTACAACCTGTTAAATTAGTTTTTATATATTTTTCAATAAAATATGTTCAATAAAAATTTAAAAAATAAAATTAAAAAAAAAGAGCAACAAAAATTGATGATAAAATTATTTTCATAAAAAATGATCGAAATTGTCAACAACCCATAAATAATGAAGTCTTTAGCAAAATTCATTATTAATTGGGAGGTTGCTATTTTTATAAAAAATTTGGAAAAAAATTATATTTGTTTAAAACAGTTTAATAGTTCAAAAATACTTCTAAAACTTTATAGAACATTAATAAACAAATAGGCAGTTTCAAACAGAAACTTAGCTAACTGTTATAAAGGTATTTCAACTATTTAAAATAATAGTATTTATGTAAATAAAATCTTACCATTAAATTAATCAGGTAACTCATTGTGATAGTTTTAATATGATCAATGGAAGACATAACTGATGTATCATTATACTCTCGAATTGCCTATTAAATAAATAAATTTTAACGCGTAAATATAAGTAATATTGTAAACTATTGATAACATTTACTTTTCTACTTTCAGATAAAGCACCTGCTGATATATACACCATTAGGTTTTTCACTTAAATTGAGTCTTTTTTACAACAAAGTATTGAAAAATATAAAGAAACAATTTACAAATACTTTGAAACTCTTTGCTTTCAATGTATTGTAATTATTAGGATCTTATTTGTTACAGGAGCCTGAAAACTACTGATATTTTAAAAGTATTTTAAAGCATTGCATAATAATTAAACTTATTTTTAAATCACCTTAAAAATTATTTAAATTAATATAACAAAAACTATTAATAGAATTTAAATTCAGTATTTGAATTATAAGCTTATACTTCCTTAAAATTTATTTCTTAAAACAATCTTATACTTAACATAATCTTTTGTTTGACACAATTTATTAATTTTGATTTTTATGTATTTAATGCATTATTTTTAATAAAGATAATAAACAATTTATAGATAGATTTTATCAGTTACCAATAAAATAATTGTAATTGCAACATAATCACTTCTCAATTTTTGAAAAAAAAAATTTCCTTTCGCACATTATCATCTATCTAATCTATGATGGAGAGACTTATATTTTACATAAAAATTGTTAAGCTGACGATAAGAAAAAAACTTCTTTAATAAAAGTTGTGAAACTATTTTACATTCATTTGAAATTTTAAATTCAACGTTTTATTATTTTATATTCCTTCAAAACTAAATTTAAATTTTTAAAATCATATTTAATTTAATATTTTAAAATTAAATTTTTTTTATTTTAAAAGACTAAATTAAATTTATTTATTTAAACAATTTATTTCTTTGAAAAATTCTCAGTTGCAGTAAAATGGTTTTTTACAGCCTTATATTTTCACTGAAAAAACATCATATAGAGGATATTAAAAGATAAATAAAAAAAAAAAAAGATATGACTACCATCAACGATAAACCATTTAGACCTGAATTAGGTAAAATTCGGATTTTATCTTTGTATTAAAAGTAACATTTGCTTAATGAAAGTTCAATTAACTGGTGTATATCTAAAAGACTTAATTTAGTCCTAGTTTTTAAATCCTCCAAATTATCGTTCAGTATGTTAGCAATAACCGGTATTGCTTCATCGATCGGTACAGATAGATATAAATGCACTAAAACAAATGAAACACTACATCAAATGAATTTCATTAGGGCCTATCCTCCATTCTTTAGCATTGAAGGAAAAATACAATAAATTGCAAAATAACATCAATTTTGAAAAAAATCTTCTTAATCAAATTTTAAAACCAGCTATACTAAATTTAACAAATATTAATCTGGTTAAGGCAACCACTGAACTAATTAATCTTGGTCCAAAGTTTGTCCCATCACAAAAGAATATCCCTTATATGGATACCATCACTAATATTGAAACTTGTGTTTTACAACAACAAAATAAACAAGCACAGGCAGAGATTCTTTGACAAAACTGTTCGAAAATCCTAACTTCTTCAAAATTAAAATTAAAAGATAATTAAACAAAACAACAGCACTTTTCTTTACAAAACCTAAAAAAACATTCGTATCTAAAGATATATCCATTTGATAAAGGAACAGGTTTTGCTTTATTATACGAAAATGAAGCAAAAGATAAACTAGAGGAACAAATAAAAAATAGTTAAGTTATTGATTACGACCCACATTCACGACTAAATTTCAAAAACTGTTATGTAAATTAAGAAAACAGGGTAAGTAAGACAATGCCTTTTACTTTAAAATGTATCCATCAGATTGCATCCCACCTAGAATCTACGGAATGGTTAAAGGTCAAAAACCAAAAAAAACTACCCAATGCATCCTGTTGTTTCCACTATTAACACACCACCTTATGAAACATCAGAGTATCTGGTTAAAATTATTCAACCAACATTAAATAAAAATACAATTCCACTAATTAATTCAAATAATTTTGTCAACGATGCTAAACAATGGAAGATAGACCCTAATGAAATTCATTTGATGTAGTGAATTTATATCCATCTGTACCGATTGATGAAGCAATACCGGTTATTGTTAACATATTGAACGATGATTTGAGAGCTGAAGCATTTTTGCAAAATATAGAAAAAAGAGCTCTTAATATAGCCTTTGTTAACCAATAACTTACAAAAGATATGTAGACAATACCCATGCTCGCTTCGATTCGAAAGAAAAACAAGAACTGTTTTTTAAAACTTTAAAATGAACAAAACCCCTCCATAAACTATACTGTTAAACTTCAAAACAAAAGAAAACAACTAAACTTTTTAGATATTTCTATTACAAATACAATGAACAGATTTTATGAATTTCAAGTGCACCATAAGGATGCGATAACCAATGTTCAAATAAAACCAAACTCTAACATCAACCCAAGCATAATCACTGGCGTCTTTAAAGGATTTCTATGTAGAGCAAAACAAATCTGCTCTAAAAAACATCTCTCACAAGAAATTGATTTCCTCAAAGATACATTCTTTTAAAACGGTTATAACAAAAGTTATCTTATTAAAATAACCAAAAACTATTTAAACTGCGTTACAAAAAATACTACATCTATACAATTGGATAAGCAATTTGTTAAACTACCTTGGATACCTATTATTGGCCCTAAACTCCAAAGAGAATTTAGAAAACAAAACATCAGAATTATATTTACTTTAGCCCCCAATTTAAATAAAATAATATGCAATAACAAAACAAAACTACCTCCGAACTCAAATCCGGGTGTTTAGGAGCTTCAATGCTCATGCGGAAGTATATATATTGGTGAGACCAAAAAGAAAATCACTTCAAGAAGTACGGAACACCAAAGCGCCTGTAAAAATCAAAAATGGTTGAGTTCATGAGCCACGGAACATTCTAGAACATGCCGTGGTACTTTTGATTGGCTGAATCCTAAGACCTCAGCAGTCATTCCAGAATAAAAGATAAGAAAAGTTAGAGAATCCTTGGAGATAAATAAAGCAAAAATTCGACAAGAGATATTGGGCAAACTGTTCTAAATAGAGATGACGAGGATAATGTGAAAACAAAAACTTGTAGACTAATTTTGAAAAAAATTTAATTGATGTCATTTTTATATTATTTGATTGGTTTTTATATTTTACCTTTTTTAATGTCTTCTTTTTTAAACGGTTGGTTTTTTGTTATTTTGTAACGTTTTTTCATTATCTGATAGGCTGACCACAAAAGGTCAGCAAAAAATCGTTAATATATTATTATATCAAAATATATTTTAAAAATAGTTATAAGCTGCCTTTTTTATTGAGATCAATTTATATATTTATATATATTTATATATATATATATAAATATATATATATATATATATATATATATATATATATATATATATATATATATATATATATGTGTATATATATATATTTATATATATATATATATATATATATATATATATATATATATATATATATATATATATATATATATATATATATATATATATACATATATATATATATATATATATATATATACATATGCATACCGCCTAATATTTTTCGAAGGCCAGAGAACGAGGAGGCCACTACAGATGAGGAGGCTGTGGTTATATGGCCCTCTCTCAACTCTATAACTCCGAAACACGAACCTTGACGAACAAGGCCGCTGCGCGGAGAAACGAGTTGAGCGCAGTACTACCAGGGATGTGGTGGGGATTGAACTTGGAACCTCTCGCTTATGAAGGGAGCGCTCTACCACTACACCACTACCACATAATATATTCAAATATAAAAGCGATTGGACAACGGTAACCTGTGCCATCCTGATCCCAAACACAAAATATTAATTTTTGAATTGGGTTTGCACAGAGAATTTCGAGAAGTTGATTGAATAAAACATTAATATACCCAAAATTTATATTATTAATATATGATAATCTTAATATTTTTTAGATAAAAAACATTATTCTGCAAATTTTCTTTTTAAAGTTTGTTTCTTGCAATCAGGATAAATCTATCGGTGTTCTTGCATGCAGCGTAATAAAAATTGTTTTTGTTCCTCCTCGACTGTTATTAGACCATGGAGTTCTTGCATCATTTTGACTGCTCTTTCAGCAGTATCGTTGCTGGCCCTCAGCATTGAAACCTTTTTTTTGGCATCCTGAAACAAAGCGTTATTTGACCATAAAAAAGGTTCTTTGTACAAAAAACTGTGATCAATTTGCAGCTGGATGAACAAAGTCTTACTTTTCACTAAAACAAAGTCGTAGATGTTTTTATCTGAAATAAAAAAAGAAATACAATTTACTTTAAAAAACAATAATTAAATAAAAATAACAGTTGCTATAATTATTAATAAAACTTACCATACAAGGAGCCACAGAGTTCCTCTTTGGATGGTATATAGCGTTTATCATAGCTCGATATAATGTCACTGTTAAAGTTTTCAACCATTTTTATTTTATCTCCTTGGTCGACATTGTCGTCAAATAATAATAAAGCAGCTACTTCATCACTTAAATACCATAGATGCTGGCTTAATTTCTGCGCAGCTGTTTTCAAGATGTTTTTGTCGATTGTTTTGTAGGCTTTCATTGATTTTAAAAAGCATAAATCCTGATATGGTGCTTTTATAGCTAAAATGCATTGTAGCCACGGCTTTACGTAAGATGTTGCAATGAATAAGCAAACATCTAATAGTGCCTCCTTATTCTTATTCGACATTTTGAATTGATCATTAAAAAGTGTCATCTTCAGGGCATAAATTGCTTTCGCCATCCACCTGGCTTGGTGCATGGCACCTGGAGGTCTAATTTTAAATCTTCTATTTTAATCTCCGCCTAAAAATATGATTGAGAGCTGAATTATTTTGCGATAGTCATCTCGGACTATAGATTTTGTTAACTCAGATTCATAAAATTTCATCAAGTTTTCTATTTCTGAAATAGTCAAATACGAATCGATTTTTTCTTTGAAGCTCTGTATTTTACTAGAGTCGATACTTTTCCAGTTATCATGGAACTTTTTAAACAGCGGAATATCAGGGCTTGTTGTTAATTTTTGCTTCAAATACGGTTTTTAATATTAACTCATATATGTGATGATGGCAAGCAAAAATGAGCAAATCTCTGTCTAGTTTCTATTCAAGCAATACACAGGTGCCATTAATACGACCTGTGTTAGATGCCGTAGTATCACAACAAAGAATTTGAACTTTATCCTCAAGATTCCAGTCTACAAGTGCTTTCCAAACCGCCTCTGCCTGTTCTCTTTCTGATAAGTTTTTTAATCTTGGCACAGCAATCAATTGCTCTTTATTTCCGTATGAAACAACTATCGGTAGACGTTCTTCTTTTGATTTTTGGGCATCTAAAGCAGGCAACAGTTTTCTATCAAAGTGATCGGTCACAACCTGTTTCATCTCATTTTGAAAATATATTTTTATAGCTTCAGCGCGTTCTTTGCGCTTTTTGATGCGAATTCTTTGAATTGAGGACTTACTTATTGGAAATTTATCAGTATTGTATCCAAGTGCCTCAATAGTAGCTTCAAGAATAGACACAGAATCTCTCATACTTAATTGACACCTGTCTAGCGCTGCTACTAATTTTGGAGTGATGAAGTTTTTCTGCATAGATATTTTACTTGTTTCGGGTTGCACGCTCTCGATCTGTGTTGGCAAATCTTCTTCCAAATGTAATTCTTCATCCGAAGCAGATGATGAATCTTTTTGTAATGTATCATGAAATGATGATGAAGGAATTGACTATGCGAAATAGTTAGATCTTCGTTTCTCTTCCTAAGTAATTCTTAGACACGCCCTTTCCTCTTTATAGGCCAGTTTTTTGTCTACACCATTTAAGTGACCCGGTCGACCTGGCTCCATTTGCTGTTGTAAAAATAACTTATCTTCTTTTATTTTAATTAAATGAATTGCATCAGCGTGGGCGATATCAAACAAATTGTCTAAGTTTCTGACAAACTCTTGTTGACGTTGTTTAAATACGTCTAGGGTTTTGTGTGCATTTTTTTGCAAATCCCTCCAAACTTGATATAACTTTACAAGTTTCTTTACACAATTAGGAAACGATTTTGTAGGTATATGTGCCTTTTCCCAATAAATAGTACACTCCTTAACAGTGAGATTTACACAATTATTTACATTTAATTTCACTTCACGAATGTTATAAAATAGCACTGCTAAAACTTGTCTATTAGAAGGAAGCTTTGATCCCGTTATTTGATGTTTCATGTCACCTATTAAAAATATATCATTTTTAAAACTGCGTAATTGTACCGACATGTTGACAGAGCAAAATCAATGTGGGTACTGAACTCTACAGTAAAAGAAAAGCAAGTTATAACAAGCACATCGATCATTCGTCTGCCATAGTTAGCAAGTCTTGACAAGTTCCGATGCAAGTCAGCATGGGTTATCGTGATCTTACCTAACCCAAATTTACAATTGTTTTAACATCATTCTAACAAATTAAGAGAGTATATGTGTATATATATATATATATATATATATATACATATATATATATATATATATATATATATATATATATATAACATATAACATCATTCTAACAAATTAAGAGAGTATATGTGTATATGTATATATATATATATATATATATATATATATATATATATATATATATATATATATATATATATAACATATAACATCATTCTAACAAATTAAGAGAGTATATATGTATATATATATATATATATATATACATATATATATATATATATATATATATATACATATATATATATATATATATATATATATATATATATATATATAAATATATATATATATATATATATATATATATATATATATATATATATATATATATGTATATGTATATATATATATATATATATACATATATATATATATATATATATATATATATATATATATATATATATATATATATATATATATGTATATATATATATATATATATCTTTATTTTTGCAAATGCAACTAGTGCTAGAAATAATTATTTATAATTCAAAAATTATATATTATAATTATATAATATAAAAAAAATATATTATCAAAATTAAAAAAAAATGTCATGCCTTCCTTTACAGCATGTGATTGAACACCAATATATGACCACGCAAATAATAACTTTGTTTTGACAATTTGATCACTATTTACATTTTAAAAACGCGTTGAATAATAAAGATTTTATATTATATTTATACATTAGAACAATACATTAAAAATAAACAATATTAAAACTTTTATCTTAACTAATGATTTTTATATTAGTAACAATAATAAAAATTAATAACAATAGTAGTAACAAATTATAAAAGTGGTATAATATATTTGATAATATATTTTAACTTTTTAATTTATATTATACAAATTATATAAGTTTTAAGTGTTGCTTAAAAAAAAAATATATATATATATATATATATATATATATATATATATATATATATATATATATATATATATATATATATTTAGAATTTATAAAAGGAAACTCTTTTAGACAATGTTTCTTTAAAGAAATTTGTAGAAATTTCTGTAAAGAGACTATGGTTGTCTAAAATTATATAGAAACTTGCTATTTTAAATTAGTAAAAAAAAACAAATAATATAAATTAAATTGGCAAACAATTATTGTTTACTGTTCAATTATTTATTACTGTTAAACAATTATTAAAAGTAAGATTTAGCTTTATTTAAAATGGTTTCCCATAATATAAAAAAAAATTTGAAGTTTATTATTTTAAACTAAAAACTTGATCTAAATAATCTTTATATTTTGCGTTTTAGTTGAGTTATAATTACTTTAATGTTTACATTACTTATTGTGTTTCAGTTTTAGATAAGTTCTTTTTATTTTCTTATTTGTTAAGATAGTGTAAGTAGTGGCGTAGTGGTGTAGTGGCAGTGGTGGAGTGTTAAAGTACTTGCCTCATAAGCAAGAAGTTCTGAGTTCAATCTCCGCAATGCCCCTGGTAGTACTAAGCTCAATTTGTTTCTCAAGGCAGCAGCCTTGTTTGTCAAGGTTCATGTTTTGGATTCTTATAGAGTTGAGAGAAGGTTGTAACCTTCTCTCAACTCTATAACTCTGTAACAATTATATATAACTCTGTAACAATTATAGTAGCCTCTTTAATTGTAGTGACCTTCTCGACCTTAGGGAGGTGAATGATTCTGAAAAAAAAAATTTTAAAAAAAAGATTACTTTTAAATAAATTTTTATTTAGTTGAAGTCTAAATAAGTTTTTTTCATAAAAAAATAGATTTAAAAATGATATTTTTAACTGTTTTTTTTTAACTGATTTTTTTGGCGCATTTTATAAATGTTTAAATTCTAAAAACATGTTAAACCCCATGGTCAAATACTGTGCAATCGCACGCCTTCCTGTGAAGACCTAAATTTTAAAAATCTTTAAAAAAAGTTTACCTGATGAAGAAAAAGAGCGAAATGTCGATGAACAGTTAGATGAAATGTAAATGATGTTTTCTTCAACTTAAAAATGCAAAACAGAAGATATAAATAAACAACAATAAATAATAAATAACAATATAAAATAGCTCTTTTAATAAATATCTGCAGTAAGATAATAGTTTTAGATAAAATTCATGAGCCTGCAAAAACATTCACTTTACTTTATTCACTAAAGAACAGCTATCCAAAGAATAAACTGCTGCTTCAATCATGCACTTCACATAAGCTATATTGTTCTAAAACAAAATAATGAAATTAAAAAACCATATTTTTTTTTAACTTCTTAATAACTCAAATATCTCAATTGTTGATTCAAGTAAACTTTAACCTCATTTTAATTTTTTTCAGACTTTACATTTCACAAAGTAGATATATATCAAACTATTTACAATGTAGATCAAATAAAAATAAAATAAATTACCAATTTATTGATTGCTCTGTACAATTCCCACATTACTGATGCAACACATTCAAACTCAATAGAAAATGCAGAGTAATACGTCTTGGATTCAAATTCAGCATAAACCAGAAACCGACGCTTGTTTATATTCATACCTTAGAAATAAAGCAGCATAAAAATTTAAACTTATTCAAACTTTGAAAAAACATTTTAATTTGAAGTATTTAAATAAAATCAAAAGTAAAAAAATTATAAAATAAAATTATAAAAGTTATTTAAGCTAAATAATAACCAGTACAAAAAACAAGTTAAATAACAACATTCAACTGTTATGATAAAAGGTGCATTCAGCACAAGAAAAAGTTGAAAATACAGGAAATGGAGAAGAGTAATGTCCGTCGAGGACAACTCTTATACATCGATTTGTGAAAAAAAGATTCAGTTATCTTAAAGATGTTACCTGATATAACGTAAGAAGAAAGCTTATGGAGAAGACCAGCATGTTAAACTTCATCAAAAGCTTTAGAAATGTCAAGAACGATAGCCTTAACCTCTCCACATCTATCTAATGCACAATAAAACCTATCGATTAGCAAATCAGCTGTAGAACAAGAAGATCAAAATCCATATTGATAATCAGAAAGTAAGTTATTAGAATAAAGGTAAGTGTTTGTTAATTAAAGACTCAAAAAACTTGTTTATGATAGGAAGAAGAATATTGGCACGATAGTTAGATGAGTCAGATCACTCTCCAGAGTTTTTGAATTTTGGAAAAACAGATGTTGCTTTCCAGCAGGATGGAAAACAAACTCTGATTAGCAATTGTTAAATAGTTTTGAAAGTATAGAAGACAACTCTGGAGAACACTTCTGCAAGACTACAACAGGTATGTTACCCAGACCACAAGCTGTAGAAGAGTCTAGACAGGATATTACTTTAGATACAGAAGCTGCAGTGATACCATGTCAAGCAATGAATGTCAACTAAGGAATTACATAAGAAGCAAATTTGACAGCAGGAAAACGAAAGATTTCTACCTAAGGGATATCATAGAGAAAATCACAGAAAGAGTACCAGTCATTTTTACAGAAATTGTAACGGTACAATGATAGGGGGATTCTGATGATGAAGAAGAATGATGAAGAAAAACGGGCCGTAACACCTGTAGAATCACTGACACTAGAACCAAGCCATTCAGTGTGATGAGCATTAAATTCACCAACAACATCCATATTAGCTGATAGATAAAGTGAAAGGTCTAGGTCTATTTGATCAGAAACAACATTGAAAAGAGTCTTGAGATAAAGGAGAGCAAGGGAAAGTAAAAGATCAAAAAAAACAATGCATCGAGCAACAATACTCTAATGGAAGAAAAATAGAAAAATAAATATAGAAAAATGTACAACTTTATAACTTTATATGTTGAGTTTAATTTTTTAAGTAAACATTAAAAAACATATACAACTAATGATCTGAAATTAGATTTTATTCCTACTTTTTTAAGGTACTTAATTAGACCTTAATTTATTTTGATTAGTACTTAAGTATAATTAGCAATTTAGTCACTAAATCAATCACTAAGTCACATAACATCAATAAATATGTTTTCCAGAACTAGAATTTTTGTTATTCATGTTTTGTTTACATAATTTAGTGGGAACATGTTGATTATAATTAAACCAAATACCAATTTTGAGAACTAAATTTTTTTTTATTATATGATTACTTTACTTATTTATTTTTTTTTCAACATCTATGCTACCAACAAGACTGCAAGCAACCACTATTAGAGTTATAAGTTACTGGAAGAGAAAAGATAAAGTTTACAGAACAAGATAACGATTGACAGATAACTTAAAAGATTGCAAATTATATGAATCAGGAAAGCAAGATGAAGGAACCAAATTCCAAAGAACTGATGTTCAAAAAAAAAAAAAAAACAATAAGAGTTTTTGAAGCACTTAGGAACAGTCATAGAAAAAGGATGAGACTTGATTGAATGACGAGTAACATGAGAATGTATTTTAGTAGATGGCACAAGAGACACTAGCTCTTTAGAGCAGCACCCATTATAGTATTTATAGAATAGAGAAAGAGAAGCAACATTACAACTATGTGATATTGGTTGGAGGTTGACTGCAAGAGTAGGTCCATCTATCTTTACAATGTATTTCGCCCCTTAAAAAAAAAAGGGCTAATGCAAAAGGATTTTAATCTTCGATCATACTGTGCTGCATTCAAGCTTCACCTTTCTCAAAAAATAATCATGATCACCTCAAATTCCATCAATTATGATTTTATTCTAACACTATCTTGATTGGTTAAAATTCTTTTAGGTTTTTTAAACTCCTTTTAATAGATTTTTGATTAATTTCATTAAAGAAAATAATTTTAAATTTTTTTCAAAAACGGTTTTTGAAAACTATTTCTTTTCATAGTTCATTAACTATTTCACATTCAAATTCCATAAAGTTATTTTTGGAATTTAGATTTGGTCAACTTAACTCACTACTTAGTTCACTAATTTTGAAATAACTTTTTGATTACTGCTAGTTTTTTTTATAACTATATTTTTTATATTTTTAATTATTGTTGTTAACTTTGACAAAATTGACAAAACTAAAAGTTGAGTTAAAAGTTAAAATTAGTTGACTGAAAAATTGAATAGTCGATTTAATCGAATCTGGATATCCTACTAATCAACTAAAAGTCAATTTAGAATAGAATATAATAGAAACATGCTGTACAATCAACTTCTTGAGTAATAAGTCCAAACTACGCAGGGTTCGAGACTATAAAAGCTGTAACAAAACAAATAGTTTTAATAAAAATAATCGCTAATATTTAAAATGTTTTTCTATTTTGTTTTTAAATTGATTGACGGTGCTTACATCTATTGTATTTTGTTTAAGATTGTTCCAATCATTCACTACTTGTTTGTGAACTTCCTTCTTAAATTCAAATTGGGACCCCTTGTTTTTCTTTCATTATCAATAATTTTTGGTGGACAGAAAAAATTAATTATGTCATACCCTTTAAAATATTTAAACATTTGAATTAAATCTCCTCTTTTTCTTCTATTTTCAAGTGATAATAGATCTAGTTTTTTAAGTCTTTTTTCATAGTTATAACCTCATAAACTTTCAATTCTAGTTGCTCTTTGTTGGACTTTCTTCAAAAAATATTTCATAATAATAAATTTTTGATTAAATGAAAAAAAAAATTAATTGTATTCTAAGTTAAAATACAATTAAATTTTTTTTTCTTTTAATCAAAAATATATTTAGAAGCTCCAGATATGTTATTTAAAGCTAATTTAGTAATATTTAATTAAAAAATAATTTTGGCGCAAAAATAGGCAATCTGACCCACTGTGCAGAAGCTTGAAGTTTTCATTAAGTTTATTGGAAGTTCAAAAATGTCACTTTTAGTAAAAACTGAAGCAAAAAATTAATTCAGAGTAGGGGAGAACCTTAATGAATGGGACAATTATTGAATGGGACAAAATCAAATTTGCATAGAAGCATCTACGGTTGGCTATCCAAACTCCTGTGGTAATAAGTGTTTGACACAACCATTCAACAGACCAAATCTTTATTTCTATTATGGTCTAAACGTAATGGCATTGGATGTTATTGTGTTTTGAAGAACAATAAGTAATTTTTAAAAACAATTTTCTGTGTCTGATTTTGCAGCGATTACTAAAGTTAAGGAAAATGAAACTCCAATTTTCAACACCCAAATGTCTCTACTTTTTAAATTTGTAAAGTATTTTTGTTTAGGTATTACTGTTTTTAACCTGTCCTGTCATTTGTGGATATAGTGGGAAGCCTATTGAATGGGACAAAGTATTAATTATTGAATGGGACTTGTCCAAACAGCCTGATATGAAAAAAGTAGAAAAATATATTTTGGCAACTTAGTTATGGTCACACATAATTTTATTTTTAAATACGTTTTAATTTGATGTTAAAATGTAGTTCTAAATAAGTGTGACCAATGCTTTAGCTAAAATTCAAAATTGTGTTCATAAAACTAAATCTCTATTAAAATCTTTTCTTTAGTATTCTTTAAAGTTGAGTCGATCAATAGTTTAAATTAATTTTAAATATTTAATTAGATATGTTGATGTATGATATTTATAATATGTATAAATGTTTAATTAGATATGTTGATGTATGATATTTGTAATATGTATAAATATGGATAAATGTTTAATTAGATATGTTGTTGATAACAGAGTATTAAAAAGATGGCAAATATTATATATATATATATATATATATATATATATATATATATATATATATATATATATATATATATATATATATATATATATATATATATATATATATACATATATATATATGTATATATATATATATATATACATATATATATATGTATATATATATATATATATACTTATAATTATTTTTTTGTATTTATTTATTGTATTTATATACATTTATGTATATCTATTTACACACACACACATATGTATTTATATCATATACTGTATGTATGTATATGTATCATACATATACATACATATATATGTGTGTGTATATCTGTGTGTATTTTAATTATATATTTCATGTTTGTATTTAAATATTTGCATATGGCATATATTTGGTTTTTTGTGAAGTTTCAAATTTTTTTTTAGATGAAACCAAACACAAAATCAATACGTAAAAACTCTTTAGATGTTGAAGATGCAGTAAAAAGTGTTCTTAAGGGTATGTCCATACAAGATGCAGCTGAAATGTATAGTTTATCAAAATCTGCAGTAGGTATATGCGGTAGTGGTGTAGTGGTAGAGCGCTCGCTTCATAAACGAGTGGTTCCGGGTTCAATCCCCACCACGTCCCTGGTAGTACCGCGCTCAACTCGTTTCTCCGCGCAGCGGCCTTGTTCGTCAAGGTTCGTGTTTCGGAGTTATAGAGTTGAGAGAGGGTTATATCCACAAAATAAGTAGCCTCCTTGTCTGTAGTGGCCTACTCGGCCTTGAGGAGGTGAATTAAAATAAAAAAAAAAAAAAAAAAAAGGTAGAGCTGTTAAAATGGCAAGATGTCAAAAGCTGCCAGACTATAAACACATTGTAAACATTGGAAATAGAAAAATATTTCATGTGTCTGAGGAAAGTGCTATTGCAGAATATTTGCAAACGTCTTCAAATATGTGCTATGGTTTAACTAAATTACAAACTAGGCAATTAGCCTACAAGTACGGAATTGCATTAAATTCTAACAGTATTCTAGAGTCATGGCACCAAAATAAAATGGCAGGAAAGCAATGGTTGGAAAGTTTTTTGATACGACATCCAAAATTATCACTACGTAAGCCAGAAAAAGTTAGTCTTGCTCATGCAACTGCTTTTAATGAACATACGGTGTCAATGTTTTTTGATAACTTGTTAGAAGTTCAATTAAAATATAAATTCAAACCAGAATGTATTTTTAACGCAGATGAGACAGGATTATTAACAGTAACAGATCCTCCAAAGATTATTTCAACTCGTGGAACTAAAAGGGTTTCACAAGCTGTTTCAGCAGAAAGAGGTTCATTGGTGACAATGTTAGCTTTTGTGAATGCAATGGGTAATACAGTTCCACCTGTATTTATATTTCCGAGAGTAAATTACAAGGATTTTATGATATGTGGAGCCCCAACAGGAAGCTTAGGGCTGTGTAACAAAAGTGGTTGGATGACAAGTGAGAACTTTTTAGTTGCAATGAAGCACTTTGTTTCCCATGCTAAGCCATCTGTGGAGCATCCAGTGCTGTTATTAATGGACAACCATGAAAGCCACATTTCATTTGAAACAATAACATTTGCAAAAGAAAACTCTTTGATTTTATTAACATTTCCACCACACTGCAGTCATAGATTGCAGCCTTTGGATGTTTCGGTGTTTGGTCCTTTTAAATCTTATTTTAGATTGGCTCAGAATGAATGGTTGGCCTCCAATCCAGGGAGAATTATTAACATATATATTTTACCTCAGCTAGCATGCAAAGCATATAATATGTCTTTCACAATAAAAAATGTTTGCAGTGGGTTTTCTAAATCTGGGATCTATCCACTCAATAGACAAATATTTGGGGAAAGTGATTTCATATCATCTAGTGTTAGTGACAGACCTCTTCTTGTCGAGCAACCTGAAATTAAACAACCAGATAATCAACAATCATATGAAATAAATAAACAAGTTGATTCTTCAGAATCATCAGTCAAAATAGTTAGTCCAGAATCCATTCATCCGTACCCTAAAGCACCCCCAAGAAAAGATTCTTAAAAAAGAAGAAAGCAGGGTAAAAGCACTATATTAACTAAAACTCCAGAAAAGACAGTAAATAAGAAGAACATTTTTGAAACTGGTAAAATTACTACACAAAATCTAAAAAGAAAAATTGACCTCAAAAGAGGGAAAGAAACAGAAATCTTTGATGCAGATTTTTTAATTGTGTCATCTGTAAAAAATGCACCCGTAAACCAACAACAACAAAATACTTGCAAAATATGCAAATGTAACTGGAAGAATTTCGTTGGGCCTGCTTGGATTCAGTGTTTTACTTGTCAATGGTGGATATGTGGTAATTGTAATAATAACAGCAAGAAGCGTTATTATGAATGTGAACTATGTGAAGTTGACTGTTGATATCTTCTACACTTTCTTTGATGGTTTTTATTTCATGTACTTTGCAACAAGCAATAATTGTTGATTTTTATATTTTGGTTAAACATAAATACAATGAATTTTTTAAATATCTAATAAGATGCTTTGTTATTTCGTTTTTTGAAAGTAAACTAGATACTTTATATGGTATTAAGTTGTTTATTTATAATTTAGCATAGGGATGCTGCAGGCAATGACTCATTTCCCTATTGGAAATGTGTCATTACTGGGAATTATATCCAAGCATTTAAAAAACGCTTTTTGTTTTACCAAAAACAATTATTCGTGTTTTTAATTTAATTTTAATATACATATATTTTTTAATAAAACTATTTTAGGTTTGTCAATATATGCAGACATTCGGCCATATTTATAGCTTTTTCGGGTTCCCTAATGGTAGAAACTACCCTTACTGCTTGACTGGCTTGAAAAGACCTCTCTTCTTTTATTAATTTTTTAGATTTGTTTCATTCAATAATTTTATTTGTCCCATTCAATGAGTAGTTCTTAATGAATGGGACAAATGCCATGGTCTTATTAAACTCTCTTTTTACCAATACCCATATGCGGAATCAATTTTTTTGTTTTTGTTTATCATAGTACGAGAGTTAACAGTTATCAAACTATTTTCAAAGTAATTTTTAAACAAATTTATCAACCTCAAAAAATGCATTTTACGAAAACTGTCCCATTCATTAAGGTTCTCCCCTATCCGCTATTTCTTTACCATTAGTCGCAATTTTACCATCTTTTAACTGAATAGCTCGAATTGTGTCTTTTACATCTGATTGTTTTGACACTAAATTTAAATTTTTTTACACTCGAACCACAGTCTTCTTTTTACTTTAGTAAGTATTTTTATTTCATTATTCATCCAAATTGCTCCATTATTTGACAATTTAGTAACTGGAATGAATTTTTTACAACCTTCATGGTACAGAGACCATTTTTCATAACACAAGTTCACATTCATATTCTGTAACTCTCTACTCCAATTTATAGATTTAAAATATTGGCTCATTTCATAGCAATTACCTTTGTTATAATTTATCTTTTTATATAAAAACTTACATTTAATCGTACAATTTACAAAGCTATATTTGAATTTAATAGTATGCCCACGAATAATACCTCCTAGTGGTGGGAGATGAATTAATATGAAAATACGGTTTTTCAGCAAGAATTAGATCTAATAGGTTAGTCATTTCTCCTATGTTAATTTGGTTCTATTACGTTTTGGTATAAAAAACAATCATTTAAACTAAGAATGCTTGTACATCAGACACATTCAACAACATAATATTCTTTAGACCATTTGATTGTATGGAAATTAAAGTCCCCACATATTAATAATCCTGTGAATTTTTTATTTCATAGAATATTCTGTAAGATACGCTCATTCATAGAATGAGCGTATCTTACAGATTTAATTATATAATTACAATTATTCATATTACTTACTCCCTTTCTATATACACATCCACATAATAATTTTTCTACACCCAATTCAACTATACACCAAATTCGCTCTACATTTACGTTATTTAAACATTTCTCAGAAACCTCATAGGCTTTAATTTCTTCTTTTATATACATATAAACTATATATATATACTGCCACCTCTACCAATGCTTCTATAGATTCTAAATAAGGTGTATCCTCTTATATTTGTTACTGAAGAAATTATAATATCAGCTTTGCTTGAATTTATTTCGATTAAATCATCTAATTTATTGTTCAACAATGTTGCATTTGTGTATAAGCACGTTATCTCACTAAGTTTATCATTCAAATTCAACATTGTCTTAACACCCTTTTCATTTTTGAAATATGTGAAATAACACCATTTTCATTTCTGAAATAAGCTCCCCCATCAAACGCGACACTCTTATTACTTAACTTGTACTCGTTATTGTTGCTTGTACTAATCTTAGTTTCTTTAGAGCTTCTTGATTTCAATTATTTCCAACAGGTTATTTCTGATAACAAATCAAAATGTTGAATTTTTTTCTTTGTTTTTCTTGAATTGTTTTTGTTGCTTTGTTTTTTTATATAACCTTTTTCTTTCCTCAAGTAGCAACTTAAGACTAGCTTTTTCTCGATATGTTAGATCTGGATTAATAAATACTTTATCTTTATATTCTTCTACATTACTTAAATTTCTAGCGACGCTCAAAACTTGTTATTGATACGATGAATTAACTAATTCAATAACTAGTTGTCCTCGCTTATCTTTGTCTTTGCTGTTTAATCTGAAATGTTTGACAATATTTAATTTTTCAAATCCAACGGCATCAAAAACTTCACCAATTCAGTCGAATAATAATTATCAAACCTTTTTATTCAATTAAACTTTTTTGATTTTTACTCTTTTTTTGTTTATTTTATAACAATAGCATGTGCTATTACATCTTTTACACTTTTTTTAATCTTAAAGTTTTATCAAACTCATAGTATGTTAGCATTTATTTTATTTACGTTATCATTAATTTTTTTGTTTTGTTATATTACATATATTATATATGTTATATTATATATTACATATATTGGCTGCTCCAAGCTGACTCCAAGCTGACTCCAAATTTTCAAAAAAACGCTTTTCTTCAATTAAAAAAAATGTGTCTTGTCCAAAGTTCATTGACTCTATTGCCTCAAATAACTTACGATTGTACGTCAAGTTAAACAAAGTAGACAAAATGTCATTATTGCAAATATATGAGTTGGTAATTAAATTTAAAAGTAAAGACATTAAATTTTTTTTTTAACTAAAATATAATTACTTACAAGATTAAGTTTTGTAGCATTTTGTGAAAATATATTTGTATATTAAATTTTTTTTTAACATATTTTATTTATATATTTGGGTTATAAGGGCAATTCCACGGCCAACAATAGAATAGAATGAATAGAAGTCAAATTTTAAACTCTTTTTAGTCAGTTTTTAACAAACGAATATTGATGTAGACACATGAAAGTTTGTTTAAAATATTTCCTTAGAGAGCCATCCATAAAGTACGTACGCAAGTTTGGAATTCTTTAAATGTTAAAATCAAGCAACAATAAGAATAACCGGCACTTTTGGAACCATAAAAATGACTGAAATAAATTTGTTTTTGAACTTTTTTTTTAATTTCTTTTAAAATATTATAATATGATGTAATATTTTATAATTTAAATAAGTACATTAAGTAATATTTTAAGTTTGAATTAAGTACAAAATATTTCTCTGTACTTAATTCAAACTAAAATCCAAAAAATGTTTTTTCAACCATGAATTTATTTGCATAATCACAAAAATTAGACATAGTGAGATAAAATTCTTTTTGGCAGTATTATATGATATAGATTCTAGTCCATCTTCTGCATCTTTTTTTTACCAGCTTAGGAGTGTAAACCTTATTAAATCATTAACCCTATTAAACCCTGTTGTTCAGCAGACCTCTTTTTTCAAAAATAAGTCACTCGTGCAAGTTATTTTTTCTTCTATTTTTTTTAAATTAAAACCACTGTTATGTAATGTATGTAAAGCACTGTTATGTAATGTATGTAAAGCACACATAAATTAATTTTTTTTTAAATGGGTTTTTTGATTTTAGGTATTCTTTTAGGAATGATAAGGTAATTCATTAGTGCAGGGCCTGAATAAGCATGGGGCAGATGAAGAAAAATATAGTTAGTTAAATGTAGTTTTTGTTTATGTATTCATCTAGATTCACCTATTTTTTTTATGGAATGCACATATTTAATTTTTTCGTAACTTCATTTAAAACATTATGAAACTATAAGGAAATAAAGTTATAAAATGCCTGCTATTTTTTATAAACATCCCACTGTTGGTTGTGAACTCCATTCAACCTTGCACTCATTAAAACATGTAATTTTTAAGCAAAGCTGCAAGCCATTATTTTTAATTTCTTTTATCATAGATCAATCAACAAAAATGCCGCACTTTGGACAATGTGCTAATGGCTCTTATAAATTCTTTTTGTAAACAAACAGCGATCGATCGTTACACATTCCTTTTATTTTTGGATCTGTAGTATTTGTTTCGTTATCAGTATCCATTTCATCTGATGAAATAAGGGTGTATTCTAAATCGTCGACATTATACGTTTATTATCAGAATCATAGTTAGATATTGAATACATCAATGTATTCAATATCTTCAGGTTCATTATAATGTTTCTCATCATCGTCATCATCATCATTGTTATCATAATTGTCCTCAAGTAAATCCTTATTGCCAGCCGTTTCATCGCTTTCATTAGATAAATTAATATCTGAATTGTGATTAAATTTAACGGAAACATTAACTTCATTGCAATTGTTTAATGGATCTCCTTCAGCTGCATCAAAGTTTCCACAAAACTCTTGGGATTTTTGATCTTCAAATGTAGAGAATTGAAAACCTTTATAAATTTTTAATTTTAGGTGAATTTATGTTTACTTGGCAACCAAAGTGTCGATAACTTTTTTGCATAGTTGTGAAGGTACTTGCGTCTTTTTTCTAAAGATTTCGCAGTTGCTGCGTTTGTGCAACAATATTGTACTTGAGCAAATTCTCCTCACATGTCGAAATTGGTTCATCTTATAATATTTCTAATATTTTAATTTTTTAGTTTGAATTAAGTAACATTTGTAATATTTTAAAAATTTGAGAACTTTGAATGTTATTTTTTTGATATAACTTTGAATGCTAGTTTTAGATTAATATACACAATTTTGATATAAAAACAAAGTCAACCAGGCAAAAAAACTATTAGTAATTTTCCCTTATTATGTTGACATGGAAATATTATTGGAAAAGAATTAGGATGGAGTTTTTTATTTATTCTTTTAATTTTGCTAGGTATAAGAAGTTGCATCATTTCGTGAGATTTGTCAAAACATGATTCGTCAAAATGCATAGAGCAAAGTTCAAGTCGTTTAACACTATTCTCTTTACCAACCGCTTTTCTCCACGCTGTTCCAATAACAGGATTTTTTGGTACTTTATGAAATGATATATTAGGTAACTTATTATGATCCTCGCTTGAGCAACCTGCAGCACTGCAGAAACGTGACATTGTTGTCAAAGAAACACTTATCTTTTCGCAAGAAAAATGTAAATCAAGAAAATACAGAACAGCAGCAATATTAATATATAACTATTTTTTATTTTTGATGTAAATATGCTCAAAGCGTATTGGAAATAAGAACAAATATTTGATGGCCTTTATTATATTTGCAAGATAGTAAAGTATAATAATATACTGAAATAAACAGTTTTTTTTTTTGTGCATAATATAGCTTATATTGGAATTTGGCACGATTTGTTTTTAATGATTAGACAAAGTCTGTTCATTAAAAATTAATGTTCATTAATTTATGTTTGTGTATTCATTAATTAATGTTTGTGTGTAAGTGCCTTGGGTTTGAACTATGAGCGGTTTTTGTTATACTATAAAATGTTAAAACAAAACATATCAAAAGATGAGGTCTAACAGTCTAAAATGAATATATTATATGTTAAATAATAATAGATAAAAATGTTAAATAATAATAAATAATAAATGTTAAATAAAGTGAATGAATGAAATATTCGATTGAAAAAGTTCTTATAAATGAAAGTGTATACTTGTATTACAATTTATTATTCATTCATTTATAAAAACTCCTTCATTAGAATATTTCATTCAGTTCATGTAATCCGTTCATTTATTCTTTACATTTATTTTTTTCTTGTGCCACTCATTCAACATGATAAAAATATTAACTTACATTTTACATTAACTTTAAAAAGATAAATTACATTTTACATTAACTTTTACATTTTTTTTTACGTATTAATGAAGTAAATAAAAATGCACATTTTTCAATTTAAAAACATGCAAAAAAAAGTTTAATTGCGTCAAACAAAGGTTAAATAAATTTTTTCCAGGTTTACATGGTTCTGTCCTAAGAAAAATCTTCCACGTAAGAATAGGATTTGAAAATCCTTTTTTTTTATTTTTCAGATATATTTAGCAAGTTCTGTGTTTTATTTTGACATTGAAAGGAGTTTTTATGTTTGTAACAGCAATCTTTGAAAGTGTGCTTCAATAAAATTAAAGCACTAAATGTTTTTATTTTGCAGATAAATCACATAATATTTATGAGCTTCAAAAATCTTTTTAAATCTTCTTGAAAAAAGTGAGGAAAGCCACCCTTGTAAATCAATGGCATAATATGGATGACGTAATAAATTGGTTCCGCAATATTAAAGACAAACACAACTGTTCTTTCATCCAGTTTGATATCAAAGAGTTCTATCCTTCTATCTCTAAACAATTTACGAAAATTTCAGAGAATACATTACTGTTTACTGAACACAATAGTATCTGGGTCAAAACTTAGTGATCCTAAGTTTTTTGACACAGATACTATTGTGTTCAGTTTTTGATAGAGCAACATTTTATAACAATGTGTTAGCAGCAAATGGGTGTAATGAAAAGATTACTTTCAAAAAAAATCTTGCTTCATCAAAACCAAAATCAAGATCACAAAGTATTATTTGGTTTAATTCTCTGTTTTCGCAAAATGTAAAAACCAACGTCGCAAAAAACTTCTTAAATCTAATTGAAAAACATTTCCCAACAACACTTAAGTTTCACAAAATTAAAAACTTTGTAAAACTTTATTTTAAAAAATTCATGTTTCAACACAATTATTCCAACCTGTAACTACCGGCAACCTTCACTATGTCCTTTGCAAGATATATGTCTTCGTAAAAATATAATTTACATCTATAATGTAAAAACGTCACTGCAGGATAGTGGTTTAAATTATATTAGTTTAACGCAGCACACCTTTAAAGATCACTGGTACAAACATAAAAACTCCTTTCAGTATAAAAGTAAAGCTAATACCACAGAACTTTCATTATATCTGGGAAATAAAAAAAAGAGATTTTCAAATCCTATTTTTACGTGGAAGATTATTGATAAGGCGAAACCATTTAAACCTGGAAGAAAGTTATATAAACTTTGTTTAACCAAAAAATATCATATCATTACATCATCTTTGAAACTATTGAAAAAAGGAAATCAATTAATATCAAAATTCCCCACAAAAATAAATTTGTTACCTGCAACTTTAACATCATTTAAGCTAACACTGTATTACATTTTTGTATATATTTTTTGTTGCTATTATGGTTGTTTGTAATGTCTGATGATCGCATAAAGTGTGAAACTCTGAGTTATGTTACAAATTAAATTGTATTTTACTATTATTCTAATATAATACATATTTGCTCTATTTTAGTACTGAGCACTGTCTACCGAAAAATTGCTTTTATTATTATTGCTATATATATATATATATATATATATATATATATATATATATATATATATATATATATATATATATATATATATATATATATATACATATATATATATATATATATATATATATATATATATATATATATATATATATATATATATATATATATATATATATATATATATATATATATATATATATATAAATTATATCAATAAATGTCACTGATAACTTCACACTGAAAAAACTATCTGTAATAGCTTCACTTCATTGACTAATTTCATAAATCATTTTGATCAAACTAAATAATTATTTATATTATGGCAAAAAAAAAAAAAAAAACTCACCAACAAGCATCTTTACAAAATAAAACCATTTGCTCAAACAATCATTGCTCTCAAGGAAAACCTTAGCAATCGAAAGGTGAGATAAAATATTGGTAAGATCACTTGCAACTGGCCAGTAACAATGCTCTTTGAGTATTTTATTGCCACAATCAACAAGGAGTATACTTCTTGTAACTCCTTTTAAAATAAATTATTAAAAAGTGGTAAATAAAAAAAACTTTACTAAGATATAAATTTTTAAGGAATTGTTTAATTAAGTATTAATTTTGTTAATATTAATAATTAATTACTAATAAATATTAATTAAAATACTACTTTAAAAAAATTAACCTTCAAACTCTACAGGTAAATAATCTAAACACTGTCCAATCATTTTATCAAGAACAAAAATAATTATTGTTAACAGATTCTCCTCTTTTACCATTTTATATGCCAGTGATTCATTACTGAACAATTGAACACTAACATGAACTATACGACTACTGAACTGATCAGGATTTAATGATGTAGTCAACATTTTACCAATCGCAGTATATTGACGACAAAACAATTGTGTGAAAAATGTCTAAAAAAAGATCTCAAATAAAATATCAATAAACTTTTTTTCATATATATTATGTTGATTTTTATTAATAACATATTATTTATATAAGAATATACAATAAAGTCAGAAATTTTTATAATAAAATTCATACTTTGTAGTCAGGAATAGGGAGTAACTGAAGTAGAAATGTTGATAGTTTGTTAGGAAAAGATAACTTAACCAACCATTCCATAAAAAAATGAAGATAAGTTTCTTTGTAATCTTCAATACCAAGCCAGCTATGTCTGAAACCATGTTGATAATCAAAAGTTTGTTTACATAACAAATCATCAGTACTTGAAGATGGCATTTTAACATCAGTTGACATTTTGACCACTTGTCTATTGTTTTCAATTTTAGTAAAATCAGAAATTCTACATTGTTTATTTGGTAGAATATCACATTTTATTAGTGCCATCATTTGACGTGAAACTATTATACGAAGCGCCTCAATCTTTGAGAACTCGCTCAATGTTTTTAAGAGGTATGTAGAAGAATTAAGTACGCCTAAATTTAATAAATTTAATATACTATGCTAAAGTGTCATAACATAATCCTCATAACCATATATTGCTTAAACTGTTAGAAGTCAGCATCAGGTTGACAAAAAAATTTTACACAAAGGGGCTACCATAAAACATAGAAACAAGGTCAGCGATTTTTTGCTGACCTTAAACACTTTTAGGTCAGCATTACAAAATGCAAACCATAATTCAGAGAGCTGCAAGTAATTACTTAACATTTGTGGGATCACATTGTTTCTACTCACTTGTTTATTAAAATTTACACATTTACTGTTGTTTTTAAAATTTTGTCATTGATATCTTCGTATTTTTATTTGTTATTTTCTGATTTTTATGTTTTTATTATTTAACTTTTATTTTGGCTTAAAACAAATGTTTAAAATACTCATAAAAAAAAAACTTTCTACAAATAGAAATTGAAATAATATACATTGTCATCATCCAAATAAAAAACAGATTTTTATCATTTTTAAAATTTTTTGTGTTAGTAATATGTAAAATTTATAAAATTGAAATGTGTCAAGACAAAAGTTTTATAAACAAAGATTGCCTAAAATTAAAAACAAAAAAACTTTACTTTTATAAATTTCTCATAATATAACTTATTATTGCACAAGTGTTTTGTATGCAACACAAATTATGTAACACAAATTATGTAACACAAATTATATCTATTTAAATAAACATATATTAAAAAACAGTAATTGTTACCTAAGTTTTTGATCATAAAAAAATTGCTTTGCAACTGTCAGAGTCTTTGTGTCACAATTACAAAAAAAATTTCAACAAAGTTGACAGGTTAACAAAGCACTACAGAATATCAATGCAAAACTTGCAAATATAGTTAGATATTCAATTTTTAGCTTTGCTAAATCAATTTTATAAATGATTATTTCTTTTATTTTGTAAACCATTTGTTTTCGTAATGACTAAAAAATAAGTTGCAAAAGTAAAAGCAACACCTTTTTTTAGGCAAAGGCTAGGAGAAGCCAACTCTGACTAAAAACAACCCTTGCCTTTGGGGCTTTTGTTTGAGTAAAGGTTAGAGATGGTTTCTCTATAAAAATTCTCATCTTGGGAAGATATTAGATGCATCCAGCTACTTTCTTGTAGAAGGCCTCCTAGGCAAAGACTTAAGGGATAAACAGATTCTATCTGTTGACCAGCTTCACACCAGTTCTTCATCTACTAGGCTAACGTAAATGTATTTATGATACATTGTTTCCAGTTTAGAATGTTGAATGCTGAATCTTCTTGAATCAATGAATAAGTTTTACTTGTGTCATCATTTTTTAAGATTAAGATCATTCTAGTATCTCTTAATGGGAGTACAGCTCTAAAACTCAGTTTTATGGTTCTGAAGCATTTAGACCCTTTTGTTATGGTTTAGGGTTTATCAATAGTAATGAGGCAATTTGCCTGGACAATTAAATAGTGCGCTGAGTACAATCTGTGCTTTTCTCTTACAAAGTTCACTAGTCCTAGTTGCTCTTTGTGATACTAATTTCAGATCTGTCTCATCTTGTGATCTTAGTGTTGATGGTTATCTTCCTTTAATTCTGAAAGACTCTAATAGTAACATGTTTGGCCTGGGCATTTACATTCATAAGAACTCACCTATTTATTGGGAAACTAGATTTGAATCCACAGACTGTTCTTTTATGTGCTTTCACACCACTCCATTCTATTACATGTCTCTTTATTATATATTGCTCTCCTTTATCTCAAGACTATTTTCAATGTTGTTTCTGATCAAATTGACCAAGTCATTTCACTTTATCTTTATATTTAGCCCTTAGGTAGAAATCTTTTGTTTTCCTGCTGTCAAATTTGCTTTTTATGTAACTTCTTGGTTGACATTCATTGCTTGACATTTGTACCACTCCAGTTTCTGAATCTAAAGTAATATCCTGTCTAGACTCTCCTACAGCTTGTGGTCTGGGTAACATACCTGTTGTAGTCTTGCAGAAGTGTTCTCCAGAGTTGTCTTCTATACCTTCTAAAACTATTTAACAATTGCTAATCAGAGTTTGTTTTCCATACTGCTGGAAAGCAACATCTGCTATTCCTATTTTCAAAAACTCTGGAGAGCGATCTGACTCATCTAACTATCGTGCCAATATTCTTCTTCCTATCATAAACAAGTTTTTCAAGCCTTTAATTAACAAACACTTAACCTCTCACTTGAATCTAATAGCATACTTACTTAGCTAACTTACTTTCTGATTATCAATATGGATTTTGATCTTCTTGTTCTACAGATAATTTGCTAACAGTAATAACCGATATGTTTTTAGAGGTTAAGGCTAATGCTCTTGACATTTCTAAAGCTTTTGATAAAGTTTAACATGCTGGCCTTCCCCATAAGCTTTCTTCTTATAGTGTATCAGGTAACATCTAAGATAATTGAATCATTCCTTACGAATTGATGTATAAGAGTTGTCATCGATGGACAGCACTCTTCTTCATTTCCTGTAACTTCAGAGGTTTCTTCAGATTCTATCCTTTAATTTTTAAATTATACAATGTAAAATTCTGTTAAAATCATTATTTTAGATGGATGAATATATTAATCCATATACTTGCAAATCAAAAATCTTATAGACATGTACTTTCTTAAAATATTTTAAGAAAGATCATTGAATACAGAATGTTCAAAAACCAAACTGAAAACAACTTTTCAGTTGTTTTCAGGGCCCAAGACACCAGGGAGGTGAAAACATGAAAAACATAGCACTACAGAAATGCCAAAAGTTTCAGAACTCTAGCTAGTCTGGAAGGTAGTGAAAAATTTATTCCTACACTCTGCTCCAAAAAAATTGGGGACCATGCCATGTTATCCATATATAGAGTCCATATACTTGCATATCAAAATCTTTTTTTGCATATCAAAATATTTTTTGAAAGATCAATCAATAAAGAATGATGTGTAATTGATACTTTTTTAATATCATCAAGGCCACATGGGTTTCTCGACTGTCAAAATCAGGTGTATAAAAATTACCTAAATTTATTTAAATGGGTACTTACAGATACTTAAAAAGGTTCAGGGTTGTTAAAGCGAACAATATTAAAGCAAAAAAGTTTCTGGTTTCTATTAGCAAACTTTAACAATTAGAAAAAGTTTTAATTAAAATAAGTTTTTATATGTTTCAATATACTTAAAGTAATAAAATTAATAATATAAAATTGCTGATAAAATGTTTATTTAAATTATTAATAAAAAATTATAAAAATGCAACATTTTAAAAACAAAGATAAAAACCAGGCTGTATGAAAAAAAAAAAGAACAAAGAAAAATTTGCTTTAACATCTTTTCGCTTTAACAAGCCGCTACCCTTAATAATAATTTTCTACACTTCATTGGATTCACCACTGTTGAAAATAGCCAGGTGCAAATTTTTAAGTAAAAAGAATATTTTTAAAGTTATGTAACTTGAAACCTCTAAATAAATGTTGTAATTTTGAAGAGACATTAGTGGTCTGGCCAACATCTGTTAAAAGTAAAATGGTCATATTTCAGGATCCTGAAATATGACCTATTTTCAAAGAGTTCTTATTCTACTAACTACTCTTAACTGTGTAAAAATCAGCAAAATCTGAGATGGGTGACAATTTCTGGGTCATATGAAATGGAATTATCAAAATAATATAATAGGCGCTGCTCTAAAGAGCGTCTCTTGTGCTATCTACTAAAATTCATTCTCAAGATACTTGTCATTCAATTTAGCCTCATCCTTTTACTGTGACTGTTCCTAAGTACTCCAAAAATTCTTTTTTGTCTAGTTTTGTCTATAGAACTCGCCTCTTGCATCTTGAATCAGAATCTAGATTTTTAACTCCTGTTTAGAAAATTTATATTTGAGTCATTTTTTGAGATTATATCAATAGCAATGGTGGTTTCCTCAAAAAGAAGTTTGTAAACAAACCTTTTACATTAAAAGAAACTAGATAAACAGAAGTCCTTAACTTTTTTTTAGTTTATTGACAAATGAGAAAGAGTCCACAAGGACATATCCAATGCAATGATTCATTGGTATGTGAGAAGCTTTTCAGAAACAAAACAAATAACAAAACAAGACTTCTTATTGCAAAAAATCTTGCTGTGTGAGCAGTAATAATAAGATAATATTGGTATGTGAGGAGCTTTTCACAAACAAAACAAATAACAAAATATAATAAAATAATATTAGTGTGTGAGGTAATATTTTAAATAAGCTCTTTAAAGAGCTTATTTAAAACATTATCTATACATTGTAAAACACTGAGATTTAAAAAAGCTATTTGTATCAAAACAACAAGATTGTAAAAAAACTAACAACTAGGATTATGGTGCCAATGATAAGACCAGGATTCTGAATATACTTTACAGAACCTTGGACCATTAGTAAAAAAGGTAGATTAATTCAATATTTTTGTATAAATATAAAACATAGATGCTTATATATACAGATATACCTAGATGTTTAGATATACATATATGCAAATATAAAGATAAAAATTGAGAGATCTGCCCATATGCTATTTTGACTATATTACTTGATAAATAATATATAATGTTTGTACTAAGCAATCAATTTAACAAATTTGATATTTTGATCTTTTAATTGAATGAATTTAACAATTTTACTTTTAATTTTAACATTTTAAGATAATATAACAAAATTTGTTAAATTTTATAAACATTAAAAAAGGGATATTAAAACCCTATTATTCTAAAGTCACAAAATAATAAAATAAACAAGTGTAATAAAAATAAAAATAAAAGATTCAAGTAAACACACCTTCATTTGCATCATTTATACATTGAGATTTAACTTTCTTGTACAAACACTTAACCATTTTTGGGATAACTATATTTGCCAAAGCAACTAACTCATCAGGAATACTTCTTATGGAGCTCTTTTTTCCATGATTAGGACAAAACCTATATATATATATATATATATATATATATATATATATATATATATATATATATATATATATATATATATATATATATATATATATATATATATATATATATATATATATATATATATATATTATATATATATATATATATATATATATATATATATAAATATATATATATATATACAAATATATATATATATATATACAAATATATATATATATATATATATACAAATATATATATATATATATATACAAATATATATATATATATATATATATATATATACAAATATATATATATACGGGTGCGCTCATTTACCCCACAATTTGGGGTAAATGAGCACCTTATTTTTATTATAAAATGATTGAATTTATATATATATACATATATATATATATATATATATATATATATATATATATATATATATATATATATACATACATATATATATATATATATATATATATATATACATATATATATATATATATATATATATATATATATATATATATATATATATATATATATATATATATATCCTTATCTTGTAGTCAAAAGGGCCTTTTAATGTAAAAAAAAAAGTCTCGTTCTACTACAATTTTACTACCTTGAGAATATGGGAAAATTTTATTATCGTTTTTGTTTTATTAAAAAGTATTATTAAAATATGTGCGGAGTGTTACTATATTGACTATCTTATATCCTGCTGCTACAAGGAAGTGTTGCTACATCGACTATCTTACAGCCTGACTCGTAATGGAGTGCTGCTACATTGACTGACGGTTTGGTTAGAGCAGGCAGTCTATCATTTTAGAAAAAAAAAAACATATATATATATATATATATATATATATATATATATATACATATATATATATATATATATATATATATATATATATATATATATATATATATATATATATATATATATATATATATATATATATATATATATACAATTATGGACATTGAAATCCGACCACTGCTGAATATAAAGAAAAACAGTCTATGCACGCGAATAATCAATTTATTTTCTTCCCTGACATCAATGATTAGTTAATTAGCTTTTAGCCAATCACATTAGCGTTTATTTTATTGCACTGTAAAATTTAATAAGCTATATATCTCATTGTAGGGTATGGATTATCATTTAACTGTCACAATTTAATTATGACTACGAAGAAAGGTGTTTGTGCTAATATAAAACTTTTATGGAAGGATGGTGCAAGTGAGCGTCAGATATCAGCAAGATTGCAAATGCCAAAATCTACTGTTCATAGTATTATACAATTAATCAAAGACACGAGATCCACTGCGCCCAGAAAACATAAAGCTAGCAAACAAACAGACAGTATGATACTAGCAAACAAACAGACAATATGATACGCAGGGCTGCTATGAGAGATTCAACAATATCCAGCACACAAATCAGAGCAGATCTACCTAATGACGTTACAGTCAGCACTCAAACAATTAGAAGACGTTTATTGAAAGATGCAGGTCTATGTTCTCGGCGTCCAGCCCTCAAACCGCGACTGTCTTTAAAGAACATCCGTGATAGGATCGCATTTTGTAGAGCTCACAGACACTGGTCAATAACCAAATGGCGCCAGGTAATGTTCAGCGACGAGACACAAATAAAGCAATTCGCTCCACATAATTCATTAGTTTGTTGCCCCCCTAATCAGCGTTTTAATGCAAGGTATACCATACCAGCTGTCAAGCAATGTCCATCAATCATGGTGTGGGGCGCAATAGCTTCATCTGGTCGATGTGGTATTTATTTAATGCAGAAGGGACAGACTGTTAATTCCCAACAATATCTAAAAATCCTTCAAGAAAAGGTTCCAAATTTGATGGAAATTTGTCGTTGCGAGATATTCCAGCATGATGGTGCACCGTGTCACCAATCTCGTCTTGTAAAATCTTGGTTAGAGGATCACAACGTTCAGGTTCTGGGTCCTTGGCGGGATCATCCCCAGACTTGAACCCAATCAAAAATTGCTGGGTCAAGTTAAAGTCAGCAGTATCCAGAACTAATCCTACATCACTGGACGATCTAGCGCACAAAATTCGTCAAGCTTGGATTACTGAAATAACGCCAGAATATTGTCAGGCTCTCGTAGATTCAATGCCAGATCGCATTAATGCAGTCTTAAAAGCACATGGTGGTGCCACTAAATATTAAATTCAATGAACCTGAGAGTAAAAACATTAATATAAACATTAAATATGTACGATATGTTACATTATAATCATTAATTGCTACTGTTATTCTTTTATTGCTACAATACAATTGTTTATTACTACATTAAACTAGTTTTAAGTAAAATGATACTGGTGGTCGGATTTCAATGGCCATAACTGTATATATAAATATATATATATATATATATATATATATATATATATATATATATATATATATATATATATATATATATATATATATATATATATATATATATATATACAGGCCTTGTTACGAGATTTCGCTGCGTAACGGAAAAGCGAAACGTGAATAAATGTAACTTTACTGAATAAAGATATTTACATTGTTAGAAGTTAAATTTTGTCAGTTGCGTTTTTACTTCATTGTAATTAAATTTAAATGACAATAAAAACCATTGTTAGTCTTAGAAACGAAATAGCTTTAAAACGAAATAGCTTTAAATTGAACAATATTGTTATAAAAAAAACTAAAGTTTTAATGTTGATAAAAAAAAAATTCTTTTTTATTAAAATCTTATACTTATTTAAACATTATTTTTTTTGCTTTCAAACATTCGATTTATGCTTGTTTTTTTTTAAATATTTTTTTTTTAAATAATTTAAATTTAACACTTTTAAATGTACTTACAACTAAACGCATAAATTGGGTTTTCCCCTTTTTAAAAAAACATTAGCTTTGATAAAATAAAAATCGTAAAGAAACGAAATTTACTGCTTTTCGGCTTTGTTTTTTTTTATTTCCATTAAAATATTTTTTTTTTTAAGTACAGTGAAACCTAATGTATTTTTACTATTTTTTTACTCAATCCAAAAAAAAATAGTGTTTTAAGATGTTATAAGCAGAATTTGTTTTTAATAAATATCATTATAATTTTGAAATTAATGTATCTTATATTTATAGCTCTAGTACTAGTATTGTTTTTAAAATAAAATACATATAAGTTGGGCTTTTAAAGAGTTTATTTATTAATCGCGCTATTTTTAATAGGTTTGAATTTTGGTTTGTTTTATTAAAAAAATTCTTTGGCAAACGGGTAAAGGAAAACCCAAACATAACATTTATAACTCGAGTTTAAAAGAACTTTTTTGTATTGACGTTATTTATTAACTTGTAGTTATAAAACGAATAATGCGCTTCTGTAAATAATGAATGAAACTGTAAAATAATGAAAAAGAAAAACTGGAAAATAATGCGCTTTTGTTCAGCGTATTATTCAGATCAGTATTTGGAACTGGAACTAACCTGAAACTTAACTGAAATTAAAATAAAATTATATGTAATACGAACATTTTAAAGAAACTTTAATTAAATTTATTAAATCTTTTTTTTACTTTAGAAATTTTATCATAAAAAAAAATTGTAAAACAGAGCATTTTAAAACTAAAAAATTTTAAAATGCTATGTTTTAAAATTAAATAAAAGAATTTTAATTAAATTTAATAAATTTATTTACTAAAAAATATGATTAATAAAAAAAATATTCAAATTTATTAAAATAAATTTAAGTTTAAACTTTTATTAATAAATTAATAAAAGTTTAAACTTAAAACACTTATTTTTTTTAAACTAATTTTTAACAACAACAATAAAAATAATTAAACAAATTTTTCTTTAACAAAAAATCTATAAGTTTACAATTGCGGTTAAATGCTTTTACTTACGACTTTATTTTCTTCTGAATAAACGTCACACAAACGATACCAAATGATAATTTAAATATTCTAAAAGATTAAAGTTTTTGCATAACGCAAAACTGCTGAATGCGTAGGCAAATCGCCTTTTCGCAGATAAAATGCGAGCTGCGTAACGATTCTTAACAAGGCCTGATATATATATATATATATATATATATATATATATATATATATATATATATATATATATATATATATATATATATATATAACAAATACTTGGACTCAAATCAAAGCCAAACAATTATTTTAAAAGATATTAGAAAAACTCAGTTAAAAAAAATAAACATTTTTATTTTTTTTCTACTATGAAAAGAAAACTTTCAATAAAATAAAATACAATTTTAGAGGAACGCTTTTGATTTTAATTTTAAAAAAAGAAAATATGCATATGCAGTTTACTTAGAATTTTTTATCAATTTATTAGCAATTTAGATATCTAAACAACAATCATGTATTTTTTAGACATAAATTATTTTTAGATAAATTGTTTTTAGAATTATTTTAATTTGTGATGTTGGATCCCCACCACATCCCTGGTAGTACAGAGTTTAACTTGTTTCTACACACAGAGGCATTGTTCACCAAGGCTAGTGTTTCTGAGTTCTAAAGTTGAAAGTGGGTTGTAACCATAACTAAAGTAGCCTTCTCAATTGAAGTGGCCTTCGTGGCCTTAGGAAGGTAAATTGAAATATAAAAAATTAAAAATTTAAAAATATACTTAGTACTTGGCTATACTTAAATACATGAAATAAGGCTGAACTATTTGCAAAGAAATTCTCTTCTAATTCGATTCTCAAATCTTATGGCCATTCTCTTCCTTCCATTCTAATTAAACAAGTTAACCCATTGTTAGACATTCAAATCATTTCAGCTTCCATTGCTCATAGTCATATCTCGATTAAACTCTGCTATGGCTTGAGGTCCAGACAACATTTCTGTCACAGTCTAACAAAATTGTTCTCCAGAACTCTCTTCAATTTTCTCTAAACTATTTAATAAGTGCTTGACTGAATCTTGTTTTCCTGCCTACTGGAAAATGGCATCTGTTGTTCTATTTTTTAAACACTCTGGTAAACTTATTGACCTCTCCGATTATTGCCCAATCAGTCTTCTTTCTGTTATTAGCAAGTTCTTTGAGCCTTTGATAAACAAATTTCTCACATTCCATCTCAAGTCAAATAACTTGCTGTCAGACAAATAACTATTGTAGTACTTACTTAAATAGGTTACTTTTAAAGCTTTTGCCTGTAAACAAAGTCAAAATAAAAATTTATCTAAAAAATTCTAAGTAATGCACAAAGTTTATTTTATTTATTTTTTAACTATTATAATAATGCAGGATAAAAATATTAAAATGCCATCAGTTGGAAAATCGGTAAAAAAAAAAGGCTGATGCCGATACCAATTCTGATTGTGCAAAAAATGGCCGATTAAGCCGATGCCAATTAATCGGTATATCACTAATATATATATATATATATATATATATATATATATATATATATATATATATATATATATATATATATATATATATATATATATATATATATATATATATATATATATATATATATATATATATATATATATATATATATATATATATATATATATATATATATATATATATATATATATATATATACTATATAATATATATATATATATATATATATATATATATATATATATATATATATATATATATATATATATATATATATATATATATATATATATATATATATATATATATATATATATAAATTAGTAGAAAATCACTTTAAAAAAATTTTGTTTTATTTTACACTGTGTTTCATCAACAAAGATTCATCAGAAAATCTTTTTCTGATTTTCTGATGAGTCTTTGTTGATGAAACGCAGAGTAAAATGAAAAAAAAAAATTTGTAAAGTGATTTTCTACTAATTTATAATTGCTCTGTTCTTTTAAAAACATTGAGCACTCTATTTTGTAGAATACATTTTTAAAATTGTTTAATTTATTTAGTTAATCCTTTAGCACCCATCTTAGCTAATATTTTTGTCGGATTTCATGAACAAACATGGATCAATAACTGCTTCTTTACAGCACCATTATTTTGTAAACGGTATGTGGATGCTATAATTGCCATTTTTAATCTGGCTAACTGTGATTCTTTTGAGATTTTGGATAATGCCCCAACCAAACACAAATTAAAGATAGAAGAAGCCCTCCACATTAGATGGGAAAGTCCCTCACTTAATAAACAAACTTCACAATATGCTATAAACTTGTCTATTTAACTTTACTGTTAGTTTATCATTATTATTAATTTTTTTTTTTTGACAGTGAGTTATTTTGATTGGTTATTTACCAAGTTATTTTCTAATAAATATATTGGTTCATTATATAAATTTTTGTCCGTTATTATTTCTCTGTAAAGACTTCTATTTTTTAATATTTATTTCAGAGTTTTATTATTGTAAAATAATCTTTTGAAAATGTAAATAAATTTTTACGAAACATGTCAAGAATTAAAAACATTTTGTTAATTTTAAAAATAATTATATAATATATATATATAAAATAAATTTTTGTTTATGACAAGTATTTCAAAAAAATATGTAATAAAAATTTTTTTTGTAGTCAAATATTTTTTTCTTTTATAGGAGAAACAAGTTGATACAGTTCATAAACAGTAGTTTAAGAACTGTATCAACTTGTTTTTCTGTGCAATAGAAACAAGGTTTATTTACAAGGCTCATATTTTAAGAGATAAAAGTTCAGTTGTTTTATAAGGTTATTTTGGATGGTTGCAGAAAAAAATAGTAGCATCCTAAACTGTAATGGATGCTTCAGCATTTATTAATACATATGCAGTTAAAAAATGCAGTTAAAAAACATATGAAAAAATGCAGTTAAATGTACCAATATGTTGTGTATTCTCTTTTTTATTATCTTTTTAAATATTTTTTTATATAGTATAATATGAAATACTATAACATTCATGTTCAGTTTTTTTTTTTTAATGTTATGAGCCAATTTTATAAAATCTTAAACACTAGAATTCCATTTTTAAATCGATTTTACCCTTTTTCACAAAAAAGTTGTCATACTTTTATGCTATTATGCTTTTAAAATCAAAGTAGAAATAATATTAAGTATACCTACTTTAACTTAAGTTAATATGATTTAATGGTTAGCTGTTTTGTATGGTATTTAAGTCAATTAAGGTTTAACAAGTATTTTTTGCGTGATTTTCAATAAACAGATTTTATTTTAATATAATATTACTAAAGTGAATGTTGATAATCTAATCAATGGGGGTTTCAAAACTTAAATTGAATTTTATTACCAATAAAATATGGAAAAAAATATTAGAGCGCAAGTGCTGAAATGTTGAAGTTTATGTCTTATAAAAATTATCTTATTGATGAAACCTTTTTCTCAGAACAGCAAAAATGGACTTAAGTCTTGTTTTGCAGCAACGATATTCAGCTTTAAATAAATAATTTTTAATTTGCAAGACTCAATTGCAATATTAAAAAAAAACTAAAAAAAAATATTTTATATCTAAAACTAACCCTTCCTTCTTCAATACTGTTTCATCACCACAGTCACATGCTCCACCTGCTTGGCTTTTAAAGATATTAAAATCATGACCTTCGTGATTACCTGCTAAAAAACAATCTGCACATAAAGACATGCAAGGAGAAATACCACAATCTCGACATCTATATGCAAAAAAATTTGCATTCCATATTAAACCACAAACTAATGCACTATCATAGTCGTGTAGTTTCTTAAAATAATCTCTCGGAGATAAACCACCAGCAATCAATATTTTTAGCCATTTTGCAGAAGTTTCATCAAATACATTGTTTGGGTTTAAAATCGCTTTTAAAATGCGCTTTAAAATTCTTTTTCCTGTATTCGTATTAACTCCTTCCTTAATAACTTCTGCAATATCGTTAGACCAAATCTTTTCTTCCATTTATTGTTTATTTTTTTTTTTCAAACAGCGTATTTTTGTAGGTGACTATTATAAAGCTTTTTCATTTTCTGATGACATCAAAACAAAATTAGGAAGTACTACCTGACAATGCTTGGATTTAGGTCTAACGCAGTACTAACTACTTTGTTGTAGTAATTTGTTGTAGTACTGTTTACATTAAACACAATTTTATGTTGATATTTTTATTTTTACTTTTCCCGTTCAGGTCCGCGAATTGAAAAAGTGAAACATATTTGGTTTTTTAACTGTGATTCCTAAACTGCCCCAATGTCGTCCAAAACTACTCCCTACTATGGGATAATTCACAATTCACAAGTTGAACCATGGCAATGTACTTCATAAACTCTGCGCTCTAACCACCTCGGTTACTCGGCGTATTGTTTGAAAAATACTTGAACTCTATTTACTAAACAAAAGACTTTTTAAATAGGCAAATAAATGCTTTAAATCGAAATTAAGGAGATTATAATATACTTAACTTGATATATATTTTAACACTACATAACTTAAAGTTTACATAAATTTGATATTTGCATGCTTAGATTTTTTTTATAAAAAAAAGCCCTGCGATTTTTTCTCTCCATTATAAACGAGGTATACCTCGTTTGAAATGGTTGCCAAGAACATTGTGCCAAATACGTATGAGTGTGGACTACTACTACTACTACTACTACTACTACTACTACTACTACTACTACTACTACTACTACTACTACTACTACTACTACAATTAGTAGTAGTAGTAGTAGTAGTAGTAGTAGTAGTAGTAGTAGTAGTAGTAGTAGTAGTAGTAGTAGTAGTAGTAGTAGTAGTAGTAGTAGTAGTAGTAGTAGTAGTAGTAGTAGTAGTAGTAGTAGTAGTAGTAGTAGTAGTAGTAGTAGTAGTAGTAGTAGTAGTAGTAGTAGTAGTAGTAGTAGTAGTAGTAGTAGTAGTAGTAGTAGTAGTAGTAGTAGTAGTAGTAGTAGTAGTAGTAGTAGTAGTAGTAGTAGTAGTAGTAGTAGTAGTAGTAGTAGTAGTAGTAGTAGTAGTAGTAGTAGTAGTAGTAGTAGTAGTAGTAGTAGTAGTAGTAGTAGTAGTAGTAGTAGTAGTAGTAGTAGTAGTAGTAGTAGTAGTAGTAGTAGTAGTAGTAGTAGTAGTAGTAGTAGTAGTAGTAGTAGTAGTAGTAGTAGTAGTAGTAGTAGTAGTAGTAGTAGTAGTAGTAGTAGTAGTAGTAGTAGTAGTAGTAGTAGTAGTAGTAGTAGTAGTAGTAGTAGTAGTAGTAGTAGTAGTAGTAGTAGTAGTAGTAGTAGTAGTAGTAGTAGTAGTAGTAGTAGTAGTAGTAGTAGTAGTAGTAGTAGTAGTAGTAGTAGTAGTAGTAGTAGTAGTAGTAGTAGTAGTAGTAGTAGTAGTAGTAGTAGTAGTAGTAGTAGTAGTAGTAGTAGTAGTAGTAGTAGTAGTAGTAGTAGTAGTAGTAGTAGTAGTAGTAGTAGTAGTAGTAGTAGTAGTAGTAGTAGTAGTAGTAGTAGTAGTAGTAGTAGTAGTAGTAGTAGTAGTAGTAGTAGTAGTAGTAGTAGTAGTAGTAGTAGTAGTAGTAGTAGTAGTAGTAGTAGTAGTAGTAGTAGTAGTAGTAGTAGTAGTAGTAGTAGTAGTAGTAGTAGTAGTAGTAGTAGTAGTAGTAGTAGTAGTAGTAGTAGTAGTAGTAGTAGTAGTAGTAGTAGTAGTAGTAGTAGTAGTAGTAGTAGTAGTAGTAGTAGTAGTAGTAGTAGTAGTAGTAGTAGTAGTAGTAGTAGTAGTAGTAGTAGTAGTAGTAGTAGTAGTAGTAGTAGTAGTAGTAGTAGTAGTAGTAGTAGTAGTAGTAGTAGTAGTAGTAGTAGTAGTAGTAGTAGTAGTAGTAGTAGTAGTAGTAGTAGTAGTAGTAGTAGTAGTAGTAGTAGTAGTAGTAGTAGTAGTAGTAGTAGTAGTAGTAGTAGTAGTAGTAGTAGTAGTAGTAGTAGTAGTAGTAGTAGTAGTAGTAGTAGTAGTAGTAGTAGTAGTAGTAGTAGTAGTAGTAGTAGTAGTAGTAGTAGTAGTAGTAGTAGTAGTAGTAGTAGTAGTAGTAGTAGTAGTAGTAGTAGTAGTAGTAGTAGTAGTAGTAGTAGTAGTAGTAGTAGTAGTAGTAGTAGTAGTAGTAGTAGTAGTAGTAGTAGTAGTAGTAGTAGTAGTAGTAGTAGTAGTAGTAGTAGTAGTAGTAGTAGTAGTAGTAGTAGTAGTAGTAGTAGTAGTAGTAGTAGTAGTAGTAGTAGTAGTAGTAGTAGTAGTAGTAGTAGTAGTAGTAGTAGTAGTAGTAGTAGTAGTAGTAGTAGTAGTAGTAGTAGTAGTAGTAGTAGTAGTAGTAGTAGTAGTAGTAGTAGTAGTAGTAGTAGTAGTAGTAGTAGTAGTAGTAGTAGTAGTAGTAGTAGTAGTAGTAGTAGTAGTAGTAGTAGTAGTAGTAGTAGTAGTAGTAGTAGTAGTAGTAGTAGTAGTAGTAGTAGTAGTAGTAGTAGTAGTAGTAGTAGTAGTAGTAGTAGTAGTAGTAGTAGTAGTAGTAGTAGTAGTAGTAGTAGTAGTAGTAGTAGTAGTAGTAGTAGTAGTAGTAGTAGTAGTAGTAGTAGTAGTAGTAGTAGTAGTAGTAGTAGTAGTAGTAGTAGTAGTAGTAGTAGTAGTAGTAGTAGTAGTAGTAGTAGTAGTAGTAGTAGTAGTAGTAGTAGTAGTAGTAGTAGTAGTAGTAGTAGTAGTAGTAGTAGTAGTAGTAGTAGTAGTAGTAGTAGTAGTAGTAGTAGTAGTAGTAGTAGTAGTAGTAGTAGTAGTAGTAGTAGTAGTAGTAGTAGTAGTAGTAGTAGTAGTAGTAGTAGTAGTAGTAGTAGTAGTAGTAGTAGTAGTAGTAGTAGTAGTAGTAGTAGTAGTAGTAGTAGTAGTAGTAGTAGTAGTAGTAGTAGTAGTAGTAGTAGTAGTAGTAGTAGTAGTAGTAGTAGTAGTAGTAGTAGTAGTACCCGTGGCGCATTTGTTGCGCATTTGTCTCAGAAACAAAGTATACATAGTTCAAACCCTACCTCTGGGAAAGTTATGCGACATCGGTTGGGAAGGAGGCGTAAACTTCCAATTAAATGCTCACCCGCGGTGCTCTGAGATGAGACCATAAGGACTTCTTGGGGCACCTAAATTAAAAAAAAATACTAAAACTAATAAACTACTTTCTATTAAGTTTAGCACTCATACAAGGTTTTCTTTACTGAAATGGTTTACTTGAAAAGTTTTTAAAAACTTTAATATATTTTATAACAAACATGATAAAAATTTGTGTTTTACAGCACTTTATAGATTTCAGAAAACTTTATCTAACAAACTCTGATTTTATTACCACTCAAATTATCTAAAAAAAAACGTCATTTATAAGGTTGTGAGTGACGTCATTTATAAGGTTGTATATGATGTTCCGTATGAAGTATGTTTCTGCAAGTATGTTGTTTTTACACAAAATTCAATGAAACTTATTTTGAAAAAAGTTTTAAAAATTTAAAATACTTTTCTAATAGTACTAATATAAAGTAAATACCTAAGTAATGCAATATACAAAAATTAATTATGATGAAAATAATAATAACATTAATAATAATAACAACAACAAAAACAATTGAAAATAGTAATAACAGTTGTATTAAAATTAGTGAAAAAAGTAATAAACAGTAATAATAAAAATAAATTGCATTTGTAGCATAAAATTATAAAAGTAAGAAATATTTTTAAATATTATACGATATAAAAAGACTCGGCTTTGTCAATCTTGTTTATATAAAACAGTGGAACAAAGTCCCACATGGAATCGGAGCCACTCGCAACAACAAGGGAATTTTGTGAAGAAGACCTTAAACTTTTTAGCAAAAAAGAATAAAAGTTTGACAACTTTAGTATAGATTACCATTTTGAAAAAACTAAACAACTGTTTATATATTATATTATAAAAGTAAGAAATATTGCCAGTAACTTTTTTTTAATAAAAAGCGGAATAAACTAGTTTTAATGAAAGAAAACGAATTAAGAGCTTTTAATTCATAAGGAAGGTTTTTTCAATGGAGTACTATACAATGGAACAAAAAGAAAGATTTTAATCAATTTTGATACCGAGTTTTTTAATTGAGTTAACAAAGTTGATCTTTTTGCAAACTTAATCTAAAGCTCGTGTATTTATAGATTTTTTATTGATTTAATTTAAAAATAAATCTTTATTGAAATTTATAATTTGTTGAAATGAATAGGGGCGTATTTAGTAGGTAGTGTACGAGGTGCTAACCCCCTCCCCCCCCTAGAAAAATTTCGATATTTATAATTTTACCCAAACCAGTTTGGATTTCAAAAAAACTTTAATAAATATATTGAATATAGCATTGCATATCGAAGACCAAATATAAGGAAAAGTTATCAAAAAGGATTTAAATGTATGACAAAGTCATTAAGTTCAATCAAAAAAAGAAACTTTTAAAATTTGAGAATCTTTTGTGCTTAAAGGAATCACCAAGAAATTTTATTTATTTTCTAATTTTTTTATATTTTATCTTTATTTGATTTACTGATCAGCGCAGCAGTTAAATGCCCATTAGGGTTTTTAATTTATAACCTATATTTTATGGAAAGTGTATATAGAGGCTCTATGAAAAGATTTCGATAACGTATAGTCATCTTCATCTTCTTTGAGCCCCTGTCTGTTTAACTCTTTATTTTATAAAGATCATTGTAAAAAGAATAGCGTTTATTTTATTTTGTATATACAAAAACGGTGCTTGTTGACAAGATTTTACTGTCTTCTTTGTTCTACGCACATATCTTTTCTTTCTTGTAAACAGCAAAATAAATGTTAAAGTATATATATATATATATATATATATATATATATATATATATATATATATATATATATATATATATATATATATATATATATATATATATTTTTTTTTTTTTTTTTTTTTTTTCTTCATTTATTTAACCATAAATAGTGAAAATTTACAATGATAAATTATAAGTTTACATAAATAAGGTTAGGTGTCACTCATATAGTTAAAAACTAGTCAATGGAAGGACACCTAAAAAAAAGAAAAAAAAAAAGGAAAGAAAGATAAGCAACAATTACAATAAAGAAGATTTAAAAAAAAAAAAAAAAAAGAAGAAAAGAAAGTTAATAGTAAAAATATTTATAAAAATAATAATAGTAACAATAATATGAATAAAAATAATAACCGCAATATAACAACCTAAAAAGAATTATAAATGATAAAACAATAGTAAGATAATTATAGTATAGTTAAACTTAACTTATAGTATAGTTAAAATAAACAATTTAAAGAATAGTTATAACGATAATGATAAAGCTACTGCAACTACTGAACTACTTTAACTATCATTATAGGTAATAATATTAAGGCAACAAAAACAAAGATATATAAATAATAATAGTAATAACAATAATAAAAATAGTAGTAGTAACATATATATATATATATATATATATATATATATATATATATATATATATATATATATATATATATATATATATATATATATATATATATATATATATATATATATATATATATATATATATGTATAGATTTATAGAATTATAATAACTTTTTTTTAACTTTCGCATACAATTTGGTTATTACATTAAATGATACATGTTTTAATTTTCTGGTTTTTCTTCTATTTGTTTTGTTATTATTTAATTTTTTTTTATTTTAGATTTTATTCTCATTTCAGTTTATGGATTGTTTATTTTAATGTAAGCTTGCTTTGTTTTTTAGCGTTTTTTTTTATAAAAGCGCCGCAGAGTGCCTCAGAAACCTCAAAAAGTGGCCAAAATTGGATTAAAAAAAAAAATTATTTTTTTTAGATTAAAAATTTTAAAATCTATTTTTAAAAAAATGAGGGTTATTGATTTGAATAAAATGTTATTTTAAAAATTATTCAATTTGCTCTTATATGACGTTTTTTTCGGCAATAAATACGTTTTTTAAATTAAAAGCGAGTTTAGCGGACAATTTGACATGTTTTTAAAATAACCTTTTACCCCAGTCAAGTCTTAAAACAAAAGTGTAATTACTCATTAATGTTATTTTATCTCTTAAAACATGGAAAATATTTTTAAGTTAAAAAAATTCTAAAAAATTTAGTTTTAAAACTAGAAAACAATTTTTTTAGTGGATTTAAAAAAAAAAAAATTTACTCATATTTACAAAAAATTGCCTACAAAAAAATGTTCCATCTAGTTCCACCCTAATTTTTGTATCAACACCTCACTAATAGTATAGAAAATTAACATGCAAAATTTTAGCTGCTTTTTTTTGCGCTTTATTAAATATGGCTAAATTTGTATTTATTTTAAGTTATTATTATAGTTGTAGCCGTAAAATATACATACGATATATACATACAGCGAGCAGGGAAAACACCCTACTATATATATTTTTTCGAGATTGCTTTAAATTTCCCGAGTATTTCAAAAAATGATATCAAAAACAGTTTTTTAAATGGGCTAAAATTTATAATTATTTATGCAAAAACAACTTTTGTAGAAAAATTAACACTACCATAGTTTAAATTATTTTTATTATTATAATTGTAGTCGTCAAATATAATACCATATATACGTACTGCGAGTAGGGAAAACACCCTACTATAAACAACCAGTTTTATAAATATTCGTTCCGAATTTTATCCTCAACCAGTTATCTAATCTAATTTTAAAAGAAAGTACAGTGGAGTATAAAGTTACTTGCTCGGGTAGTTCATTCCAGTATTTTGCTGATCTATCATATAATTGGTTATATATAATTAGTCTTGGAAGACAGTTTGGAACATATTCACGTCTTATTTTAAGAAGGTGACCACGTGATAATGAGTTAATAAATTTTGGTTGATATTTATTATTAATTATATCAAATCGATATATTAGTTTAAAAATTTGTATTAGATCGCATCGTAGGCGCCGAAACTTATACTAAACCTCAAAGAACGTTTCATAAATTTGTCAAAAAACTTTTTTTTAACTTATCCAATAATATTTTTTTAAGAATTCAAAGAATTTTTCAAAAATTTTGCTTTGGAGTTGGAGTCGGAGTCGGAATAGGAACCGGAGTCGGAGTCGGAGTTGTACTCAAAAAATTTCAACAACTGGAGTCGGAGTCGGAGTCGTTACTTTTTTTTTGCGATTCCACACCCCTGATTTAAACAACAGCATATAAGTTTATCCATTTTCAAATTTATAATAGTTAATATAACTCACATTGTTTACAATATAAGAACTTACAATTAGGTGTTGAAAAGAATTCAATTGCTGCGGTTATGAAGCATTCTCATGCTCTAGAAAAGTTTTACGGTTACAAAAAAAATGCTTTTTTAAATGGAAAGGAACTTGAAAACTCAATTATATGTGTTAATGTAAATAATCATATATGTGAAGTGACTTCTGTCACTTTACATATATGATTATTGACATTAACACATATAATTGTTGACATTCTTACTGTCATTGAAGGCCTGAAACCCTTTTTCGACAAAAATACAGTAATGTGGCATGGGTATAATAGTGTACCAATATATCAGTGTACCAAATCTGTTGAATATTTCAGCGTTTAATGATTAAAAACTTACATAGTTTGAGCCATCCTTAATTTGAGGAGGATACAAATTTTATAGGGTCATAATTTTTGAACCCTGAGAAATTATATAATTAAATTTAAAATATACTGATAAATATAAGTCTAGTTGAAAAAAGTACAAAAAGTATTTTATCAACTTGTTGCTTCAACGTTTTGGGCAGGAGGGGGGCTAAAATTTGTGTTTTTTTTTGTGCTCAGGCTCCAATTATTGCGATTTTTTGCAAAGCAATCTTATTTGACTTAATTATAAATATAAATGTTTGGAGTTCGCTCTATGTCTGGAAGTTATCTATCTCAAACACAAAAAAATATTGTTTGTCTTTAGTGTCAAGCCTTTACTTAAAGAAATAAATGCTTTTATTTGCATTACAAACAATATATTTTTATTTGTGTTTAGTTGAACAAACGTTTAAAGCATTTGCTTTAAACGTGTGTCTATGACACTCCCCCCCCCACCCACCCCTCTTTTCCTCGATCATTGAATTTTATACCGTTATTTGGCTCGGATATATATATATATATATATATATATATATATATATATATATATATATATATATATATATATATATATATATATATATACCATACTCTTGCTTGATGACAATACAATATTTAGTTTTGTAATAAGTCAAATAATTTAGTTAATTTTTAATAAATTTATTTTTTATATGAAAAAAAGAATAAAAATTTTATAAATAAGTATAATAATTGTTTACTTATACGAGCGATTAGCATAATTGGAGAAGGCGTTAACTTCCTAAACGGAATGTCTAAGGATCATAAATCTTTTGTTTTTTTACAGCCGAATGTTAATAAAATAAAACAGTAATATCAGAAAAAATTGATTTCAAAATTTGTGTTTTAATAACATATAAAAGCATTGGGTTTTAAAAATTCGTTTTAAAATATTTTCTTGTTTTAAGTTCAGTCAAAAAATGGGAACTTGCATAAGAAAATCGTGAAGCTTCAAAATTTAAGCTATTCTTGAAAAATTCTGTATGAATGAAAGGCGTTTTGACAGAGTTAATTTCGTAATATGTTTTATTTAAACAGTTTTTTGCATTGTGCTTCTATAAAAATTAAAGCATATTTAAATTTAATGATAATGAAAAAATACATAACTCATTTAAAATACAAGAAAAATGCGCACTCAATCACAACAATAACATAACCAGCTTAAAGTTGGTAATATTTAAATGTAATATTTAAAATATTACTCTATATGTACCTAGGGGGCATCCATAAAGGACGTCACTATTTTTTAGGCATTTTTTGACCCCCTCCCCCCAGGCATTTTTATTGACATTTTTTACATGTGAATTACATTTTTCTCTGTTTAAATATTATTCAGGATTAGGATTAGGTATTTCCATGTATGTTTTTGCTCCTTTGCCTTTCTGAAAAAGAAAAAAAAAATTATTTATTATTTTAGTCTTATTCTATATATTAAATTTAATCAAAGTTTGTCATGAGAACTTGCCTCACGCATCATCCATCCAAGGATTTTTTAAATAATCATCAATTGATATGATTGGAATAGAGCATTCGGGTTCGCCTAAAATAGTTGAATCATTCGGAATATGTAGGCCCTCCGTTTCGATTTCGTCCTCATCGAACCATTCAGCAAAGGCCGCGTTCTCCTCTATTGCAATTAACTCTCTTTTGCGCTTGGCGGCAATGCGAACAGGCCTGATTTGCGAAAAAGTAGTAGCCATTTGGTTAATAACGTTAGAATGAGTAACGCTGACATGCTTTTTGAGCATGACTTGGGAGGCAAAGTACAAGTTACAATGCTTGCAGATTCTCTAAGACAAACTTGATTGCACAGAGGGACAGAACAGACCGTAAGGAAGAAGTTTGAATGATTTCAATGATCGAGGAATGGTGCTCTGAATATTGGAAGCGATAAGAAAAAATACAGAAGGAAAACGGTTCTTGCTGGCAACATCTGAAATGGCTACAGCTATCAAGCCATCTTCTGACTGGCTAATTGGAATAGGTGGAGGCAGAAATCGACCAGGAAAAACATGGAAGTAAGAGCTCCTTTTCAAAGCGCAACATCCGGGATCTTCACATTTCACAATTTGCGTGAAATATTGACTGGTGCGCACGTGAGAGGCAAACCAGTCCTGATCCTTTGATAAGAGATGATGAACATCGAGCTCCGTCTTGTTGTCTGGATCGATATACTCGGCCACCGTTGGAAACTGATCAATCATCAGACCTGAAAAGACCGAGGCATAGCTATTTCCAGCAAATTTAAAGTTCTGTTTCTCCAAAAGAAGATCCACTGTCCTGCCTTAAATATAAGCCGCATGGCATATAATTATTTCTTTAAGCCTTGTATACATTTGTATTTTGATAAAGAGTTGATATTAAAAATGAACTTGAATACCTTTAGAGTCTAGATGAGTTCCATAATGATCATGAGGTAAGATCAATCCCGCCAACTCTTTACTCAGTGGAGCCATCCTTCTTTCGGCTCGATTGAAAGCACTCCGTCCTGGCGCATTCGTCATGATGAATAAGGCATCCAATTCATTTGTAAGGAAATGATGTATTGCTGTAAACAAAATAAATATTTAAATTAGAAGAAACATAGTTATATTGATAGATCGCAATAAAAAACTTGAAAAAGAAGGATATACCAATTTCGATGACTTTAGCGTATCGTGGATTTTCATCTGGTCCACCATCAACACTGAAGACAACTACTGGCTTGACCAACTTGGTCAAAGGATCTTTTGTAATAGAATCAAATTCTGGCAGAGTCAAAAATCGTTCAAAGTCCAATTCGTGAGCATTCGCTGTCGATGATGAATGCTTTCCGGAACGAATAGCAACATAAGTGGGACCGGAATAGGAAACTGCGTCAGATTTTCCAAGCCCATCTGGTTTGATTGCGATACCTGCGTATACGGACGGGATGAGTTTGTGCTTTGCAGCAATGACCCAATCATGATCAGGAAGAGAAACTCGATATTCCATATGTATCAATATAGGAGCTTGTTTGTTGGCAGCAGTGATTCCTATAGGGACCCGAGCTTTATCGTCTTGACTTATAAAACACACATCCTTTGGGCCCAAAAAAGAGCAAACTTCGTCCAACGATTTAAGGCTCCTTAAAAGTAATTAAAAAAAAAATATCATTAAATAGAGCACAGTGTTTAGAGGCTGAAAAGTTATAATGAGACCTAATAAAGTCAAATAGAATTTTTTTATTAGCTAAAATTGTACCCTATAGACTTCAGATTGTCTTTTATCGTGGGCAGCAGATCCATGTTCAGCAAGTTGTATGATGACACGCAATATCTCAGATTGTTCTACCTCAATAGTAGGGCGACCGATTCAATAGGTATCAACGATATCTATCGGCTCAATAAGTTGATCTGTATTGGAACTCTAAAGTGGAATAACTGGAATGGGAAGGAACAGATCGCTTGGTTGTTTGATTGGCCCAAAATGACATTAAAGAACCTTTTTGTTTTAATACCATTGAGGTAAACTTTTAGATCAAAGTCTTTACTTGATCCTCCAAATCTTTCTTTTCTTTGATCTCATTCCATATTTTATGGACTTTTTTTTGACTATCGGCTTTTTTCTTAAACGGATGAGCATTATTGTACGATTTTATAAGCGAATTTAGAAGACTACTTTTATCCATCCTTTGATATACAGACAACAATGTTGTTTGACACTTTTGCCACACATTGAAAAAATAACAAAAAAATATGCTCTATGTAATGATTGTTGCATAACCAATTCCCTTAGGACAACCATTTGTAATATTCGCTTTAGACAATCATTAATAATTGCTACACAAGCAATTCCCTTCAGACAAATATTTGTAAAACTCTATTTAAAAATCAAAAATGATATCAATACTATGTCCTTGGGGACGAATTTTGCAAAAAGAATTTGAACAAAAACCCATAGCGCGTAACAGTGATATATGTGATACGAGAAACTACCAAGTGTTTAGCAATATATAATTAATTGTAATATATTTATATCGTATCACATATATCACAGGTATATAAACTTTATACATAAAAAAATAATATTTAAATAAATATCAACACGAATTTCTTTCTTTTATTACAACGTAACATTCACTTACGATAACTTTAGAAAAACAAATGTAAACATAATACGTAAAATAAAATAATTCTATAAAGTGACGTCCTTTTCTGATGACCCCCCCTCCTCCCCCTTGTCCTTCTTTGTCCTTTAAATCTTGACCCCCTCCCCCCCTTACTATTTGCATGACGTCATATATGGATGGTCCCTTAATTCAATGATAAAAAATATATAACTCATTTAAAATACAAGAAAAATACGCACTCAATCGCAACAGTAATATAACCAACTTAAAGTTGATAATATTTAGAATATATTTAGTATAGAATAATATAACCAACTTAAAGTTGGTAATATTTAGAATATATTAAGCATAAGTTATTTTTAATTTCATTAACCTTAATTACGTTTTTAAGAATTAAATATAAAAACCTAGTTCTGCCCGGGCTCGAACCGGGGACCTTTCGCGTGTAAAGCGAACGTGATAACCACTACACTACAGAACTCGTGTTGAATATCAATTATATTATAGTATATTTAAATCTATAACTAAATTTGTAACACATGATGGAAAAGTTTTTAAAATGTTCAAAAAAAAAAATTTTTTTTTTGATATCAATTTTTAAAACAATTTTTAGGCATTTTTGCAAAACTAGATATTATATCAAGTTTTACAAAAATACTTATTATTTTTTTATTTCATTTTCAACTTAAAAAATTACTTATAAAATTTATCAACTTATAAAATACACTTCAGAGTAAAGATCGGTGCCGGATCAAGGGGGAAGGGGGGACTAGGGGGGCTATAGCCCCGGGCCCCGCAAATTTAGGAGGTCGCCAAAAATTTTAGAGAAATACATTTTTTTTTAGTCATTTTTAGGCTCTGGCCGATCAAAAGACCTCCAAAAAAAATAGCCCCGGGCCCCAAGAAGTCTTAATCCGCCACCATCTCCAACACGTCCCTGGTAGTACCGCGCTTAACTTGTTTCTCTTAGCAGCAACAATCTTCATATTGGTTCATGTTTCGTAGTTATAGAGTTGAGAGAGGGTTGTAAATCCAATTAAGTAGCCTCCTCGTATGCGGTGGCCTTTTCGGTCTTAGGGAGGTGAATTAACAAAAAAAAAAAAAAAAAGAAATACTCTAAAGTTAAAGATATGTTGAAGAGATATTTTCATATTTGGGATATACGGAAACAGTTTATTTTTATAAACATAATTTTTGAAATAAAATTATAAATTTTGTATTAGTAATAGTAGTAGTAGAAAAATGCTGCAACAGGTTTCCCTGTATAACCTAGAGGTTATGACAATCTTATCTACTATATACTCTTATTTTATTTATGCCATTATATCAAAATTTACCTGGACATTAAGTATGAAGTATAAGTTTTTTTTTCTTTTATTTTTTACAGTTATAATCTCGATACTCATGCGGATTATTTGAAATTTCCGCATCGAGCTGAGCATTGCAATGCTCATCTAATAGTTTCATGAAACTGTTAGAAGATGAAGCGCATACAACTTCATACAACTTCTGACGGCAATGCATTTCAATGCTTCGCTATTCGATTTGTAAAAAACTGGTGTCTTTGATCGAAGTTTTAAACAAATTCTCTAGTCATTTTTAGAAGTCCTCTAGTTTTTAGTTAATTTGACACTCCAACACTAATGGCATGGGGTTCACTCCATGAGACAATGTCTAAATTGTTAATAACTTTATACGGTAAAACCATATGCCTCGAGTTTGTGAATTAGTCTCTGGAGGGGAACCACATCGAACGCTTTACTGAAGTCAATAAAAGCAACGTCCATAGATACTTTGTCAGATAATGCTTTTGACATCACGTCAATCAACTAAATATATTAATTTCTAAGCTATGAGTAACTCTGTGCTATGGGTATAATATATAAGCTAAGGGTAATTCATGCATGTGTAAACCTTGACTTAGTCACTGTTCGTTAGAACATGCTTTTTTTATTAGTATTTTTTCTATGTATATGTCTCTTTCATCAAATATTTTTTTTTGACATACAAAAAAAAATGAAATAAAAAGGTCCTCAATATTTGACATTTGCCAACTATACTTCAAAACTTGCCAACTGAAATGCTAAGTGTACAAATGTGCTAACTCAAATGTATATACAACAGCTTGGTGGGACGAGAAAACCCCCTACACCCCCCGTTCGGGATAACCCTGGTCGGCCCTGAACGTAACAACCACTCTAACAGAAATGAAAATTAATTTTTTATTTTTTTTGTTTATTTATTAAAAGCTATTAATGTCTGGAATAAACTAATTTCAACTATTCTATTCCAGAAACAATTATTCCAGTAAGTTAATTCCAGAAATAACTTTCATTTTGGTTAGATTGGTTTTTAATAACAACCACGCTGAATAAAAGAAGCCAAAGTATAAAACTTAGAACAAATTTGCAAAATGCAGAGCCATTTCCAAAGCAAGATCAATTGATTAAAAACAATAAACCAAAGCAAGAACAATAAATTTTCTTTAAAAATCAGACGGGCTTTTAAAAAATATTTTTTAGATAACATTAAGATTAATTAAAAAAAAAAATTAAAGTTAAAAATGTAAAAGTACTTAATTAAAAAAAAAAATTTATAACTTTTTATAATCACAACAGTCGCTTATTTTAATTTGTTTAATATAGCGAATTTAGTAGGCGGTTCAAAAAAGCATTTTTAAATTTAAAATTATATGGTCGATTGTGAAGAAAATCGACTTGATGTTATTTCATCATGTAGATGAAATAACATCAAATTATTTTTTTTCAGTAAATTTTTGTTACTATTTTTACTTTAAGTTTTCAAACATTTAAAGTAAAAAAGTTAACAAAAGTGTAAATCATCAAATTTAAAATCAGGCCCGTAGCAAGCTTTTTTGTTTTTGATTGAGAATTTAACTTTATATAACGACATGGAACAAACTCCAAACATTTATATATTCATGTTTATGTAAAGTTTTTCAAAAGAGTGAATAAGAGGTATTTTCTCAAAGATTATAACTTTTTTCATCTTGAAAATGTTATCATTTTATGTGCTCATATATCAGCCATTTTTATTTATAGTTGTTACCGCATTATTTTTGACTACCAGTTTTTGGTAGTTATTTTTTGTTTTTAGCTAACTAAAGTAAATTTTCTTACCTTCTTTATTTTTGTTATGGAGATCATGGTTGAATTAATTTTAAAAGTTGAAGTTTTACATTCAGATTATTGATATTTATGCTTCCTTTTAGTAGTTTCGTTTTTCTTTCAACAACACCTGTAATCCAAGAAATAAGACTTAAACTTAGTTTGTTATGGTGGGGCACAGTGAATTGGGGCACAGTGAATCGAGGAATAGTAATTAGGTTGATACACTATGCCCTATTAAAGATCTTCAAGATTAAATTCATGCATTTTTAACAGACAAACTACATGAAAATGAATTTATTAGTTTTAAGTTATGAGTAATAATATTTGAATAAATTTTTTAATAATTTTATAAGTTTTATTATCAATAATTTTTTTTTTTTCTTTTCAATTTTCAAAATGTCTGATTTTTAAATTTTATACTAATCTAATTAATAAAAGTATGCCAAAACTATAGCGTACAGTGTCTTTAATCCCTCAGTCTCATAGTTGTTTGGCTATGCCATATTCACTATCATTAAATTACATCTGTGTTCATTGATTCATTGTGCCCCAATACTGGGGTACAGTGTATAACATAACACAACTCACTTAAAATCTTTCTGTGAGCCATTAAATAAAAAATATTTGTGTTTTAGTGATTTATTATCATGAAGAACATATATCTCAATCCTTTCACCTTGAAAAAAAAAAAAATACCCATTTTAACTTTTGCTTAATTTAAAAAATAAAGAAAACTGATCCACTGTGCCCCAACTTCCCCTATTGCAATAATCTGAGTCTTTTAACAATAAAGCCCTATAATGTTTACCACTCTTTCATGCTATTAGCGTGAGAGCGACGAGTTTATAACATTTTCTTTTTAAATTTTAAAGTAAATTTAGGTTCATTAACAAGTCTCTAATGTTATGCAATAATTTATTATTTAGGGAATTTAAAATCTTATTTTTAATTAAGTTATAAGTTCGTCTGACAATCAAATTCTGTTCCTGATTCAAAAGTTTGGACCGAAAATTAATTTAACTTGTTTTTCGTAAATAAGTAATCAAATGACGCGGATTCATCGTTAAATTTTGTCGAAGAATAACGAAGAAAATTAAGTTTTTATATGTGACTTTAGTCTACAAGATCATTTGTATTTTTCAAACAATATTACGAAATTAATTTTTTTTCAAATTTAATTTGGTCCATTAACTATTGTTTTTCTTAATACATAAAAACATTCTTTAATGCAGTGGCTGAATTTTAAATTTTATAGTTTTTTATTTTTCTAAATTTGCCGTTACAAATAATTACTTTTTTTTTGTAAAGTATACAGTAAAAATATACAAAATATACTGTAAAAAAACCCGCAGTTTTCTTTAAATGAAAACAAAAAAGTAAAGCTTATTTGTTGTATTTTAGTATTTCAAAATAAAGCAAAAACTATCTGCATTCCTACTTTAAAATCGATGACGTACCTACCATCCTCGTTCAAAACAAATTGAATCTGTTTATCAGATTACTGAGCAACCCGACTTGTTTTTCCTTGATTTTAACTCAAATATCTAATTTTAATAAGGATAACTGCTTTATCAACTAAGTAATAAAAATTTGCAACTGTCTGGAGCTAAGCTTCATTCAGTGTTTGATTAAGGGGGAAAAAATCATTATCATTATATATATATATATCGTCGTAACGATGACGTAGAAGATAATATAGCGAAAATTTTAAACCAGTTCTTTGAATAATGGAACATCAGAGAACAGAGAATGATATTAAAAAATTTGATGGAAGAAAGCATTCCAAGAAGAATCTAAATTAGAACGGCAACATAGAGTATAAACTAATAGTTTTATGACCTTTGTACTTTTACCTGTAATTTGGTTGATGAAAAGAATAAATAAAAGTAAATAAATTAAGTGAAGGTGTCGGAGCAGAGAAAGTTTTTGTTTGAAATTGTTCAAGTTCTTTACGTCTATCACATTTTGGGTTAAAGAATTCCATAATCTTACAACACGGTTGGTGAAGAAGTTGCTTCTTTCAGCGCAGTTTCGGACAAGTTGTGCTTTTAGTTCTTTAGTGTGTCCACGCGGCCAAAAACAGTACTTCGAAGATTCCGTGTTTGGTTGAAGTTAAGGGACGTGAAAGTTAACTTTACCAATTTTGCTCATGATTTTATATTGTTCGATAAGGTCTTCCCTTTCTCGTCGTTCAGTTAGTGTTGTCAGTTTATCAGGTTAAGGCTTGATAGTTTTTGAGTATATAAAAGATGTGTTGGGGAGCCAATATGTTTTGTGGCTTGGTGTTGAACATGCTCGAGTTTGGCAATGTCTTGAGCTAAAAACGATGACCAGGCCTGTATTGCAAATTCTAGGTGTGGGCGAACGTACAAAATATACAGTGTGTTCCATAATTCAGAACTTCAACCTCGAAAAGCCTTCTTGAGCCTGTCAAGCATTCCGTTGCCAGCTGATGCAGCCGCACAGGCTTGTTTTTTAACTTTTAAATCTCTAATCATAAAAACGTCTAGACCTCGTTTAGATGACGTGCATGATAGCTGGTGCAGTTGGCAATTCAGATTTTTCTTTATATAAATTGCAGTCAATTTTTTATTGCTGCGCCCAGTGTGTATGACTTTCGACATTAAATAACATGAGCCATGTGTGCGATCTTTTCACTGCTGATATCAATTCGTTGATATCAGCTTAGAGTTTTATGATATCATGGTTTAATTCTATAATTCCAATTATTTTACAGTCATCAGCATACATTTTAAAGTAGTGTTGTATTTTGTCTGGCAAATCGTAAAGGTAGATAACGCGTAAACTTTGTACAATCAAAACCTTTGAATTTTGAATTTTAAAACCTGTCGACTTAAATTTAGTGTAAGAAAATAAAAATTGAAAGTTACTAATTTGTTACCCTCACATTTGGGGTAGGGATGGTAAATGTTTTAGGGTATTTTTTTTTCCAGGCTCCCATCACCACAAAATTTATTTCTTAATCAACGAATAAATCATTGCTTAACCACTGCTCGGGATATACGTATATTACACAGTGGCGTAGCACAATATTTTTTGCCAGTAGACATACTGGTTCAGGTGCCCAATTTTTGTTTCTCTGGAACAATATTTTTACTAAAAAAACCAAATCTGTCCCTCACATCTACTTCATCAATGAAAACGACTTCAATAGCGGAGTCAAAAGAATGCAGCTAGAAACAAAAAAATTGGAAAAAGACCTTGGAATCCAACTATCTGTTGATATATATATATATATATATATATATATATATATATATATATATATATATATATATATATATATATATATATATATATATATATATATATATGTATATATATATATATATATATATATATATATATATATATATATATATATATATATATATATATATATATATATATATATATATATATATATATATATATATGTATATATATATATATATATATATATATATATATATATATATATACATACATAAATAAGTATATATATTTATATAAATAAGTGTATATATACACATACATTGCATACACATATACACCAAAAAAAAAAAATCGATAAAATGTAATTTGTGATAATGGTTATTGTCAATAAATTTTTAATCTTTTTTTAATGATTAAAAGGAATAGTTAGCTTGGTTTTTATTTATAATTGATATATCTGATCTATTTTAAAAGAAAGGCTTATAATAAAATAAATCAAAATCTGTATTTAATAGAAAATGTTTTGAATCAGTTTTGAGCTGATGTAGAGAAGTTTTCTTTTCAGAAACAATGTTTGGGAATCTTTTCCACAAAAGTGGTCCGCTATTCTGAATTGAATAAAAATTCTGTTTAGAATGATATTTTGATATAACCAAGTGGTTTACCAAAAATCTTGTAGCATATTTATGGTGTATTTCTTTAAAATAACTTTCAAAGATTTTTGGGGACAGTCGATATTTTGTTTTATACATAAACTGTAAAACAAGATAGATATTAAGTTTGAAAATATTCGAGGCACCAATTATACATATTTTTATCAAAGTTCACACCTATCAAAATCAAGTTTATTTTGTTTTAAATATAGAAAGAAAACAGCTTTTTCATGTAACTTACTTTTAAATGTAAAAGTAAATTACTTTTTGATGTAATCTTCTTTTACATAACTTACTTTTGAAAGTAAAAAAACTTACATTATAAAGTTTAAGTCGCTTCAAAAAAATTAATTAATTAAACGTCTAAAAAATACTTATGTAATTTACTTTTTGATCTAAAAATTAACTTACTCATGTAAGTGAAAAAAAAGTAACTAAAAGAGACATCCCTACTGCTGATTTGCGTCCTGAAGACCTGGATGCACGGCATTCCGTTTTGAGCATTTTTTAAAATAGGTTTAATTTCATTTCCTGAATACACAGCATTCCATTTTGAGCAGTTTTTTTAAATAGGTTTATTTTTATAAAACCAACCTTTCGCGTTAAAAATGATATCTATCTTTTTGGTCAAAACTTTACTTTTTAACCTTATTAAAATCTTCAAGTAAAAATAAAAAACCATGCATTTGCGCATGTGCATTTTGTTTATAAAAAAGTTGTTAAATTGCGGATAGTACATTACTAATATACTATCCGCAATTTGCAATCTTTCGCAATCCACAGTATAATGTCATTATTTTACTTGTGAGAGTTTTTACTGCCAACTGCACGAGTCGGACATATAGCAGAAATCTAGGATATTTTAAAGGAATCAAAACTTTGAGTAAACAGGCGTGTGTTGTGAGAACCACGGTTTCTACAGCGCTGGGGTCTATAATGGGTAAAATAAAGGCCAAAATCAGCTAATATACCTCTTAGCTTTTAACATTCTTTAATAAATTTATACCAAAAATTTGCACGTTTAACATTTTTCTACACAGCAACTTTCTACAGTGAAAAAAAAAAAAAAAAAAAGGAATATTATTGTAGTCGTAGCTGTACATACAGCGAGCAGTAAAATACGTACGAAGTATACATACAGGAAGCAGATAAAACACCACACTGTAAGCAATCAGTTTTATAGATATTTGATTTCAATTTTTTGGAACGACCAGTCGTTCCAAAATTTTGTTGAATTATTATTATGACTGATTTTCTTGGAAGAGTTAAGGAATATATTCAAAAATGTTCCAGTTTAGAAGATATCTTATTTTAAAATGGTGACCACTTGATAAAGTGTTAACAAATTTTGGAAAAATGTATATCGTTAACTATGTGAATCGAAATGTTTTAATTTAGAAAGCATCGTAAGTGCTTATGTGGTGGAGGGTTGAAGATGCCTCAAGCTAGAAACCCATTTTGTTGCTTTGCGTCGAACAGATCAACATCCAAGGCTATATATCAGCGTTTTAATTAAGGGGCCCATATTTAAGGTGCAGCCAGACATTAAGTAGTATGAAACTTGTATTTTTATCAACTAAATTGAATATTTTGTTTATAATACAAAGAATTTGTATGGATATTAAAACAATTTTTTAAGAAAATGCTCTACTTGAGTAAAAATGACTCCTAAATGTTTTGTAGAGCTTCTTAGTCATTGATTTATACTACCTTGCAAAAAGTAAATGCAACTAGTATTGGTTTAACCGTAATTGATGAAACAGCATTTTAAAATGTAGCGTAGACGATCCTGCATAATGTTCAAACATTTCATTTAGAGTAACTAAATGCAACATTTTGTTTAATAACAGATCAAGTCCATGTTATTGTTTATTCTAACTAATTCTGTTACTTAATAAGTAAACACAAATTAAATTAGTATATAAGTAACTATTATAATTGAACATTACATTGTAATCGATGGAAAACGAGATTTTTTTGCTTCAACATTATCATGACGAAGACTTTTTTTTTTTCCTTCTTGTTATACCCCTTTGCCAACTCCAAAACGCAAACTTTAGCGATGCAGCGGCGAGAAATAAGTTGACGGTACTAAGAATGTGGCGGGTTTCAAGCCTCTGCTTCTTGCTTACAAAACGAGTTCTTTTATTAATACCGTACTTTTTAAATAAATGGGGACGGGATGATGATGGGTAAAACTTGATGAAAATAAATTTTATACCCTGTTGTGACGTGCCAGTCATTTTAATTTTATATCTAAACTTCGTATAAAAAAGTTAAACACAATAAAAAAAAGAAAAAAAATAGTTTGCAACGTTTAGATATTAGAAAAGAGATGTTCAGGCGTTTCACTTTAAACCTAACATATTTACAAAAAGTTAAATAAAAATATTACCCATATACCCCTTGATTATGCTACACATATAAACAAAGCAAAAATGTTAAATTACTAAACGTCTTGCGTCACAATTTATTATCCTAGTGTTGTTCAACAACTAAGAAATTAAATGTTAAATCCCAACAACTAACTCATTCCTCTATTATATAATTCGGATGCACAACAATATAAGGATTTGATTCTTCGTCATCTGCAGGCTTAAAATCTTCTTCTGTTATTCTGGGATCTTTCAATGCCAATAAAACTCCATCCTAATTTAAAAAAAAGTTTGAAACATTTTTAAACATATCGGTAAGAAATTAAATATACTGATAATAAAAATATGAATGCTTACATTATTTATAAGCCTGTCCAAAATTTTATTTATGAGAAATGTTTGTTCAATAAGCTCAGCTTCAGTATCAATCTCATCCTCTTTATCTTTCAAGTACCAGTTAACGACATCCGCACGACGTAAACCACCTTCCTCTGAAATATATATCTTATTAAATAGTTAATGAGAAACATGCATCAAAACACACATTTTAATATCATAATTGAACGTTTTTTTAATGTTAATTATATATTACTAGTTAAATAAAATATCAACTTTCAAATTTTTGAAATATGTATATTTGCATATTAAATTTGTATCAGGTCAGGTGCATGGTCTTCATGATCACCCTGCTACTGGTAACATGTAACCCAGTGCAACCTGCTCCATGTCCGCTGCCTTGAAGGATTCGCTTTCTTTTCGCTTTTTTTGTATAATTGGATTTCTTTTGGATTTTTTTGTATAAACCTTAGATACTGTTTTAGCTCACCTGTAATCTTCTTTATATGTATGTTTGTGTTCTGTCTAAACCTCCGGCGCGGTGTTGACTCACCCGTAAGTTGCTACCTGTATGTTTGTGTTCTGTCTGAACCTCTGGCGCGATATTGACTCACCCGCAAGTTCCTATTTGTGTGTTTGTATTCTATCTGCATGTATGTTTGATTTCTGTCTGAACCACTGGCGCGGTGTTGGTTCACCTGTACTTACAGGTGAACCAACACCTATATATTATACTATATGTATGTATGTTTGTTTTTTGTCTAAACCTCTTGCGCGGTGTTTACTTAACTGTAAGTTACTTTATATATGTATGTGTTCTGTTTAAATGTTTAAACCTGTTTTGATGCAGTGTGAGCTCTATAACTAATTAGACACTCCAACTATAAAACCTCTGCCCATCCTTATCTCTAGCATTTATTTAGATGTAATATTTTTCCCAATTCATTTCCAAAATATCATGCCCAATGTTTTAAAGTACTGTTTGTAGGAAGTAGCTTCTTTTAACTAGTCCTGGTCAGGTCAGGCTCAGGATTATCACAATCACTTTGCTACTAGTATTATGTAACTCGGTACTACCTGCTCCATGCCATGCTTCTTTTTTAGAGTGTTCCTTTTTAGGTCAGGTCAGGTTTTCCTGCTACTGGTAACATGTAACCCAGTACAACCTGCTCCATGTCCTGCTGCCTTGTAGGATACGCTTTTTTAGGCAAAGGCTAGGAGAAGTTAACTCTGAATTAAAACACCCCCTGCCTTGGGGCTCTTGGTTGAGTAAAGGCTAGAGATGGTGTCTCGATAAAAATACTCATCTTGGGCAGATGTTACATGCATCCAGCTGCTGTCTTGTAGAAGGCCTCCTAGGCAAAGACTTAAGGGGTAAACAGATTCTATCTGTTGACCAGCCTCGCACCCCTTCCTCATCTATTAGGCTGGCGCAGATGTATTTTTAATACATTGTTTCCAGTTTAGGATGTTGAACGCTGGATCTTCTTGACTCAATGCGTGGGTATTGCTTGTGTCTCTATTTTTATGACTGGGCAACTCATTCTATTATCTCCTAATGAGGGTACAGCTCTAAAACTCAGTTTTATGGTTCTGAGGCCGGCTGGTAGGCAGGTTTCCCGAACTCTGTGGTAGCTCTCAGAGAGGCTGATTCCATCAACAGCCGAAAAATATCAGAGTACTAACAGTGCCATGTTGCGCATGGATGGTGTCCCTGTTTGTACTTTTGGTGTGCATTGCAGAGGCCACATTTGGAGCCCTTTGTTACGGCTTAGGGTTTATTAATAGTAATGAGGCTATTGCTTAGTTGTTAAATAGTGTACTGAGTACTATCTATACTTGAGTCAAGTTCTTTATAAATTTAAAATGACTAAAGTACCTAAAACTAAAAAACACAAAAAACCATTGTCATCACCAAGTTCTCTAAACCTATCATTTACTAATATTCGTGGTCTTCGAAGTAACTTTTCTTCTGTTGAGTCTTATCTCTTGCAAAGTTCACCAGACCTACTTGCTCTTTGTGAGACTAATTTGAGTTCAGCTGTCCCATCTTGTGATCTTAGTGTTGATGGTTATCTTCCTTTAATTCGTAAAGACTCCAATAATCACATGCTTGGCCTGGGCATCTACATTCGTAAGAACTCACCCATTTGTCGTGAAACTAGGTTTGAATCTACAGACTATTCATTTATGTGCTTTCGTTTAGCACAACTTCACTCTATCGCCTTTCTCTTTGTTCTATATCGCTCTCCTTCATCCCAAGATTGCACTATTCTTGATGTTATTTCTGACCAAATTGACCAAGCCCTCTCTCTTTATCCATCAGCCAATATCTTCGTTGTTGGTGACTTTAATGCCCATCACACCGATTGGCTTGGCTCTAGTGTCAGTGACTCTGCTGGCGTTAAGGCCCTCAACTTTTGCCTTTCTCAATCTCTAACTCAAATAGTCAACTTTCCAACTCGGTTTCCAGACAACCCTAATCATTTACCTTCTCTACTCGACTTATGTCTTGTTTTGGATCCTAGTCAGTGCTCAATTTCTCCACATTCACCCTTAGGTACTTCTGATCACGGTTTGATCTCTCTAAAACTATTATCAAATTCTTCTACTTCATCAAAATCCCCCTATCATCGTACCACATACAACTACCTTAAAGCTGACTGGGACTCTTTCCGTGATTTTCTTCGTGATGGCCCTTGGGTAGAAATCTTTCGTCTTCCTGCTGACAAATGTGCTTCTTACATAACTTCGTGGATTCAGGCTGGCATGGAATCTTTTATTCCCTCTCGACGATTCCAGGTCAAGCCTCACTCTTCTCCTTGGTTTTCCTCACATTGCGCTGCAGCAATTTCTAATCGAAACCGTTACTTCCATATCTATCAGCAAAACAATTCTCCAGAAAACAGACATCTGTTCACTATCGCCAGAAACCATTGTAAAAAGGTTTTGTCTGACGCCAAAGCTCGCTATTCCCAGGTCATTAAATCTCGTATCTCATTACAAAAATTAGGCTCTCGAGACTTCTGGAGAATCTTTAACAGTCTCAATAATAAGGGCAAATCTGTTATTCCTTCTCTCTTGTATGGTTCAGACTTTGTCACCTCACCTAAAGACAAAGCTGAATTGTTTGCTAAGAACTTTTCATCAATATCATCTCTTGATTCCACTAGTTGCGTTTTACCTGACATAGCCGTCAAACAGGTTGATCCCTTGCTTGACATTCGCATCACTTCAGCTTCTGTATCTAAAGTAATTTCCTGCTTAGACTCTTCAACAGCTTGTGGTCCTGACAACATTCCTGTTGTAGTCTTGCAGAGGTGTTCTCCGGAGCTTTCATCCATACTTTCTAAACTATTTAACAAGTGCTTATCAGAGTCTTGTTTTCCATCATGCTGGAAAGCAGCATCTGTTATCCCTATTTTCAAAAATTCCGGAGAGCGATCTGATTCATCTAACTACCGTCCCATTAGTCTTCTTCCTGTCATAAGCAAGGTTTTTGAATCTTTAATCAACAAACACTTAATCTCTCATCTTGAATCAAATAACTTACTTTCTGATCATCAATATGGATTTCGGTCTTCTCGTTCTACAGCTGATGTGCTAACAGTAATAACCGATAGGTTTTACCGTGCATTAGATAGAGGTGGAGAGGTTAAGGCTATCGCACTTGACATTTCTAAAGCTTTTGATAAAGTTTGGCATGCTGGTCTTCTCCATAAGCTTTCTTCTTATGGTGTAGCTGGTAACGTCTTTAAGATTATTGAGTCCTTTCTTTCCAATCGTAGTATAAAAGTTGTCCTCGATGGACAACACTCTTCTTCACATCCTGTAACTTCAGGGGTTCCTCAAGGTTCAATCCTTGGCCCTATACTCTTTTTAATTTACATTAACGATCTTCCAGATATTCTCACATCTAAGGTTGCATTATTCGCTGACGACACTACCATTTACTCTTGTCATGATAAGAAGCCTACACTCTCTGATTGCTTGGAGGGGGTATCTGAGCTTGAAAAGGATCTCACTTCTGCTACAGCATGGGGCTCACAGTGGCTGGTGAACTTTAATTCAGATAAAACTCAATTTTATTCGGCCAATCGTTATCGTAATAATTTAGATCTTCCTATATTTATGAATGGTAATGTACTAGATGAGTCATCTACCATTCATCTTCTAGGATTAACTCTTACTTCTGATCTTTCTTTTAAACCGTATATCAAATCCATTGCAAAATTAGCATCTGCTAAGGTTGCATCTCTTTATCGAGCTCGACACTTTCTTACTCCAGATTCTATTCTCTATCTCTATAAATCTCAAATCCGTCCCTGTATGGAATACTGTTGCCACATCTGGGGCGGATCTTCTAATGATGCTCTTTCTCTTTTAGACAAGGTGCAAAAACGAATTGTAAACATAGTTGGACCTGCTCTGGCAGCCAATCTCCAACCTTTGTCACATCGTCGTAATGTTGCTTCTCTTTCTCTTTTCTACAAATACTATAATGGGCACTGCTCTAAAGAGCTAGCGTCCCTTGTACCATCTACTAAAATTCATTCTCGTGTTACTCGCCATTCAATTAAGTCTCATCCTTTTTCTGTGACTGTTCCTAAGTGCTTTAAAAACTCTTATTCTTCTAGTTTTTTTCCTCGAACATCAGTTCTTTGGAATTCGCTTCCTTCATCTTGCTTTCCTGATTCATATAATTTGCAATCTTTTAAGTCATCAGTCAATCGTTATCTTGCTCTACAGATTTAGTCTTTTCTCTTCCAGTAACTTCCAACTCTTATAGTGGTTGCTTGCAGCCTTGTTGGAAGTGAAGATGTTAAAAAAAAAAAAAAAAAAAAAAAAAAAAAAAAAAAGGCTAGGAGAAACAAACTCTGACTTAAAAATCCCCTGTGTTGAGGTTCTTGGTTAAGTAAGATGGTGTCTTGATATAAGTAATCATTATGGACAGGTGTTAATTGCATCTAGCTAAAATTATTCTGCCTTAAGGCTCTTGGTTGAGTAAAGACTAGATGGTGTCTCGATAAAAATACTCATCTTGGGCAGATGTTAACTGCATCCAGCTACTGTTTTGTAGGAGGCTTCCTAGGCAAAGAATTTATGGGTAAACAAAATAATTCTGTTGACTAGCCTCAAAACCCGTCTTTATCTGTTAGGCTAGGGTAGATGCAAGCCTGTGTTACATTGTTTCCTACCTAGGATGATGAATTTTAGATCTTCTTGACTCTTCTCATAGGTTTTTGCTTGACCATTCTTGATAGTGGCGTTGCAATTTGTCCTGATATCTCCTAGTAATAATACAGCTCTAAAGCTCAGTTTAATGGTTCTGAGGCCGACTGGTAGTAAGGTTTCTGGAACTCTGTGGTAGCTCTCAGAGATGCTTATTCCATCAACAGATGCAAAATATTAGAGTATTAACAGTGCCATGTTGCGCATGGATGGTGTCCCTGTTAACATTTTTGCTGCACATAGTCGAGGCCTTATAAGGAGCCCTATGTTATGACTAAGGGTTAATTAACAGGACTGAGACAACTGCCTATTGCTCAGAAGGCCGTGTTCTATCTAGGAATGAGTCAAGTTCTCTTTAAACTTAAAAGATGCCAAAAGTAACCCAAAATATTAAAGATAAAAAACCATCACCACCACATAACTGTTTTAAAATCTTTTACTAATATTTGTGGTCTGCAAAGCAACCTTCAATCAGTTGAATCTTACCTCTGGCAAAATTCACCACACTTATTTGCTCTTAGTAAGTCTAATTTAAATGCTATTTCTACTTTGTTGATGGGAACTATCCTTTCATTCGCAAAGACTCCAAGAGTCACAAGTTTATTGTTCTCCTTCTTTCCAAGACTGCACTCTTAGATATAATTTCTGATCAAATCGACCATGCATTCTCACTTTATCAATGTAAAAAGGTGCCGCCAGATGCCTTTATTCTTAATTAACAAATTTAAATCAGAATTTAGGCTCTAGAGACTAAATTCTGATTTAAACTTGTTAATTAAGAATAATCTTCTTAAGACAAATCTTCAACAGTGCCATTAACAAAGGAAAGTCTAAGTAGGCCTTAGAAGAAAAGAAATTCCTTTATTTCTGATTCATAGGACTAATCTTATTACGTCTTCCAAGGATAAAACTATTTGCAAAGAGCTTTTCTTCAAATTCTATTCTTGGAAATTATGGCCATTCTCTTGCTTCTATTCCAATTAAACAGCTTAACCCATTTTTAGACATTCAAATCATTCCAGTTTCCGTTGTTGAAGTGATATCTTGATTAAACTCTACTACAGCTTGTGGTACAGACAACATTCCTGTTATAGTCTTACAAAATTGTTCTCTAAAACTGTCTTCAATTCTTTCTAAACTATTTAATAAGTGCTTGACTGAGACTTCGGTATTAGAGTGTAAAATAAAAGCGCCTAAACTTCACATCAGTTAAAAATAAAAGAAGTGTTACACTTATGGGAAAAATCTTAATAAACAGATTTTTAATTACACAATATTACTCCAGCTCTAATCTACATCTTCTATTACTCGCTGATGTTTGTATTACACTAATTGTCTACATATACCATTATTCTATGATGTAGGTGTTTCACACTTTTTAATTTTTCTTTTGTTTGGCTAACAAAACAAATAAGTGTTTGTTTCACTATATATGAAACAGTTTTTGTATTGAGCAGTTTTATACTTGTTTGATTATTGTATAATCGAAAGATGTTGTTGAAATTCAGAAATATTGTTATATCTATTAGACTTATAAAACTATCAGACTTGAAAATAAAATTTGTTTAGTCTAATTTATTAGACTTAACAAAATTGCAATAGGAAGACTACTTTAAGTTGTGGTTATAAACCTCTCTTAACTCTATAACTCGTTGAGCGTGTTACTACCAGGGACATGGTACAGATCAAACTCAGAACTTCTTGCTTTTATATATATATATATATATATATATATATATATATATATATATATATATATATATATATATATATAAAAACCACCCTCCAAACATAATAAAAGCAATCCCTCGCAATATTGAACAAAGATTATCTTCCATGTCAAGTAATGAAATATTCTTCAAAAAGGCTATTCCACAGTATGAAGAGGCTTTAAAAAAATCGGGATACAAATCGAACCTTACCTACCAACCACAAATAATCTCAAGTCAAAATCAACAAAAAAAGCAACGTAAACGTAATATACGTACAAGAGACTCCGTATTATTACATCAAAATACTTAACCTCGAATATATACTATATATTGAAATATATACAAATATATATATATATATATATATATATATATATATACACATTAAAATTTTTTTCAGGTTTCAAATACTTATGAAAAAAAAAACAGTAATTGTATTACTGTAAAATATTGCCCCAAAATCATGATTAAAAGGCATTACAGCCTATCAAAATGGTATTTTTTGGTTTGTGTCTCATAACGGCGCAATAAATAGTCATGCTAACTTTGAAATATTTCAAAAAAAAAAAAAAAAAAGAAAATTATAACTACCCACAAACTTTACAATGACGATCTTCATGTCAAATGATCAAATTGGAAGCATTTGCTTACATGAAAACAGTATTTAAGTCAATGGCTCCTGAATTGGCAATTCATCCAACTGTTGCTTATATATACAGCCAATTGCTTTTTATTTATCAAATTTAAAAAGAATTTTATAACGAATTTTAATACTATTATCAATATTTTTCTACAATCAAGGAGGCTACCATTTTTTTGTCAATTCCTGTTACAACTGCTTATTACCACTATGCCACCTTATCATCCATTAATCTCATCATATTATTACCACTACACCGGTCCATCACTTATTAGTCTCATCTAGGGTGTTAGCCAGGAATATTGCAATTTTAGTAACATTGGGAGTCTTTATTGTTATTGTTCTACAAAATATTGGGAATTTTTATTGATATTGTCTTTTCAGAAAAATAAAATCATTGAATTTTGGGAATTTTAAATACATTGGGAAATCTGCTACACCACAACAACTACCTTTAAATAACAATGCAACAAAAATGTAATTGAAACCAAAACTTTCTATAGTGTTTCAAAAGAAAACACTTGAGGAAACACTCAAAAAAATACTCTTGTAATTTTATGAGTACAGCAAGGCACTAAACTCCTGTATTGTTTCTTATCTACAATATCAATCTTACTAACAACTTTACATCTAAATTGATCTATTTGCTGACAACTCAACTTTATTTTGATGTCTCGACAAAAAGTCTTCACTTTTTGATTGCTTAATACAAGTTTTAATCTGGTTTCTCTTCTGTCACAGTTTTTAAAATGATCCAATTTTTAATCTGATAAAACTTGCATATTTACAATTAGTATTTTTTTAAACACCAGGTAATTTAAGGATTATAAATTAAAAAAAGTTCTAAAAAAAAATAATTACTAAAGGTCCAAAAATTTTTGCCATTTATATAAAAAACAACTAGTAAAAAATTATGTTAAAGCTATTTGCACATTGTATGAAACATTAAAATCAACTTTTGTTTAGGGGGAAAGTTTAAGGAATTATTTAAAAACTTAAGTGTTTTAAATTAGTAACTAATTAAGTCATTAGATTTTTATTGTTTTCTTTTAAAATAAATATAAAATATTTCAATTGTTTTTATATATTTTTAAACTCTTCTGTTTTAAATTTAGGTATACATATCGGCATATTTAAATTTAGGTATACATATCAGCATATTTAAATTTAGGTATACATATCGGCCAAAAAGTTACGAGCATTAATTAATAAGAAAAAATTGAATAAGATATAAAAGTATTTAATATCTTATTTCACGACTTTTATCTGTCCTTTAATGCAATAAAATTTTTATTTGTCTAGTTTTTTTCCCTGCACATCAACAAATTTTTAAGTCTTTAGTCAAACTGCTTTCTTGCTTTTTAACACTAAACTATAACTTAATAGTGGTTGCTTGACATTAAAAAGGGAATTAGTTTAAAAATATATACAAATATATGCTACTATTTAATAAATAGTAAATGTATACATAGTGCTACAAATTATATTTATAATATAAAGTGCTACAAATTATATTTATAATATAAATTATATTTATAATATATATTGCAACTAATTTTTACCCTGGCTATCAAGCCTTGCTAAATCTTATAACTTTGCCAGACCCAGATTTGTAAAAAGTCCTATTTTTAGCCGGGGCCAGGACTCCCGTCACTTACTAATCACTTATTGACATACAAATTTTATGTTATTTGAATAATGAATTATCTAATTACTTAACTTCGCCAACTTGATGTTACTTGTGAACTCAACACCTATTGCACATACTAAAGGTATTACACTTGATTTAGTCTAACTATCAGAAAAAACTATCAAAGCCAAACTAAGTTTTTATTATTTTCAGAGTTTAGTGGAATCCAGATGTTACAACTCTGAATATGGTGGTAAGTCTGGTCGCTTATCAACTAAAATTTTTTACTGTAACATCAAATACAGGAAGTTAGATTCTTTGGCGAAATAAGGATATGAACCAGTTAGCTTTTGAAACAGTTGCTATTATTTTTGCATATGATATTTATCTTTGGATTTTTGAAGTACCTGTGTTCAGGATGTAGTTAATAGGGTAATTGTAAGTTAGTTATCTATTTTCTGTCACTAACTTCTAAGAATCCTTAAAAGATAGTTTCAGTTTTCCAATTAAATAGGGAAGTAGTGTAGTTTGTACATTTAGATATTAATCATCTTCTGCATGCAAGCATTCAGCTGATGTTAGAAACTGGAATTATACATTGATGAATGCAAGCCATTTCCATGAACAAACAAAATTGCTTACACTTGTTTATTATGGTCATTATCAAAGCATTACACATGCATTACATACTTTATCTAAGCTTAATACACGCTATCATAATAGCACTACCGAAGTGATACTAGATGGTACTTTTATTAAAGAAATTTATTTTTGTTTCTCCATAAATCCTAAACAGTTAACTCTGTTATAAATGTTTATGTAGATCACAAGATATGCTTCCTGTGTAAATAAACGGTGTAACTGTGTGGTGTAACTAAATAACACCATTTTCCAATTCAACTCTAATCATCCATTATGTAGCTAAGTCAAAAAAAATTTTTTTTAGCATTTTAGAAAATGCCAATACATTGTCCTACATGTTAAGAAAAAAAATCATATTTGCATTTGTTTTACAAGTAACACTCATACTATACTCTCAATACTATAATCCATTATTATTACTATATGTAATTATTATATCAGTTATTATTATCTAGATACACTGGTTTATTTTTTAAATTTTAAGATTAGATTTGTAAAAAGTAATACTTTTCTTATACAAACAAATGTTGAATAATGTGCAGCAGTGTTACAGTGTGTCTTTTACAAGTAATGCTGTCCCATACTAGTAGTGTTACATTGTCAATTGTCTTTAAGTGAAAAAAATTTCAAAATTTTCAAAAATTTGTTCACTTATATCAATAATACAGTTCAAGTCTAAAATTACATTTTTATTTATTTATGAGTGTCCTAACTGTTTTAGAACTGCACTAAACGCAACAACTTATTTTTATTTATATATGAAATAACAATAACTGTATTCTAATACATTACTATAATAGATATAATTTTTTTTATTAGTAAAACCTTTATTTAGAATTTACAATGTTTTTAAAAAATCCAGTGCTTATAAAAACTAAATAAATACCTTCAGTTATTGATCTATCTTCTTCTTGTCTCATAAACATTACTATGGTATTAGCAATAGTTCTGTACTTTTCATAACTCAACTTTAATTTTTTATGAATTGATTTAGATGCAGTTTCCATAGCAGACTCATTTTCCTTATCATTTTCTTCATTATTAGTGACAGGTGCAATATCTACCTCTGCACTTTGTAATTCTACATAAATATAACATGATTAAAAACAAATCAAAACACAATGGGAAAAACAAAAGCAAAAGTTAGTTTACCTCTATCCTCCTCCTCACCAAATTGAATGTCAGGAGTTTCAACACGAATTATAGACTTATTTAATAATCTATAAGCTTCTTTTACATGTTTTGCAGTTACCATGTCCATGCAATGTAATCTTGCTAATGCTTCAGATAGCCGTATCATGCTCTCAAGTTGACGAACAGTTATACGCCAAGCAGATTTAGCTATACCAGAGCTATCACGTTGTCTTAAACTTTTATATTGAACTACCAAAAAATCCTGAGCTTCTTTAGAAATTTTAGGTTTGAATAAGCGAGCAAATGCTAAATATCTTTGCACTTCATCTACTGAGTATACCCTTACAACAGATGCTTCATTTCGACTATGCAAATCTACAATTCTGCGTGCAATAGCATAGTCAATAACTTCGTTACATTCATCCACCAAAATAAAAAAAAGGTCAAAGCGAGACATGATTGGAGCTGTCAAAGTAATATTCTGTTTTAAAGATTTAGTACGATCATAACGCCCACCAATAGGATTAGCTGCAGCTAAAATTGAAGTACGAGCGTTTAATGTTGCCTAAAAAAATTATAAATATGATAATCATAAAGTGAAGTACTTAACAATTTAAATTAAATAAATTTAAAATATTTTAAAATTTACTTGTGCTGAAAACTAGTGAAAAAATAACTGTTGTATATGTTATATATGCTTGTATTATGCTTCATAACTTCAGAAACTTAAACTTTTATATATAAAAACTACTTTTTCTATAAAAACAAACAAAAAACACTATTTTTCTAAAGAACTTAATGTGCACAAGATTTTTTTCATACTCTGTGCAATTAAGGCAATTCTAAAATGTTGTATCATTTATATAATATTTTGCGGACTATGACATATTTCCGTTAAATGATCAGGTCTGTGAATTATAAAAAGTCGAAAAAAATTAAAATGATAAATTTTGATGTAACATAAAATAAAAAAGGTTTGTAGCGAAAAAATCCAGACCATGATTTTAAGATTTTTAAAAATATTTTCTTAAAATCGCGATTTTTTGTCCGATTTTAAATAAGATTTTAAATAAGCTTTTAAGGTGAAATAAACATAGTTTAATAATAAGGTCTGATCTGATTGTTTATTGCAATTTTTAATTATAAGCCCTTTCTTGGTCGGAATTCTAATATTTTAATGAAAACTAATAGAAATGTTGTGTTTTGAAAATTATATTTAATTAATATGTACTAGAACAGATTAGAGCTAGGATCTATAGTAGATTAAGACTCTTATTCAAAAAACTTTAGTTAAAATTAGGTTACTGCTATTGAATTGAGACTCAAAAATAGTGTTATTCACAATTAGAGGCAATAAAAAAATTGAAAGTTATAAAAAAAAAAGAGAGAGAAAAGTTTCTTTAAATATCATTAATACTCTGACAAAATCAAGCTAATTCCAAATAAAAGAATTGAATAATTTATGAATCATTACACCAAGTAGTATTTAGTTTTTAGTCTTAAATATTTTTACAAGGTATAAATCTATAATGATAAAGCATAAATATAGATTCAAAAGCAATAACTATTTTTAAATGTAAACTTGTAAGCAAATATTTAAAAAATACTTCAAATGAATTTAAAATATCTTGAGTGTTTTAGAAAACGTATTTCAGTTAAATAAAAATCTGATTTCTTTCTGTGGCCCCCTTTTCTACTTACACTAGAAAACCACGGTAGTATTTCTTATTTTTGTTTGCTTCATTAAAAAACCTTAGTTTGTTTTAAATTTGAAAAAGTTTAATATGTTTCTTAATTAATGTTTCTTCTCAACATGCGTTTACCATGACTTAACTATACTAAGTCTAAACTTTTCTATTAAACTTTATAGTCGTAAATAAAATTAAATCCGCCAACATGTAAATGAACATTTTTACTAGAGATGTATCGGAATTCCCGCCAGAAATTGTGTCTTTTAGGTCATTCCAATTCTGGCCAGACTTATAATATTTCAGGCCGGAATGCCGTAATTTATTATTATTATTTTTTTGTTAGTTGGCCTCCTCAAGCCTCCTCTACAGACGAGGAGGCTACTTAATTGTGGTTTTAACTCTCTCTCAACTCTATAACTCTGAAACACAAACCTTGACAGACAAGGCCACTGTGCAGAGAAACAAATTGAGCGCGGTACTACCAGGGACGTGGTGGGGATCAAACTCGGAACCTCTTGCTTATGAAGCGAGTGCTCTACTACTACACTACTACCGCAGATAAATAAAACAGACAACTTGATTTTATAACTTATACAGCATTAATTTTAGAAGTAACAATTTATTAATTTTTAGTAACTTTTATATTTATTACTATGTCATTCATTGTGTTGATATTTTTTGTAATAATCAAGAAAGTACAAGATAGTAAAGGTGCGAGACCAAGACTAAGACTCCAGGCTTTGAAGAACAAGACCGAGACTCCCAGCTTTAAGACCAGGACCAAGACAGTTAAATATGAATGTCAAGACGTCTCAAGAACAAGACTTAAGTCTTGAGACCTACATCTCTCATATATATATATATATATATATATATATATATATATATATATATATATATATATATATATATATATATATATATATATGATTTATGGTGACATACAATTTATTCTACTTATAATTTTGTGTCACATATCTTAAATAAATTTTACTTTATTTATTTAGGATATGTGACACAGACTGTGTAAATGAAATCAAAAAATATTTTCCTACAGAGCAACGAAGAACTATGCGAAAATCTAGGTAAAAAATACACATACAATGTAATTTTAGGTAAAACTACAATTTAGCACTCTAAATTTTATTTTGTTGCTTGTTGCGCTCTCGTTAAGAGAGTTTTTAAACAGAAATTTCAATTGAGATAAAAGAAAAAAGATTGGTGCCCTATGCCAAATTCTCAGTCAATGTAGCAGCACTTCCTTGTAGAAGCAGACTACATTAATTGATGTAGCAACACTTCTAATTCTTTTTCAAATCAATTATCTTGTAGCAGCAGGCTACACGATAATTGTAGCACTCCTTTGTAGATTTAATAGCACTCCTTTGTAGCAGCAAGTTATAAGATATTTGATATATGTACTAAAGCCAATAAATATTCTTTATGTTTATATTTATGTTTAAATATTCTTTGTTTATATTAAAAAGTTTATGTTATATATATATATATATATATATATATATATATATATATATATATATATATATATATATATATATATATATTATAGGTTATAAACATATATTATGTAGCCACGATGCTGAGGTACAGATTTACACATTCAATCTTGAAGGAAAAAAACTACATAAATATAAATCTCATTCCAGCTAGAATTTTTCAACAATTCCGGCAAATCCGGTTCCGGTCAGAATTCAAAATTTCTAATCCGGTACACCCCTAGTTTTTACCTAATAAAATTACATAATACTGCATTAAAACTTTTTGTTAAAAAGCCTGAGAAAAATAGACATTAGAAAAGTAACTTTTGAATAAATTAATGACTTTGCTAATACTATAATGAACGAATTTGAGAAAAAATGAAATGAAAAAAAAATGCAACTTTTTATAATAAAACTTGTATAACTTGAATAAACAAATAATAATAATAAATTATGATCTCATATTGAAAAAATTAAATTTTTTCACATATATTTATTATGCAGACATTTTTAAAGATTCAGGATGGCAGTTGTACAAAAATGCCAAAAAAAAGCAAAGATAGATCTACTTTGGCATTTGCATTGCCAAATGCGGACCTGGATTTTTGGGGACTAAATATATTTATAAATAATTATAATTTTTTTATTATTTATATAATATTATAAATAATAAAAAAATTATCATTAGGCTAAAAAAAAGTCAAAAAAAAGTCAAAATAAAAAAATAAAAAAATTACAACTATTATATGGTTTTAAGTTATAAGTTTTTTTTTTTTTTAAAGTTTTAAAATTCTTTTTTATTTTTTAAAAGTTTTAAAATTTTGATTTATTTTAATTTTTCTAACTGCTTATGTGATAACATATATAGTTCAGTGTTATGTAATAATTCAATTTATAACCTTGACACCAGCTTTAGTAATGGAAATAGTTTGCTGCTCCATTGCCTCATGAATAGCAACTTGGTCTCTAGGATCCATCTTATCAAACTCATCAATACAACATACCCCCTAAAAACAATAGGTTTTATTTAATAAAAACCTTAAAAATCTCATCCTTGTCATAATCATCAATTAACAAGTTAAAAACTAAACTTAGGGTGCATACATTATCTGCCAACATTAGGGCTCCAGCTTCTATAACAAACTCATTTGATTCTTCATCTTTGACAACTGCAGCAGTAAGACCTGCTGCAGAACTTGCTTTACCAGATGTGTAAACTGCTCGAGGAGAGAAAGACTCAACTTGTCTGTAAAGTTAAAAATAAATAAAATTAAAGACTTTAAACTAATTAAAAACCAAAATTATTATTATTTAACAATAACTTAAATTTCAAATAAAATAAATTTAAATTAAACTTAAATTTCAAATAAATTTAAATTTTTAAAAAATACCGATCTTGGTAATACAAAAATAGTTCAAAGTAAACAAAAACTAAATAACAAAATTGCTAGAGTATCTGAAACATTAAAAATCCTTGAAACATAAATGATTTTAAATGTAACAATTATTATGAGTAACATTAACATATTGGGGAGTTGGGCAGTGAACTAGCAAAACAAAACTTTGTTATTTATCTAAAGATCTTCCTATAACTCTTAAGAAGCTGGACAAGCTCACTTTTAAACGTTCAAAATGATTTAAAACAATAAATCAAAGTAACTTAAAATCTGGTTTAATTCAAATTACAGTTAACTTTTGAACTTAGTAACTTCTATGCAAACAGAAAATCAGGAGTAAATTCCTTTTTAACCTGAAACCAGTTTGTTTTTATCTATTATTATCGAATATACTTACTTTAAAAACTGACTTTTTGCAGTACTAGGATCACCCACAACACACACGTTAATATCACCTCTTAGAGAAGTACCTTCTATTGTTCTTTTAGCCACACCTCCAAATAGCATTAGTAAAACTCCACGTTTAACTTCATCACTACCTAAATTTAAAATGAAATTTAGCAACATTAGGGCAAAATATTTTTAAAATTTGCAAAAAATGTTTTTATTTTTTTAATTTATAAATCTAGATTATAAAATAACTATTATTTTATTTTTTTTAATAAATAAAAAAAAATTGATAAGTGAAATATATATATTTCTTTGAGATATGCTTTTTACTTAAACTTATTTGGAGTTATCCACAAATAACTTCATGCAATAAGGGGGAGCATAAACCCTCACTTGATAAAACATAAATTGAAATTGACTTTTTAAATTGACTTGAATTTTAGATGTTTAATACAGACTTAGTTTATAAATCTCATAATAATGAATAACCCCTTACTAATTCTATATTAATTAATAAATCCCCTATATTAATTAAATCCCCTATATTAAATAAATCCCCTATATTAATTAAAATCCCCTATTAAATTAAAACATCTAAATAAATCCCCTATTAAATTAAAACATCTAAATAAAGTTAAATACTTCAGTAATGGTGCTGCGTCACAGTATAAAACTACAAATGTCTAATAAACCTAATTTATCACATTGTAGATCACTAAATAAATGCTGAGCATCACTTCTTTGCTACGTCACATGACAAAAGTCCTAGTGATAGAATAGGAGGTACTATAAAAAGAGAAGCAGCAAAAGCTAGTCTACAAGCAGCAATTACAAATCAGATTCTCACACCACAAGATCTGTTAACATGGGCTCAAAAAAAGATCAAAGGTGTTAACATATTTCATCTTTCAAGTGACGATATCAATAACCATGAAACAAATTTTAACCTTCAGAAACGATATGAAGGGATGCGCACAGTTTCGGGAACAAGAAGCTATCACTGTTTTGTACCAGATGGAGAGAAATTATTTTTACGAAGAATCTCTAGTGATACTGTCTATGATATTCATGTGTTAATTGATGTTAATTTGATTTAAAAATCCTTCAAATTTTCAACCTGGCAAATATATTGCATGCTTTTACAATGAAGAATGGTACGTAGGTCTTGTGGTTGATATTTGTAATGAAAACCAAGGCGTTAATGTGAAGTTTATGCAAAGAAACAAATTAAATTTAAAATGATGCACGATCAAGTCAGTGTTGGGTTCCGTTTGACAAGATAATATGTCAAATAAGTGTTCCATTGATTAAAAGTATAAGTGCTTGTGACTATATTCTTGCTAGTAATGACTATGACAGTATTATGAGTTACATAAATCAGAGATAAGCTAATTAGTTTCATGTATACATACTTTTTCTTTTAAATGACTATCTTACTCTTTGAATGCACTTTTTTACAGTATAGTTTGTATAAAATTTAAGGTAAAAATTTTGTATGTGGTAAGTAGTATTTTTTTGTTCTCCTTTTAAAAATATCATCACTCTTAAAAGGCTACAATCATGTCATAAGATAGAGTATAGGTCTTTAAATTTTTTTTGGTGATCTATATATAGAACTTCAACATTAAAAAGTTTCATAATTTATTTCAACTGTTTACGCTACTTTCTATGCCAGCAAAGTCGATGTAATTTATCATAATTTAAAAAAAAAGGGATTTTTTAATAGGCTGCTGCATGTTTTAAATTAACTTTTAATGCATAATTTTGATTATTCTAACAAGTGGTGACCCTAAGTACAAAAAGGTAACAAAAAAATCCACTTTCTGTAAGTAAGTATGAATCTGTAACACGTTAAAGTTCGAAAAAATATTTATAATGTTGCAATATTTAGCAACTTCAAGGTACAATAACTCAAAAACTGTAAAAAAATCAGTAAAAACAACTGCAATAATGGATTATTTGGGTGAAAAACTATTACCCTACAAATTTCAGGTGATCACCATCTTCATTTATAAAGTTATGGTTTGTCAAAAATCGAAAAAAGCTGCTGTAAGCTCCTGATGCACAAATTTTTCAGATTTTGGTAATTTTTAATACAATCATAACTTTTGAACAAATTGGTCAATTAAGCTGAAATTTTCTGGATTGTATTTTTTTCATAAAATCTGTGTGTGGTCAAAATTTAAAACAATTCTGAAGGTGGTACCCTGGGAGCCTTTAGGTGATTTGATATGGAATAACCTTTAACTAGTCCCAAAAATATCTGATATCCACTCGTCACTAGTTTTTCTATTACTTACGCCATTGTCAAAATGAACTGCCTTGAGGTCCAAAGAAAATATGTGGTTTACACAATTTAAAGATTTCTATGTATCGGTAAATCTAGCACTGCTATTCATAGGGGACAAAGTTGTATTTTGTGAATCTGCTAAGTTATTTTTTTCTTTCTCAATCGAAGTAAATAAATCAGCGGTATTTAAATTACCTAATGATGTCTTAAACTAAGTATTTATGCAGTCTGGAATTTTTCTATATGGTCTACTTTCCTTAATTGACTTTCAACATAATACAACTTAACATACTGCCTTCTTCATCAAAGCTCATTTTTAACTTTAAAAAAATATTGAAAGGAAAAAAAAGGTGGCAAAAGTGAATACCGGACCAATGAGAGACAGTTAAAAAAAGAAAAATAGCATCTAACGCAAAAAAACTTCAAGCAAAATAAATACGATTAGAGCAAATTTTTTTTGAAATGTCTTTGAAGTTGCTCTTTTATAATTTTTTTTTTTAAATTAAGCTACATTTTTTATATAAAGTAACAACTTACTTTAATGATTGTTTAATAAGGAAACAAATGTTCTTCGATTTATCAAAGAGTATATATAACTTTTATTTATATACTTATGTCTTATTTCCAGTGCTGGATTGAGGTGGGGGGGGGGGAAGACGTTAGAAGGGCTATAGCCCTGGGACTCACAATGTTAGGGGCTGCGAAATAGTCATGAGGACCATTTGGTATTTGTTTTAGTCAATTTTACGCTATGGCACATAAAAAAGGCAACCAAAATAATGTGGCCCCCGGCCCTGAAAAGTCCAACAAGATTCAACTAATAAAACTAACGCTAGATCATTTATTTATGAATAAAAAACTTTTTTTAATAACTATTTTATGCTTCGCGTAGTTTGAAAAGTTTAACACATTTGAAACAATTCTTCTTAGTAAGATGAACAAATGAATTAATTAAATCATTGAGTTACTGTAGAAATTCGATTAGCTAGAAATGAACTAAAAACTTTAAATTACTTTGTAAGAAGGAAGCGGAACTGCTTTACAATACCGCTGATGATGTTTAGTGAGTGGGCTTAATAATTTTAAATTGTATTTAAAACAGAAAAAAGTAACTTTAAGTTTAAGTGTAACGAGTTTGTAAGAATGGCTGAAGCAAAAATAATTGAAGTTAATAAACCAATTTCTAAGAACTTAAAAACTTTTCTTTCTTGTGGGAAGAATCAGTTATCTGCACACTGAGAAAAATGGATTAGTGGTTAAAATTATTTGTATTAACTTGGATGATTATTAATAATTTCATTGAAAACGCAGTTATTATTGAAAGTATTTTTGTTTACAAAATCAATTGCACAAATTGCTTTAAAAGATTAATTTGAATAAAATACACATACATAAAATTACATGCATAAAAAATACATACATAAAAATACATTACATACATAAAAATATGTTACATACATAAAAAATGCATTCCTTTTATATAAAAAATAAGAATATACTAATAAAATCTATATAATGTTTACAAAGCGTTGACAAGTTAAGAAATATCAATTTAAAACATTTATTTTTGTAAACAAATAATGTTAGTTTAAAACATTTATAGCTTTGTAGATGTAGCTCTGAGAATTAAAGTAATAGTGCATTTGATAGTATATTCTTAAAATAATTTATGCTTGAAATCTCAACGAAAACATAATAAAACTCAAATAAAAGAATTTTTAAAAATATTTCAACAGAATACTCTAAAACATTCGGTTAGTATTTTTGGAATACTCTAGAAATTTCAGTCAGTATTTTTGAACAAATATAATTAGTTGTTCGTATATTTGGTTGGATTTTTGTGTTTGCGAATTTTCTTTTTTTATTTTTTCGCACAAAGATGTTTGAGAACATTTGAGTTTATGTATGTTTCCATGTATGTCCGTAAAACAAAATATTTTAAAAGTTACGATAAAATAATAATACTTTTGAAGTTTTAAGTATGTGTGTGTATCCCTGATACACACACATACTTAAAACTTTAAAAGTCTTTTTTTAAGGCACTTAAGCTGTCCCTAAGCATAAAAACCTAGAGCTCAAATAAAGGAACAGATTAGATAGACTTTAAAAGTAAGACTTTAGTCTTTTAAGCTCCACCCTAAATAAGAAAGCTCTAAATAATTTATAATATTCAGAGTATTACCATGAATTGTTGGAAACATGCTGGTGATGAGATTATGATACAAACTTTTATCTTGACTCATCTCATAAATTTTATGCCACTCTTGTTCTGTCATTTGCTTTTTAATAGCTTCTGCAGTCATATCCTCAGCAGATAAGTCTTTTCCTCCAAAACGAGGATTAGTTGGAGTAACACTGCATGCCAAAAATGCAAGACGATATGTTAAATCTCGAACTCCAAGAGATTTTAGGCCTCTGACACCTTCTATATCACCTATTATATAAAAACATGATTTTATTGTGTGTGTGTTTTTTTTTGAGAAAAAATTTAATAAGAAAAATGACACAGGTAATGTAATAATAATGTAAACTGTACCACCACTTTTTCCACGATTTCCTCGAGTTTCTGCTTTAGAACCAGGCATGTTGATTTGAGCAACATCAGGGACAACAATTAAAGTTCCTGTAAAATCACATTTATCTCCAGCTTGAGCATGCTCAACAGCTTCAGCTCGTAAAATTACTTCAACACTAAAGAGAAACATAAAAAAATGTACTTATACTTTTAATCAAAAATTTTATACAATATTAATAAAGTACAAAATTTTTAATTAAAAAAAATGAATTACAAAACACAATAATAAAACAAGACTTACCTTCTAGGTATGCAACCATGTGGAAGTTCTGATTGAGTTTCTTGTATTCTTACTTTTTGAAAATCAACAAAACGTGATTTATCAAGATCTAATTGAAAGCGCTGTCTATTCTGACAAACAGGATTTTTGCATACTGATGGCTAAAATAACAACTAATGTCAATAATTTTAAATGAACAAGTTTAATACAGTTAACTTACAAACAAAATTTTCTTTTTTTACAATTACTCGTTGAAATTAATTGTTAATAAAAATCAATATGGATAAGTTAATTTCTGTAATTCAATTGTTGATATAATTTTTTTTTAAATATATAAATATCATAAAATATAGAATTAGGGAGAAACTCATTACTTAAAAAACAGAATCTTTCTTTTTTCCATAAATATTAAATATCAACATAACAACGCAAACTAGAACTATTATAAACAAATATAACAATAATGGTCATTAATCAAAACATAAAAGCTACCCTTTTATTAGCACAAAATCCACATTTAATTTCACAACTTCTTTTTAATTGCAGAACTCAGTCAGAATTCAGTATTATTTTGATATCCTCATTAACTTTTCATTTCCCTTCCATTTCCTCTATCTTTTTTGCAAACAGGGTTTTAGATCATTAATTATCCAATTACTTTTTTCTTGCCTGTTTACAGTTATCTTACAAATCTTTTTTTATATTAACTTCACGTGCCATGATGCGGTGAAGTAATCTTAAATAGAATGTATAGAGGTGAGGATGTCAGTGGGAGGTGGCAAAGGTGTGAATATTTCTTTGACAATTTGATGATGTCATCATCAAATTGTCAAAGAAATATTCACACCTTTTGGAGAATTTAACTATAAACGATGGGGAAATAAACTTAAGACATTTAGCAACCAGTGAAGACAAAGAGCTCTTAATAATGAGTATAGATTGAGACAATGAATACAACAATTTCACATATTAATTTAGACATGGGAAATCTTCTCCTTACTCTTAAAATGCTGGAGCACATACTTCAATGAAAAATATTAATCTTGTTGGTTGAACGCTGGTTTGCAATCAAGCCTTCATTGCATTTTTGGCAACACTCTGCAGTCTTCTCAGTTTGAAATTTATTGCCATGGCATGGGGCGCTGGCCAGATGGTCATTTTTAGGCTGCTGTACAAAATAATTAGAAATTATTTTGTTTAATATATAAGTATTAAAATAAAAATAAAGAAAAAGGCTTTATATAAAAATTAAACATACTAATTAAAAAAAAAACAACGGAAAGACTAACGTTTTATTTAAAATCTAAATAAATTAACTACATTAAAAACGACAAAACAAATGTTTTATTTAAATTCTAAATAAGATGATTAAAATAAATACGGTAAAACAAATTTTTTATTTAAATTCTAAATAAAATAATTCATAAATAAGTACTTTTTTTTAATTAATAATTCATACTTAAGTGATTTTTATAAAAGCATTTAATAAACAAGACAGATTTGTTTGAATTTATAAAAAATACTTCTATTTCTTCTTTGTTTTTAGCCTACCAACCAACACAAAACATATAAGCGAAATTGGTACATTAAAGACAATAATTTCATTATTGTTTCAAATTATGGATTTGGCACAAGTTTCTAAAGACCATTTGATAGCTTGTAAACTAAATGTACTAACAACAATGAGTGTATTTAATTCTTAGTTGATGTTCTTTGCTGAGTATTTCCAAAAACAGATTAATTATGTTAGGGCCATCCATAAATACCTTAAGGATTTTTTATCATTCAAACCAGTCGTGCAAAATTTAAACTAATTTAGAATATTTGGGGCAGCAGCTTTTTCTATGAAGTTTAACATCTTGTATAAACAGTATCAATTTCTTCATTTCAATACCACACATGTAAGTCACCAAATCAATTCTGCTCTCAAAACTGCTTTCTTTTGACGCAAATCAGAAATGTTATATCACTTTAATAAGATAATAGCCTTCTGTGGTTCTGGTTGCACACCTTCTTTAAATTAAATAATGTGCCCCACTTTAGGTAATTGCATTATATGTATTGGATGTGGATCAAGAGCCTTGATACCCCTGCTACTGAAAGTAGCTTGAAAACAAACTTTGCACTTTGCATAGCTGATTCTTATTTTTCTGAAGCCAAGATAAGAAATTATCATTACTTAACATAATTTCTTGAAATCTACTTTTATATTTAGGCATCTATAGCAATTTGTGTAAAACATATAATTATCTTTTGCATTACAGTCGCTGCAAATTAAAAAAAGAGGGTTGGTTGAACACAAAAATTTCTCCACTGAAGTGTGGTGTTCACTTGTAGAGAACAAACTTAAATTACTGATGGAAAGTGAAAGACGTGATTTCAAATTATTTCTAGTAAACTGTATAATTATTAAACTTAAAATTTTTATATAAAATAAAATGAAACAAAAAGTTTTACTATGTTTAAGTAATTAAAATGCTTATTTTTATTGTGAGTGTTATCATAAACATTTTATTTTCAAAACATAAAACTAAAAACATAATTAAATGAAAAACAATAATAAATTTACCTGAGTATACTTGAACTGTTGTTCAACATCTTTAATCACAGTGCGGCAATCCAAGCATGTAAATGTTCCACTTACTAATTCAGGATGAACAGGATGTGTACGAACAACTTGTCCACTTATACGCAACAAAGATCCAATTTTTGTGGTTGACAATTCACGAACTCTTGAAAAAAAATTTAATGAAGCAAATTAGAGTATGCTTCCTGAAAAAAATATGTTTTATTTCTATGCAATATCTTTCATGAGATTGCATGATGAATTTTTGATACAATTACTTTAGTACGCTAAATTGTGTTTTCAAAACTTCACCAGAGTTTTGCCAATTGTGTATTGTAGCTGTTGCACAAAAAAAGCAAACTTTTACAGGGTTCAATTTAACTTTTCGTAAAGTCCTGGACAAAATGTCCGATCAAAACTTTTTTGGGTCGGAGTGTGTCCGATCAAAATTTTAAAATTAAATTTTTACCATTTTACGGAACCAAGTTATACAATCGAAACCTTTGTTCATGTTTATTTAATGTTAGTCTAGTGAAGTTGTAGTTTCTTTCCTTATTATTTAGAATATTTCATTTTTTGTTTTTTAATAAATTGTTTCAATTTAATATTGTATGTTTTTTTAGATAGACCTAAATTTTCACGCTGTAACTGACAACGTTTACAGGCCTTGCGATAAAGCGTCGGGCGATGTGAATTTTACGTCGTCCAAGAGTGATTTTGCATGTAGCTAGGGCTATTTGCGTCGAGCAAAAAATTTTTTGTTTGAGTATATTTAAAGATATTTTTGAGCGGAATTTTAATGAAGTAATTTACGATTATTTTAACATTTAATAAAGTATTTTAAAAACCGCACGCAGTTGAAATAAAAGTTTGAATTAAAAAAAATTAAATATGCTCATTATTTACAAGTAGAAAAAATTCAGATTAAAAAAAAAGTTTAAATCTTTTAAGCTAACATTTTAATAAAATTATTCAGCAATAGCAAAGTTTTCGATAAAATTGAACAAAAATACTTTCTTTTAGTTTTAGATTTTAAACTTAAATAATTATTTTACGGGGGTTTGTTAGGTTTTAAAAAAAAAGATTTAAAAATATTTATTAACTGTTAGACGTATTTAAAGTATTTAAGAGTAATTTCGAGGAAACATTATAAAAATTGGTGAGCACAAATAAAAAAAAAAAAGGATTAATATTAAAACGTATTCTACTTGATTCAATAAAAAAGTACAGTTATTAAAATTTTTGTAAAAAGTAACTCAAAAAAATTACTTAAATAATAACGATCGCTTTTATGTTAAAAGTTACCGAAACTCAACGAAGCGTGCTCAAGAACAGCTGCTGAAAAATAAAACGTCAATAGTTTTTCGATAATAATTTTTAAGAATAATTTTTAATAATAATTTTTAATAATAATTTTTTTGCTGAAATATTTCTTTTATGCCTATAAGATTTTTATTCTAACATTTTATTTTATATTACTTGAAATAAAATTCCTTGTTAACATTAAAAATTTATTCAAAACGTTCGTTTAAGTTTTTATTAATATGAGTGATTGTGCTTATCAACCGCTTTATGAAAATAAAAACAAATAAATAAATATTATATAAAATCGATTGTAAAAATATTAGCTATTGCACAGTTTTTAATCGTACAATATTAAAATTTCCAGTTTATTACTCGCTGACTTTTTAAAAAGAAAAAATAATTATTTAAATTACATATTTAAGGAAAAAAAAAATCAAATATTAACATATTTTATAATCTTTTTTAAATTTAAGTTATAATGTTTTTTATTCGTTTAGTATAGACAAAACGTGACAAATGTCGAGAAAATAAACTAATGTTTTTACATTTTAAAAAACGAAACATTCCAAAACATTTTTAAATAATAACATTTCTACAAAAACGATTTAAAGTAGTTTTGTGGTAATTAAGTAAATTGGTGCAGTTAATGTCGATAAATATGAAAAGCAAATAAAAATAATTTAATGACGTCAAAAATCACGTTGTGCTTATGCGCCACGCAGTTCATATTCATCGCAAGGCCTGCGCTTATAAATTTTTTCTTTGAACTGACAACAGCTGTTTTGATGTTTCAACAATTTAAATGCAATTTAAAAAATTGTTTGTTACGAATAAGTTTTAATCTTTGATCTTTTATTTTACGCGACAGTTTTAAATAAAATCAAAATTAATGATAATGATTGTTTAAAATAAATGCATTATGTGTAAATTAAATGTTATATTTAAATATTTTTAGTATTTTTTATAATGTATTTAAACGTTTAAAACTATTTTCCATGTCGTTCTAAAAATATTTTATAAGATTACTTTTTTAAGTTATTTTTTATTTAATTATGAAAAAATAAAACCTTCCAATAATTTAATTGCTTTATTTTTATTTATTTTTTTTCGATTCTATTTTTATAAAGAATTGTTTAAAAGTTTTTAAACTTGACTTGCTAATTAAATCATGAAATGATTAAAAATTACGATTTTAAAAAGACTACATTATTTTTTATAACATTTTTTTTTTTTTTTGCAACTTTTTGAAAAAAATGTTTATGCAACATAAAAATATTATACATTTTTCTTTTCAAAAATTTAGTTTCACTTTTCAATAATTTAAAATGTGTTCATATATTAAACAATCATAAGAAGTAATTTGTAAAAGCGTTTTCATAAAAGCATTTTCATAAAAGCGTTTTCATAAAAGCGTTTTCATAAAAGGGTTTTTTGCTTAACTTTAATTAACGTTTTAAAAGATCAGTTTTTTAATTTAATTAACATTTTAAAAGATCAGTTTTTAAAGTAATTTTTTTCAAATCCAATTAAAAACGTAATAAAAAACAATTATAACTTCGAGTTTTTTTAGTTTTATTTTAAAACTAATTTATTTTACTTTGTAACAAATTGTTTGGCTTATTCTTTAGTTTTTTTTAACTTTTTTCCTAGTTTATGTTTAGCTTAATGTTTCTTTTTTCAGCGCATTTCTGAAACGTTTAAATTATCATAACATCTAAACAGTTGTGGCCAAGTTGTAAACAAAAAAAGTCATTTGCGTGGTCAGCAATAGCGTTTGATCGCATGCCATTGGTATCCAAGCTTTATTTGGTAGAATTTGATTCCCGTCAGTCAAAATCTCTGATTACATTGTAAATTGATCGAACAATATCTGGTTTTAGCTGGACAATGTCCGATGTCGAATCGTTAAACTGAGCCCTGCTTTTATAATAAATATAAATATAAATAAAATCAAATTTAGACCCATCTTTTATTGCCTAACTATCAGTTTAACAGTATTCAAATAAAAAGATTAAATGGTGTCCCCCAAATTATAAACTATTTATATAAAGAAAAGATTAAATTTTAAAATAATTTTGATAAATTCATTATTTACCAATTTCTTTAAATTTATCACTGTAAAATATGCAGGCCTGACGGAAGGCTGGAACAATAGGTAACACACTTTCACCCAGGCGCCAAATTTTCATTGAGTACTTTTTTTAAATAAATTTATAAGAATAATTATATAAAAATTAATATACTTATGTAAGAATAAGTATATATTAATTTATCATAATGAAATATTCATTAAAAAAAAGTATAAAACTTGTCTTTATTGATGAGACATATAATAAATTTACTTGGAGCTTTGTTTATATTACCAAAGAATTATAGTTTTATTTTTGAAAGAATTTATTTTTTTTATTAAATAAATTATATAAAACTATAATAAAACTATTAAGTCTTGTCACAAAGAACCGCTATTGAAGAAATAAGAAATTTGTTCAAAACCAAGTTTTAAAATGTTGATGCGCTTGCGCTTTCTCATCAAAATCAGCATATAATTAATTAAAAAATGACCTGTCTAAAACGACAACTAATTAAAGGTTACCTAGAATATCAAGACTTATTTAAAAACCATGCTTCAAACGATTGTAGTAAATTAGCGCATGATGTAATTGATGTGCAAACTCTTTTAAAAGTATTTTTATGATGCTACTTCTGCTGCATCAATTGCCAGCATATGAAAGCCTAATGTTGCTTTCCTTCATCAATAGTAAACTTTTTATGTATAAGTTTCATTGATTATTGTAATAAATAAATAAATAAAAAGATCTTTTAGTTTTCAGCTGCAGTCTTGCTAAATCGAAGATCTTGCTTTACAAGCTTTCAGACACCAGACCTTCAGCTCAAATTGCCACTATAAAACTAATTACAAAACAATCACAGGAAATTACTGTTGCCCTAAAGCCATCATTTTACCTTCAACCAAAACATTGACCCATGATGAACAGATGACACCTCTTGGCGATAAAACAGAATTTTTTTGCAAAGCGAATGATGATAACAAATTTGCAATGAATTTAGATATGCAGTTTTTTTCCATAAATTCTCCGAACATAAACGTAAAGTAAATATCTTTAACATTGAGCTTTGTCATTTAAAATTGGGTTCATAAAAAATGTTTCATTAAAAATTCTTATTTATCTGGTTGAAAGATCAAGAACCGGTAAAAATGAAAGCTTGAAACAGAAGACAACTTTATGGAAGATATTTCGCACCTTAATAGTTTGAAGTAGTTTTCATTTTCCACTTCTGGAAACACTTTAGGCTTTCTCCACCAACTATACTCAAAAGGTCTATAGCTATTTTTTAATCTATAAGATCTATATGAATTCTAATTCTAATTTTTTAACGCAATCCCAGTATATGTCGCAGAAGGTGAATTTTTTTTTTAATTTAACATTGGTAGATTTTATATAAAATTTATAGATATTATATAAACTAAGTTACAGTAAAATACTATACAAACCGATGATGGTGACTTTGTACCACATGTAAATTTGTTCAAACTTTAATAGCTACTTTTGTGAACGACTTTTAAGTAAATTAAAACTGATTTAAAAAATTATTGTGGGACTACTATAAAACAAAAGACTTAAGAACGTCTATTGGACATAAATGTTAAAAATTGGATACAACTCTGTTGTAAGATGACATAAATATAATCATTTTTGCTGTAAAAAAAACAAAAAAAAGAGTTTTGAATATTTATTTCAAAAAACCTGTATTATTTAATTCCAGATTAGATCCAGATTTTCATAAATATATTGATGTAAGTTAACCGTGCTTGAAATAAAAACACAGTCATTAACTTGTATAATTGTACATGTTTTATTTCACAAATATGCATTCTTATAGAGGCACCTAATTGCTTTTATGCTCCGGGTGTCATGAAAGCTCTGGACCGCTTTGATCATGCATGAGTATTTTTTTGCTAATCAATTGTTGACATTGCTTAGAAATATTGTTTTTGAAAAGTACTTTTTTCAAGATACACTATTTATAATCTTCTTTCAAAAAAATTGTATTTAAATACATTACAAAATTTAAGGCGCCAAAATATTTTCACCTACCTTTGAAATGTCTAGCGCTGGGCCTGAGTATATGATTAATTTTATTCAAAAAACAAATATCAGATTCAAAAATTAGAGCAAAGCTAATAAACAAAAATAACTTATTCTAATATATGTTAAGGATTCATAAAATTTTAAACTTACTTGTGTCTTGTTGGTAAATCTATGAAGCTTACATAAAACTCTTTTGTTAAGGGAACTTCACCTCGATCTCGTGCGAAATTACGAACTGCGCGACATAAATATGGGAAGACTCTGAAAAAGTTATATAACTTCAACCATTACTTCAAAAATACCAAAGAGGAAACTGCAATCAAGTTAAATTATATAGGTTTTAATTTACCGATAATATTCTTCTTGAATAGTGGTAGCCAACTCTGATTTGTACTTTTCTAAGTCATGAAAACTTATTACAAGTGTATTTCTTTCAGGGCGAATAAGTTCTTGAGCTTCAGCTAAATACTTTAAGTCACCATCATCATCTTTATACCTAAACATCCAAACAAACAATACATACAATATAAAAACATATAATAAAAGTAGACTAAAACAGATGACCTAAGCAACATAAATTGACAATGGTAGAGATTTATTTACTTTGACTAACATAAATGAAAAACAAAATATATATGAAAATTTGAAAAAGAATTAAGTTAGGAAGCAATAGACCTTCATTGTGTGGGACAATGAAGCAGCTCCGCCATTTTTCTTTTTTTAATAACTCAAGTCACAATATATATGTATGTATGTATGTATGTATGTATGTATGTATGTATGTATGTATGTATGTATGTATGTATGTATGTTTGTATGTATGTATGTTTGTATGTATGTATGTATGTATGTATGTATGTATGTATGTATGTATGTATGTATGTATGCATGTATGTATGTATGTATGTATGTATGTATGTATGTATGTATGTATGTATGTATATATATATATATATATATATATATATATATATATATATATATATATATATATATATATACATATATATAAAATTATATAAAATTAAAATAAATGTTTTTTTAATGATATTTTAATGAAAAGTAAGTTTTGGTAATTAATGTTTTTGTTGTATAACGATAACAATAATATAACAATGATATAAGCGTACAACTACATAAAAGACTCTGATACTATGATGAAACATAAATCTAAATTATTGGCTCATTCGCAGATAAAACATTTCAAAAACATTCTATATGCGAAAAATATATTGTAGAAAAAAGAGACTAATCGAAAAAATAAAATTCTTGCGTACTCTTCCAAAAAGTCTTGAAACAATTTTTGACATCTTTCAGCCAACTCATCCTTAACACGTGGTATGCCAATAGTTGGGTCAGCAACATCCATTTTAGTTGAAAAATTTTATATTAAAAAAATTCAATTAAATCTTAGCTACTTCAATCTAGTTGGTTGAACTGTGCTTGAGCTAACTGATTACGCATTTTTGGCGCCAAATGAAAATTTAAATTTCAGTGCCGTTTTCTAAATAAGTGAGTATATATAAGTGAGTGCTAATAAGTTTTATTTAGAGTTTCTAAATGAGTGAGTACCAAATGAAAAAAAGAAACATTCAAGCTGCATGGCCAAGGTTTTCTTTTCTTTTTTTTACTTTTTAAGGTGCTCCAAAAAAACTGACAGTCTTATCACAGAGCGCCGCGGGAAACTATTTAACATGTCTCCGCATTACCGATGTTTCTTATATGTCCAGAAGAGAGGACAACGAGGTTTTTGAGCAACTAATTACTATTCAACTAACAATATGGTTGAATTTATTTATTTATTTTTTTTTAATAATTTTTTTTTTTTTTTGAAATTGGTGTTAGAACTCCCTACAAAAATCGATATACATGACTTTCGTTTCGTTAAAAATTATCAATAAAAAACAGAAAAACTTTTTGTTAAAAGCTTTTTGCAACTAAATGTATGCGGAAAATTACTCATATTAAATAAATATGCCTCGTCAACGGAAGAAGTTTTATTCAAATGACATTAAAGAAAAAACTAATCAGTTTTTTGTTTGTTACTCTTTGGAGTTCATTGAATACAGTTTATTTCTCAAATAAAAGTGTTTATTTAACCAATAAAGATAAGTATTTGGTTTTATCTAGGGGTGTACCGGATTGAAAATTTTGAATTCCGTCTGGAACCGGATTTGCCGGAATTGTTAAGAAAATTTCGGCCGGAACGAGATTTTTTTTTTTTTTTTTTTCAAGTTGATTAAGGTGCCCCAAGAAGTCCTTATGGTCTTATCACAGAGCACCGCGGAAGAGCATTTAATAGGAAGTTCACGCCTCCTTCCCAACCGATGTCGCAAAGCTTGTCCAGAGGTGGGGTTTGAACCACGGATCTTATGTTTCTGAGGCAAGTGCGCTACCACTGCGCCAAGGCTGCTCAATTTATGATTTATATTTATGTAGTTTTTACCTTCAAGATTAAAAGTGAAAGCCTGGACCTAAGCATCGTGGCTACATAATATATATTTATAACTTATAATATAATAACCTATAATACATTTTTGATGAAAAAAGAGATTGTTTGTTGCTTAAAACTGTTGCCCAAAACTACACAATATTGTGGTGCAACTCTTTTTGCACCACAATATTCCTAAACTTTTAGAAATCTTTACAAAAGTGATTACTGCAAATAAAGTTAGGCAAAGCTTCAGATATGCAGTCTAAAATAATTTTTATTTTATTGCTTGTTGCAGCTTTCGTATTGGAGACTTGCTCTAAGTCAGGGGTAGCCAGACTTTTAAGGATACGAGCAAAAGTTAAAAAACAATTTTGCGGGCAAAAAATATTTATTTTTATCAAAATATAGATGGCTAATAATTAATTAACAACAAGATATTTATTTTCTTTTTCAAAATTTACATATAATCATATAATAATAACAATAATAATATTATCTATAATAATACAAACAATATAATTATAATAAAATATAACTAATACGAGTAAATATAAATAATAATTTGAAAAAGAAGGTGTCACTCAAACAGAAGCCTGATCAAAGGAGTGACACCAAATAATTATAACAATAATAATTAAAAAATAATAATATAATCTATAATAATACAAACAATAAAACTATATAATATAACTAGTAAGAATAAATATAAATATAAATAATTATTTGAAAAGGAAAGTGTCACTCAAACAGAAACCTGATTAAAGGAGTGACACTAAATAATTATATCAACAATAATTAAAAATAATAATATTATCTGTAATAATACAAATAATATGATGACATGAGTGTCACTCATGATCAAAATGAGAGACATTAATTAATTATAACAATTAGTATAATAATAAAATAATAATAAAGATAAAAAATATGAACCGAAAATCGCTGAGAAAATAAAGAAAATAATAACAACGATAAAGCTAAAATAAGTTAAATAATAAGACAAAAAATATGAAAACACTCAATAACAACCACAAACAAAAATAAAAATAATTAGCAAAACAGAACAAATAAAAAACAAACCTTACACAAACAAAATGGCAAAACACAAAAACTCCATATATAACACAAAAACTACAAAACAAAAAGGCAAACACAAATACTTCTACAAAATTAAATTAAATTAAAAAAAAAGGACAAACTTTAGTTATTTTTTGCGAAATAAAAAAAAAGGTGTAGAAAATTTTGTAAAATAGAAAAACAGAAAATAACAATAAAAACAATTAGCACAAAAATAACAAACTTTACCTCAAACGAAAAGAGAAACACAAAAACTACAAAATGAAATGCATACAAAAAATGATAATATTTAACAAATATAATATTTAATAAAAATAATTAATGGTAATATTATAATATTAATTAATAATAAAAAATAATAATATAACAAATATTACATATTTGCCACAAAAAAAAAAGGTGTAGAAAAATTGGTGCGATCTTTTACGTTTAAATTAGTTCTTTTAATTATTATTTCGAATATTTTTCAAACTTTTTTCTTTTAAATTGGTACTTTGCTGTTAATTGATTTTCTTGTTTGGTTAATTTTTGTTTGATTAAATCTGTTTGTTCTTTTTTTTTCTTTTTTTTGTTTTACTTTTTCTTCAATCTTTTAGTTCGTTTATACCCTTCAATTATTTTCTTTTTTTACATTATTTCTAACTAATCTTTTTTATTATTTAAAAATTTCCTTCACTTTTCCTTTACTCTTTTTTTCCTTTTTACCGTCAGGGTTAGGGTTAGGGTTAGGGTTTGGGTTTTTTTTTTGTTTTTTTTTATAATTTTGTTAAATTATAATCATTTGTATCAAAGCAACATATTTATTAAGAGCGGTGAACTTGACCGTCTGAAACTAGTTTTTTGATGTCTAGATTGATTTTTGAGGTAGATAGAAGTATTAAATTAGAAAGATGGTTGTCTCCTAAATATCCAAATTATTTTTTGTCCACGGGCAGTGGTTTTGCCACCAAGTGGTGACTTTTTAATATAAACATAAAAGATATTTATTGGCTTTAGTACATACATCAACTATCTTATAGCCTGCTGCAACCAGGGAGTGCTGCTACGTCCATTATCTTACAGCCTGCTGCAACAATGGAGTGTTGCTACACCGACTATCTTATAGCCTGCTTCTAAAAGGAATCGCTGCTACATTGACTGAGGATGTTGCATAGAGCAGCAATCTTTTTTCTTTTATTATTTCAATTAAAATTTCTAATGTTTTAAAACTCTCCACTAACGAGAGCGCAACAAACGAAAAAATAAAATTATTTTAAAGCGCTAAACTGTAGCTTTACCTAAAATTACATTCTATTTGTTAACAATTTTGTATTTTTTACCTAAGTTTACCCATAGTTGTTGAATGCCCTATCATACTATAGAACAATGATTTTTTGATTTAATTAACACAGTTTGTTTCACATGTCTTAAATAAATAAAATAATAAATTCAGGCATTTCGGCCGTAAATATTTTAATTCCGGTCGGAACCGGATAACCTAAAAGTCACAAAATACGTCCGGAATTTCGGTACATCTCTAGCAGATGGTGTGGCACTTTTGAGATTATCTAAAATAATCTCAAAAGTGGTTATGATTACACATATACTCAATTAATCGCAAGGTTTGAACTATTTTGTTCTATCTATTTTTTTGTTTTGAGATAAAACGATTTAAAATATAAAAACTTTAAGAGACGGCATATAAAAAGATTCTTATTACGTATGTTTTCTCCAAAAGTTTTTTGATTTTAACTAAGGTTTTAATATAGTGGAAAAACATTATTTTAAGGTCCATGAAACAATATATAACTCAATTTTTTCAAAAAGTGCACAAAATAATTCTAACCTCGCGTAATTGCTCACTGTTATCATGCAATTTTATTTTACCAAAATGTTGTAATTTAGAGTCTCGACACTGACGTGTTTAGAACATGTTCATAATAAATTTTAATAATTATAATTAAATTAATAAAATATATATTACGGTGTTTAAAAAAAAAGAACTTTTCAAAAATTTATTCAACATTGCTTCTCATCTATACCTTATTCAGACCACTCCATCATTCTCGCAATGATCCTAAAGTTCATTTTTAGACCATTTTTGAGCCTTTTTTCAGTCAAATTGCGGGGAATCTTCCAGTAGACCAATTTTGAAAAATTAAACGTTTTTGGGCAATTTGATGCATTAAAATTTAATTAAAATCTAATATTAAGCTTCATTTGTTTAAATAGTGGCTTTCTTTAATTTTTGACGTTTAACAGTATTTATTATTTTTTAATGATGCCAGAACATAAAAAAAGTTTTAGCACAAAGATTCAAAGAAAAAGTTCAAAATCAGTTTTCTTTTGTCTCGTTTAGAGTTTCTTTTGTCTAGTTTAAGAGTGGAAAAATTTTTCCACTCTTAAACTACTCCTTATAGTCAACAACAAGGAGTACAAAGACTACAAGTGTCCTATCTTTTTCTTTTCTTTATTGGATTTGTTGATCAGCCCCAAATTAAAATTAGTTTAAGTAATAAATTTGTTTAACTTTATTGTTTCCACTTGAGGTTTAAATTCAATAAATTTTTTAAAAATATACCAGAAGTACAAGTTTCACAGTCCTCAGCTGCAATCATTAACTACGGTAAGAGATTTATTATTTGCTGTACTCCGCTCTTTGAAACTTAGTTTACTTATAACTTTTTTCTTTCAAAATAATCTGAGTTTTAAACATACAACCATTAGCTTCAAAACAATAGCAGACAGTATTGTTTTCTTGATGAATTAATTTTATAAAATGTTTTCGCACCTTTTCTTGAGAGAACTCTTTTCAAACTTGGATTTAATTCAATTTGTCTCATCGGTATTGTAAAAAGCATCTAGACATTCAAGGACATGAAGGACATGCTTCTTTAAAAATCGGGAAAATAGTTAAAAAAAGCTCTGGAAACTTTGCTGCCGCTCTACTAATAGATTCAGGGGGTACAAAGAACTATTCCAGAATTTCTTTAAGGGATGATCTTACCCAATATTTCGTTGGAAGTTCATTTTTGAACTGCGGAGTATCTGAAGATTTTCGAAGTTTCCGCAAGCCTGAAGCAGCCTTAATTAAATCATCCTTTGTTTTAAGATCACCCAAGTTAGATGACATAACAAGCTATTCAACAAATTTTTCTTCTTTAAGTTCAGTTAACACATTTTTAGGACTTGTTATTTTCAGATTTTCTCCGTTTTATCATTTTTTTTAAGGGTTAGTCTAATCGCACCTATATCATATTATAGTCTACTTGCACGTTTACAAAAAAATTCAAGTGAGATTTTTAATATGAAATCTCTCACAAACCAGCCGCGCAATTAGGTTTTCTGAAAAGGGGTTTCCAATTTTATGAATCCTTGGTTTTTACTTGAAAACCGAGGATTCATAAAATTAAACCTTGAAACCCAAAGCGTGTATGTTTATATATTATGTATTAGCTTTTTTGGCATAAAGTTATTTTCATATTCATTTCAAATTCTAACACTTTTCCTTCCTGTGGAACTTAACACAACAAAGTAGTAACAAGAAAATTTAATTTTTTAACAACTTAAAAAGGGGTTTCCGGGTTCTATGGAACCCCCCTAATTGCGCTACTGCAAACAAAAAATATTTATAATTAATTCACACCCAACGGGCATTTGATGGTTTAAAATTGGTTTAGATCACGTTTAGATGGCATTTACGTCGATCTAAACGTTTAGGAATCTATTCTAAACGTGTTCTGAATATTTAATTTGCGTTTAGATGACATTTACGTCGTTCTAAACGATTAGGAATCAATTCTAAATGAGTTCTGAATATTTAGTTAGCGTTTAAGCGCTAAATCATGCCGGTTTCCGTTACTTCGATTAGCCCAGAAGGGATTTCGCACAGAATGAAACGGACATTTTGGATCTTTCATTATTGTTTAAAAATTTAAATTTCATATGAATATTAAATTATGTAGATAGTAGTTTAGAAAACTTAAAAGAAATTTGAGTAAACAAAAATTGAGTTAACGGATGTTTTAGGAGGATTAACTTTTTGATAATGACCTTTAGACATGCTTGTTTGTATATTAAAACATGCTTGTTACCATATTTAAAATCGTTATTTAGTTTGATTTTCTAATGGCATAAAATAGAATTGAATAGAATTGAAGCAGTTTGTATTACAGAAAAAAGTGGTTTTACAAGATTTGAAATAGTTTGTATCAAACCAAGAAGTAGTTAAAAGATTGCAAAAGAGGTAAAATACAGATAAATAATAAATTTCTTATTATAATTCTTATAGAATGTTATTCACAATAGGTACTTGACTTGTAGGCTACATGAATATAAAAATATAAATATAGATTAAATCAAAATCAAAAAAGATTTCACAATCCTAATTCTAAAAAAAATGCATTTATAGCCCTTATTCTCTCAAGTACTTGAGACATTGTCAATGTAGTGCAAATAAATATTAAGTGTGAATCTCAACTACTTGAGAGAATGAGGGCTATAAATGCATTTTTTTTAGAATTAGGATTTTGTAATCTTTTTTGATTTTGATTCAATCTATATTTATATTTTTTTATTGTATTTATTTTATTTTACATTCGTCCTTTTTTTTTTAAAAGAAAAAGACATTTTTTAAATTGAAGTGACTTGTTAAAAGTTAAAACAAATCATTATAAGTCTTTCAATTTTTAAGTAAAAGAAATGTAATAAAGTGTAAATTACACTGTGATTTACACACATACACACATACATGCATATACATCCTGATATAACTACACACACAGATATATATATATATATATATATATATATATATATATATATATATATATATATATATATATAATATATATATATATATATATATATATATATATATATATACATATATATATATATATATATATATATATATATATATATATATATATATATATATATATATATATATATATATATATATATATATATATATGCATACATACATACATACAAATATTTTCATTTTAATAATTCTTTATGTAACGCTTTATCTACGTATGAAACAATACTAGTTTTCGTATTTAAAAAATTTTACTACTTCTTTTTCTTGGACACACAGAACCCGTTGTGAAATTATTTGAATCTTACCACTGATGTTTATATATATATATACATATATATATATATATATATACATATATATATATATATATATATATATATATATATATATATATATATATATATATATATATATATATATATATATATATATATATATATATATATATATATATATATATATATATATATATATATATATATATATATACAGGGCCTATTCTGAGAAAAAATTTGGGCAGCGGTGAAACTCTTTAACACAGAAACACAAACCTTGACAATCTCTGTTGTCAATATGTTTGATTTCCTTATCTTTAACTTGTGTATAAAAAAATAATTTTATAACTCATTAAAAAAAAAGTATAGTTTTTACCTTTTACATTTTTTAAACTACTGTTTTTGTTTCTAATTTGTTTTATTTACTTTATTAGCGTAATTATTTAATCTTAATCTTCATAATAATAATCTCCATAATAATAATAATAAATCTGTGAAAATAAAGATGCAACAATGAAAAGACTCTACTCATTTAGAAGGAACGCAGTTAAATCAATTTTTAATGTCTCCAAGTATATACACTCTCTATTTAAAGTACTATATACACTCTCTATACTATATACACTCTCTACTTATAATTAACTATATACACTCTCTATTTAAAATTAAGGAGATGTCAAGTTATATATATTAAAAAAAAAAAAAAAATCTATTTATCCGCCTTTTAAACAATAAAGTAACCTTTGAAATTAGTAACTCCCAACTTAACTACTGTTCAGCTAAATTTTCTTTTTTAGATGATATAAAAGAATTATGTGATAATCATAAACTGAATATGAACACCTTAATGCTGGTTAAAAAAAAAGTAAAACTTAAAGTCTTAGAGGAAGTAATTCCTGAAGCTACTCTTCATATTTTGGTACACGTGGTTCAATGTTGGAATGTAAAAAAACAGCGAACAATTTTTGAAAAGACACTTGAAAAAAACATTCCTAAATAATACTTTTTTTTATCTCTATTTCTTAGTTTGTGTTTTTACCTTGTAAATTTATTTTACAGAGGGTGATTAATAAAATATTAATAATAATAATTATTATTATTGTTACAAATAATCTAATTATACGTTGTTATTAAGTTTATTATTTAGTTATAATATCTTAAACTCTTATTATCTTATCTATAATAATATTCATATAAATTATATAAAAAAAAATAAGTTTGTAAATAAAAAATAACATTACCTAATATTTTATTTAATTGATTTTTTAGATCATTCGTATGAGTGCAAAAGCAAAGTATATGCGAAAATATAGAAAAGTTGTTAAAGATGCAAATAATTGCTTTGAATGTGAACCTCCTGTGTTATCAAATTCTTCAACTAATGCAGAAAATTTGTTCGCTTTATCTTCTATTGCAAATAATATAACTGATAATTTATTTAATAGTGATACCTATAGACTTGACATTGACATAGTACCACCTTACAGTAGTTCCGATGAAGAAAATTGTGATATAGATGATATTGACATCGACATAGTACCACCTAATAGCAGCTCAGGCGATGAACATTATTGTGATATAGAAGTTGTTGGCAATAGATCTTTTCAATACGATCTAGCTCAATGGGTTGTTAATGCAAAACTCAGACGTTTATCATGTAATGGTTTGCTAGCCTTGTTGAGAAAACATGGGTGCGAGCTGCCTAAAGATAGCCGTACTCTTTTACAAACACCTCAAGCTATACAAGTTCAGGAAAAATGTGGTGGAAAATACATTTATTTTGGCCTTACCAAATGTTTACAGAATTCAATAAATCAAGGCACTTGCAGTAATATACTCAATCTGCAAATAAATGTTGACGGTATATCATTGTTTAGATCATCGAAAAGACAATTTTTCTTAAAGGATTTTATTGATGAATATAAACTTTTAAAATGTAATGGTGTCACTCATAATGGTAAAAATTATACAGTTATTTTGCACTCAGTTATTTGTGATGCTCCAGCAAGATCTTTTCTGAAAAATATTCAAAAACATTTCTTTTTATATTTATCTCCCTCTAATATAGTTTTAAATATGTTTTTATGTCTATATGTTTAATATGTTTAAATATGCTAATATGCCTAATGTGATTTTTAATTTAAGGAAGATATTTCATAGTATACTAGGTTAGCACTATGAGTGAAAAAAGCTATATATTTTTTAGCCTTCGTAGTTAATCAAAGAGTTATTATAGCTTCTTTTTTTATTAATATTTTCATTTGGTGTAAGTTATTGTAAATTTATTTTAGGTATATTAAGTTGTGATTTTATTTTCCTATGTTTTAACTTTTTAATTTTTTTTTAATTTTTGTTTCGATTTTGTTTACTTTTAATGTAAATCTAAATAATTTTAGATATTAATCTTAAAATTTTAAAGAGTAATTAATATAGAAATTTTCATAACCATCTCCTCTGATAATAACTTCTATTGGTGTCTTGTTTAGCTGAAACAAGTAATAATAACAATAATTAAACTACTATTTATATGTATTAGTAAAAAAATATTTATGTATTTGTAAACGACTAAACTTATATTAAACACTTTTAAACAAGTTTAGTTACAAGTTTATGTTATGTGTTGATGTACCTACAATAAAAAGAGTATTAACATTTTAGTAAAATGTCATATCACCGGGCTGTTTGGTTGGAAGAAAATCGTGAGGAAGAAGGAGTCTTGCCATCCGCATGGGTGCGGGGAAAAGTAGTTATGTGGCCCCCATCCAAAATGAATGCGTTTAAATTAATGAAAGAAGGAGTAGAACCTAATGAAAATTGGCGACTTTTAAACTAATAAAAATAAAAATTACTTCAGGTTTTGTGTTTATTTTTTGACAACAGCTTCATAATTTACATTCGCAAAATGTTAAAGAATTTAGTCATTACTTGTTAAAAGAATTTATTTGTCAATAATCTTTGGATAAATTAAATGTTTTCTTATTTCTTTTACAGATTGCTACGAGGATTGTAATAATTATGATTTAACTACAGAAACTGAAGAAGATAATCAGCAAGTTTCAAAAAAGCGCAAACGTGCTGCTTGTACAACTTTTTTTGAAGGTTTTACTTAAATTTGTTAATACTCATATAAATAGTAAATAGAATATATAAACTGAAAATAATAACATATGTGAAATATACAAAAACTGACAAACAATATATAAAATATAATATTTAAAACTTATTATCAATCTATAATTTTGCATTATTTTAATCAAAATTGAAGTTATTTATTTGGATATAATACCACTACTTTAATACAGCTCTAGTAAAACACTTTGTTTTTTTCAGGCGAGGAAGAAGTTGATGTTGATATTAATACAGAAAGTAAGAATATATATTTTTTATGTTAATTCACCTCCCTAAAGGCTGAGATGACCACTACAATCGAAGAGGCTACTTGCAGTTTCAACCCTCTCTCAACTTCATAACTCTGAAACACAAACCTTGACGAACAAGGCTGCTGCGTGAAGAAACAAGTTCATTAATTAGTTATTTTATGAAGAGTAGAGCAGGAGCTAATAATAGCCTACATAATAATAGTAATAATAGTGTTATGTGTATGTATTTTGTAATAAAACAGTTATTAAAAATAATTTTTTACACTTGCTGTAATTGTATTTTATTTTTAAAATAGTAAAACTATCTACATTTCCACAGCCACCTGCTATATTAGGCAAAATGTTACCATCAAATATTTCACTATATAAAAAGGTTGTGGATGTGGTACCACAAGGATTTAAAAGTGATCATGCAAGTAAGTTGTTGTACTTTATATCTTTGAGTACTAATAATAATTGTAATGGTTATATCTCAAAAGTATACCCTGAGATTTACATTGTAGCTAAACTATCACCAATTCCACAGTCACCTGGTCTTTCAAGCTGTTATTCTAAGATACCTTCATTCAAATCAAGCATGGTGACTATACTAAAAGAAAATAAAATGGATCAATCAAGTAAGATGTCTAAATTTATATCTTTGATATAGACCACCTTCACTTTTAAATAATCTTCAGATTTAGACCTACTAACTTTTACTACTTATGAACATATTTAATCCTTTATCCTTTTAAGGATAAACTTTTTTAAATCAAATTTAGGAAAATTTAGTAAATTTTCATTGAAAACAACTTTGCATAAATAATGTAACTATATAGTTATTTACATTATAGCTAACCAATCAGCACTTTCTCCTTTTCTGTTACCCCGAAAATTTGATTCTAAAATACCAATATTCAGACAGAGAGCTGCCACATCAAAAGACAATGTAATAGATCGATCAAGTAATACTTAATTTTTAACTTAAGTGTAATATCCAAGGGATTTGGTAAATATTAGAGATATCTAGAATTAACTGTAATAATGATATTAGTTATTGTTTATTTATAGTATAATGTTTTATAGTATATGGGGTCTGATTTACATATATACTGCAAAAATTTAATGACGTTTCTAAATAAGTTTTGATTTACAACGCCCAATGTAATTGTATAATTATTTATATTGTAGTGAAACTATCAGCATTAAATAGAAAGTTTCAAGCAAACATGATACTGAGTGAGCCAACTGCTCCTCAAGAAAATGAAATCGATAATGGGAGTAAGTTGTCAAACCTTATTTATATATTATTCGGTTGTTGTTTTTTTTTACTGTAGATAAGGCAGTTGCTTTGCAATTGTGCTATCTATTATCAACCTATCACTGTTAACAGTTATAACGAAATTTGTGTAGTTTTTTTAATAAGGTTTTTATATAAATGTTATATATTTTACAGAGTTTCAGAGAAAAGTTCTTTATCAGTTATCAAATATGGCTAACGAAATTAAAGATTTACGAATAGCAGTGGAAATGATGGCCGTACCAAGTTTAGAGACTGTTGCTGAGGTCCATCTAGAAGTTATAGCTAGAGCTATTGGGACCTTGAATGGATACAGAAAATTAGAGGAGCAATGTGGAGTTCTTGCTAATCGAACAATTTTAGTAAGTGTATAGCTAATTGTTTTTATCCTCTTTCCCAGAAAGGTTTTTAACGTCTATATAATGTTTGTTTTGATTTCAGAAAATATGTTTTGCTTTCATTGAGGTGGCAAGACTTTTGTTTTTGTATTAATTAGAATCCCATGTGTAATGAAAAGTAGCATTTATAAATAATTTCTTTGTAGCTTCGCCTTCTTTCACGAATCGGAGGGTCATCCATTAAAGATACTTCTAAGAATCTATTGAAAAGACTTTTTACAAATTTTGTTATGTCTCATTTGAGTATGGATGGTAAAGGTTCTCTTAAAAAGCTTCCGTTTAGAGACTTTACAAATTTTGTTATGTCTCATTTGAGTATGGATGGTAAAGGTTCTCTTAAAAAGCTTCCGTTTAGAGACTCTGCTCTGTGTCAACTTGTTGTTGGTAAAATATTATTTTTATATTTTTTGTAATTGAAATTAAATTCAAACTCAGGTTATAATTCAAATCTACTCAGTACACACTACGAATTTATAAAATTGTCAAATAAATGATTTATATGAATTGAATGAAGATGTTTATTGATTTTTTTAAATTATTTTTAGAGTGTGTATTGAAACGATATTCTACGTCTTCTTTGTCCGAAATACATTCGTGCATTGGTTCTCATCTTAGAATGGCTCCGTTTCGTTTAGGTGGCACTGGGAAAGGTGGCGCCCATTTTTCCAATTCTCAAGATGGAGAGGCTGGCTTGAACGATTCAAGCAAAGATGATGCTTATTGTCATGGAAGCGATCATGATAATGATAAATACGATAATTCATATTATAATAATTAAAATTAGTGTAAATATGTTTAAGACTTGCATTTATGAAAAAAAATATCTGTATGTTTGATTCGTTTATGAGTATTTATTTTTATTTTATGAGTAGTTACGCGTTCAACGTTTGACTTTTCTTTACGGCGCTTATTTAAAGAAGCATATAAATTAAAGAAACGTAAATTTATAAAATTTAGACGACGTTTAAAACGAAAGATTTAGATGGAGTTTAAATAGCATTTAAAACGAACCATTTAGATTCGGTTTAAATGGAACATTCGATTGACCTACGTTCTAAATCAAAACTAAATTAAATCTAAACATTTAGAACGAACATTACTTAAACGTTGATTAAATGTTCGTATGCCCGTCGGGCATATTTTGAAAGCAATTTCATTTTTTTAATCAATTACAATAAAAATAAATTAAATTACTTAAACATAATTAACTTTTTATTCAAAAAACAAACTAAGGGGCTGTTCATATGGATAAAATCATCCCGTCTAACCGGGACAGAAAAACAACCGGGGTCCCGCCTATCTTAGAAACTCTTATAATTTTAACATCGTGTTCATCATAGTCATAAGAAATTTATTCTTATGACAATGCGTTATATAAATTTTTTCACCCCGCCAAGGCCGCATCTCGCCTATGGATTACCGGGATCCCGGTCAGGTGGGGTAAAAATTCTTCATATGAACACAAGTTAAAAATCACCCCGGCTGGACTGGACATTTTTGTTAAGAAATTCAATCAGCATTTAATATTTTTTAAGTTTAATCGTTCAACCACGTATAAAAACAAAAATAGTTAATAATTTTATAAATGCTTCTTGTTTCAAATATATCGAATAAAAAATGGCGACTGTTGCAATAGGTTGTGTTTAGATCATATCCCATTCGGAACGATTAATTTTTACTTGCGTATTTTGCCGAGCAACATTTAAAAAAATTTGCGGAGCAATATTAATAACAACACAACACAGGTTGTGTTTAGATCATATCCCATTAGGAACGATTATTTATATTTGCGTATTTTTAATTGCAAGGTAGATAAAAGCTTAAAAAGCAAGCGAGATAAAAACAATAGTTAAAATTTCGGCAAATCCGCGTTACTAGCATTGGCTATTCGGATATTATTAATTTTAACACCAAATATTTATTGTTGAGATTACAAAAAATATGAATAAATTTCTTCAGTAAAAAAAATGTATTGTAGATACGCGGTATAATCCAATGCTAGTTACGCGGTTTTGCACTATTTCCGACAATTTTGTTTTCTAAATGACATTGAAGTGTTATTAAATTTACCTTAAATAACGGTGCTATTTAATAAAAATATAGAATAACAATAAACAAAACTAACAATGAGCAATGTTTAAAAATGATTTGAGTACCAAAAATGCACTATATACTGCTTAAAATAACGATCTCTAATTTTAAATAAACTTTTTTAGGGTAAAATCATCAAATCATGGCCGCTTAATTTTAAACTGCTTCATGTTACCGCGAATCGCTTAGATTCTTAAAAATATTTCTAAACTCTTAAAAAACCTCTTGAGATACAATTTATGACAAGTTTGGAAGTTTTTGTTAATAAGTTAACAAGTTTTAGCACAAATATTAGAAGGCGTGAAAAACATCAAATCTTGGCCAGAGATCCAAAACATGGCCATTGCGAATTTATTCCTGGCCATTAAGTTTTACAAAGTAAAAATAGTGATAATACTTTTAAATTTAAATTAAAAACAAAAGAAATTAATTGTAAAGAGTTTAAAAAAAGAAGTTCTGCATAAATTTTTACTCATATAAATTTAGTTCTTTTTTTAACAGATAAACAAACAATAGATTTTAAAGCGCTTCACAACATTTAATGTTTTCAAATTAGCAAATGTCTTCAAATAAATAAAAACGGCTTCGAGCCGTTTAAGTGCTTCGAGCGGGAACGAACCCGCAACCTTTGGTTGCTCTAACCACTGCACCACAACTGCTAAAATCTAATAATAATCGTTTCATTTATATCGTATCTATACTCTAAACCCGAATGGTTCTTCAAAAAATCTTTAAGGGTTCTTCGTGTTGACGCTGGTGGAGAACTCGTAGAGGTTCTTCAAAGAACCCTTTGCGAAGGCTCTTCGGAAGAACCTTAAAATAAGGTTCTTTAAAGAACCCGTTATAGTTTTTTAACGAACCGTTCAATATTTTTGCATTATTACTTCGTTGCACGGATACTTTTTTGACTTCTTGAACATTTTTTATTATCTGATATTTATATAATATATAACTATTTAATAGATTTTTAATATTTAATTATAATTATTTAAGATATTTAAGCTAGTTACTTAAGGCCAAAATAGAAATGCAAATAACGACTTTCCTAAGTATTTTACATATATTTCAAAATATGGCAATAAAGAAAAAAAAACTTTTTTTAAACAATTGATATAAATATTTTTAAAAAATTAACAAAAATAAATTTTATTTTACAATCCAATATATCTATGTTTATAAAAATATATCATCAATTATAAAAAAGGTTTTCTAGTGTTAAATCCACTGTCCAATATATAAATGTTTTTGCTTGAAATTAGCTGTACGAATAAACGTGAGATTTCTGAAGTCGCATTCGTTTGAAGAATTATCTAAAATTCAACAATGAAATGAATATATATATATATATATATATATATATATATATATATATATATATATATATATATATATATATATATATATATATATATATATATATATATATATATATATATATATATATATATATATATACAGGCCCGCCCAGAGCTTTTGTGATGCCCGGGTCCAAAAGTTTAATGGATGCCCTATCATACTTCAGGTCTTAAAATAGCAAATAAATTAATATAGTTTACTTTCATAAAAAACCTAAAATCACATTTAATTTTGGTTTGCAAGAACAAACTATGATAAAATCAATTCTTAATTGACAAACACATCTTCCGGGCCTTCTTAGCAGCAAAATTTGAAATAACTTCTTCATAATTAACGTTAATGGCTAAATCTGATTCGATTGAAAGGATCATCAAGTAGCACAATCGCTCTTGGCCCATTGTGGAACGAAGATAATCTTTGATGATAGCTAACTTGCTGAAAGATCTTTCTCCTTCAGATGTTGAAACGGGCAATGTTAGAAAGATTCTAAGAGAAACACACACTTGCGGAAATATTGAATGCAGCCCCTTTGCATAAACTTCATTTAGAAGTTCGACAGGCTTTTCGCTGGCTAGAATATTTCTTCTTACGGAAAAAAAATGCCGAACTTCATCAGAAAATTTGTTTTTACATAAGTCTTCTGGGTAAAGTTTAGCCAGATTCTCAGCTTTTAAACCTAGTTCTTGGTCTGTTTGAGATTTCTGTAAAGACCAAAGGAAGGAAAACTTGCTACATTCCTCTTGAGATTTCTGTAAAGACCAAAGGAAGGAAAACTTGCTACATTCCTCTTCTATTACTTTAAATCTTGATCTCATTTGACTAGTCAGATTGTCAAGTGCAACATTGAAGACATTACACTCAAAGTTTTTTGATGCTTCTTCGTGGTTGTAACCAGCAGTTTCATCTGAGATGATCTTTTTTCGCGTTCTCTTCACACTAAACATTATTTTATCAAATTTCAAGTTCTTTGCAACTTCTGTTGCCTCTATCAAAATCAGGTCCCAAGACAGACGGATTCGATCCAGATCCATCAAAGTGACATTTAGAATCTTTACTTCATCATCGAGAGTGAGTTGAGTGGATTGAAGCAGAAGACTCACGTTGTTAACTGCCATCAAACATTTAAACCAAAAAGTAGTGAAAACAACAAATTCAAAAGAATTCATCCATTTAATGAGATAATGCACTTCATTACTACTTTCGCCTGGAAGGTCTAACTCTTTTAGACGATGTAATGATTTCAAGATCTCTCTTGGTTTTTTTGCTAGTGGCTTAACTGATTCAATCCTTGAACTTCATCGTGTAACAGAAAGTTTATGTAATGATTGGCCTGTCTCCTCCTGAAGAATTTTCCAACGAACTGGGCTGCTGCTGAACAGATTGTATAGCTTTTGAATATTTCCAAAATAGGATTTTGCAGGAGCCGATGATTCAATAGCGTAAACTGCACATAAGTTCAAACTGTGAGCAGAGCAAGGAATGAAAATTGCTTGTGGATTATTCTGTCTTATCAAAACTTGAACTCCATTGTAAATACCTGCCATATTAGCGCCGTTGTCGTAGCCTTGACCACGACAATTTTTTATGTCGAGCTCATTCTCTTCCAACACATTCAAAATCAACTTTGTTATATCAGATCCCTTCTTCTTTTCAAGTTCTTCTAGCTTAAGGAATCTTTCTTTGACCTCCCACAGCTGATTATCATTGAAATGCAAAAAACGAAAAACAAAAGTTATTTGCTCGCTGTGGGACGAATCGGGAGTGCTGTCCGTGATGATGGTGAAATATATTGATTTTTTGATTTCTCGAATAACTTCTCGAACCACTAATTTGCCACATTCCTTGATAAATTCATTTTGTGATTTCCAAGATAAATAATGAGCTTGCATGCGTTTTTCTTCTTCTTGGTGCTTAGGAATAAGATGCATATGATCTTGTAATGTTTTGTTGTGGCCAGCAATTAAATCGAGCGCTCCAAGGAAGTTTCCATTCCCATTTTTGAACAACTTTTGATTGGATCCTAATTACAAACAAAAAATAATCAAAATAGTAATCCATATTTATATCCAATTAAAACTTGTAATTTTGATTTTTAAATTACAAATAAAATAATGCAAAATATAATTTAAAATATAAAAACAATATTCTTACCCCTAAAAGCTAAGTTTCTTGAAGCTAGAAAAATTGTGACGTCAAGAATGCATTACTTTCCATCGCTTTGTTTCATCTCCAATTTGTTTTTCTAACTGATGCTTAATGGACTTTCGACTTTTCAAGTGAATCGTAGCTGTTTTCCATTGGAGATAACAGTTACGGTGAAAATCGCTTTGTTGATGACTTTTAACGCGATCTGAAAGTTTTCTCCAATTTCCATGTATACCTCCATTCCAAGACAACAAACTGGATTGAACACCGGGTCTGGTTAAGTTAGGCGATCCAAAAAGGGAGCAAGGGAAACAAAAGAGTGATGCAACAGCCTTACTCCAAACGAGCCTATCTCTTTTAACTCTTTCTCCGTTTCTTTGTTCCTCTAAAAAGATATAAGTAGGGAATTTGCGTTCTTTTTGATCTCTTGGAAAATTGCTAGGATTTGAAAAAGGTCCCATCAGAATTATATTCGTTCGATCAGTGTCTGATATTGATTTCCATAGTGCAGAATCGTTAGAGATTGGTATAGAAATATCACTTTTATAAATTTGTTGGTCATTGTGACAATCAAGTACAAAATCCAACTGATCCTTTTTTAAATGTGATGATGTTTTTTGGGAGTCATCGATGTCATCGACAAGAAAAGGTTTGTCGGAATTATGGTCTGGCAACTCATTAGAGTCATTGATACCGATCTCAATATCATTGAACTATAAAGAAGTATTAAACAGAATTATTCTAATTATTTTTTCATGAACGTCACAAGATTAAAAAATTGTTTAACTACCTGCTTGCATTTATCTTCGATATTTGTCTAACAAACACAATCTAAAAGCGTTCGTTTGTTTTTGATTTCGTTTTTTTTCCGAATCATCGCTCTTTTTCTCCCAGCAGCTCCAGACAGCTGTTTCAATCGTGGAGGTCTTTGATTATTCATGCTAAAACTTATGACGATATAAAGAATTTTAACTTTCTAAATTTTAAAAATTAAAAACTTTATAATACTTTGGTGTTATTAATTGCAGAGAAAAATTCAGTACTCACAATTAAAATATCTACTGAAGATAAGTTTCTTGTCAAAATATAGTCGGAACAAAATGCAGGCGAGTCAAAAACATACATATGCACAAAAGTATCCACAGGGACGCAAGGTTTAAGCAAAAATAAGTTAAACTATCAGAAGTCAGGCTTTTACAAACGTTAAATAAGAAAAAAAAAATTTTAACGCTTTTTATTCTATCATGCAAACAAAAGGCCAATGAAAACGCGTGCGTTCAAATGGATAATAAAAACCTTGTAAAGTAATAATTATCCTATTTTAAATGCAAACAAAGTTTAAAAGGAGAAAGAAATTAATACACAAAAATTGCTTAATCTTTAAATACGTTATCAGCAAAATTTTTTATCATTTCAATAATTTTTTTTTTTAAGGCATGTGATGCCCGGGGCAAACTACTTCAATTGCCCCCCCTCTTGGCGGCCCTGTATATATATATATATATATATATATATATATATATATATATATATATATATATATATATATATATATATATATATATATATATATATATATATATAGAGAGAGAGAGAGAGAGAGAGAGAGAGAGAGTGAGAGAGAGAAATAACACAATAGATAATATTGTACAATTCATTATTTGTAATGCAAATCAATTTTGAATAAAGATTTATATATATATATATATATATATATATATATATATATATATATATATATATATATATATATATATATATATATATATATATATATATATATATATATATATATATGCTTGTAAGTCTTGTCCCAAAAAGGCTTGTTAAAGTGAAATTCGATTTCTTTTCGACCACGATGTTGAATGCACGATGGAGTGCAATTAGTAGATAAGATATCTATTGCAAAATGCTTAAATAATCAATTTTTTAAAACTTTTTCATCACCTGAAACTCAAATACAATTTATAAACACATTTCTTTTTTTCAAATTTCAAAGTATAAATATGAAGACAATCTTCAATGTAGGTATGAGAACTTATGATTGTGCTCTCATTAAGTTAGTAGACAGAAAGGAGCCTGTTCGTTTAAACATCTCATATTCCATTTTGAGTCAAATGACTTGCTGTCAGACAATCAATACAGTTTTCGATCCTCTCGCTCATCGATTTGCTATCTGGCTAACTACTGTGACTGAAAGATTGTGCATTAGATAAAGGCTGAGAGGCAAGGGCTATTGCTCTTGACATATCTAAGGTTTTCAACAAAGTTTGGCATGTTAGTCTTCTCCATAAGCTTGACTCATATGGTGTATCTGGAAGAGTTTTTGAGATTATCAAATCGTTTCTTTGTAATGGCTTTATAAAGCTCATCATCAAAAGCCAACACTCTTATTCATTTCCAGTAACTTCTGGGGTACTTCAAGGTTTTATTCTTGGTCTTGTTTTGTTTCTAAATTATTTTATCTAAATTATTAATTTTTCCGGCAACATTACATATAAGGTAACTCTTTTTGCTGATGACTCAACTTTATACTCCTGTCTTGACAAAAAGTCTTCTGTTTTAGATTGCTTAGAACAGGCAGCCAATCTTGAATCTGATCTCACTTCTTCGTGCTCATCATTTCATCTCTCCTGATTCCATTCTTCACCTCTACTAATCTCTTATTAGCCCCTGTATGGAAAACTGTTGTCATATTAGGGCTGGCTCTTCTTATGATGCTCTTTCTTTTCTAGATGAAAAATGCATTGTAAATATAGTTGGACTTGGTCTATCTTTTAAGCTCAAGCCTCTTTCCCATCATCTTAAAGTTAGATCTTTCTCTTTTCTACAAATACTATCATGGTCACTGCTCTAAGAAGCTTTTATCTCTAGTTCCAAGTACTAAAACTCATTCTCGCTTGACTCTTCATTTAACAAAGCCTCATTCATTTTACTGTATCTGTCCCTGCATGCTCCAAAAACTTATATTTGTCTAGTTTTTTTCCACACACTTTAAAGCTCTTTCAACCCTTAAAACTATCTATCTTTTTTCAAACCTTTGGAGCTCTCTCTCATCTTCATGTTTTCCTGACTCATACAAACTACATCTTTTTAACTCTTCTGTTAACCGTCTCCTTGCTCTATAACTATATTATTTTTTTCTAGTAACTCCCAACTTAATAGTGGTTGCTTGCAGCCTTGTTAGGAGTGAATCAGAATAAAATAAAAAAATCATGATGGTAACCATGTATTTAGACTCAATATAGGTACAGTCATCTTGTAGTATATATGTATCTAGCAGTTGATAATCACAAACTTCATTTAGTAAACATATTGGCAAAGATTCATACTCTTTAACTCTGAATGCATGCATATGTGCAAAATAAATATATGTGCATATATGCATATGTCACAAAGTAGCAGCTTACCGCAAAATAACCAGAGTTGTCATAATTAAATAATATTTTGAAAAACAAAGGAATTTCATCAGTTTTTAATAAAGATAAAAAAAATGTATTGTACAAATGAAACTGAATCCAACTTATATTACTAGCATTACATTTACAAATAGTTTCTTTTTTATCAAAAACATAATTGACAACAGTGAACTCCTGATACCTTGAACCCCGGATAACTCGAAAAACTTTCGAGTTCCCCTTGAGCCCTTACTAACACTTTCTTATAAAAATCACTCGATAACTCAAGCCCCTGATAACTCGAACATTCACCTGATAAGTCAAACTGTTTTATTTGTCCCAGTGGCTGATATTTTACCTATAACTTGATCTTTAAAAGAAAAATAACACAACGTCTTATTAAAGTGATTAATTTTTTTTATGAAATCAAATTTATTTGATTTTCTGCATATCACTCAAAAGAAATATTTTGACATATTGAATGTTCCGATAACTCAAACATTCTCTAACTTGAATTGATTTCTTGGCCCCCTGGAGGTTTGAGTTATTGGAAGTTATATATATAATATATATATATATATATATATATAATATATATATATATATATATATATATATATATATATATATATATATATATATATATATATATATATATCAATATATATAAATATATCAATATATATATATATATATAATTAATTAATAATATATATTATAACATTAATATATCATATAATATATATATATATATATATATATATATATATATATATATATATATATATATATATATATATATATATATATATATATATATATATATATATATATATATATATATATATTGTTTAAGTGACATCGTTAATAATATATTTTATATTCAATTGATTAAAAACATCATGTTCGGCTATGTATTATCTTTATTATTATATGGTGATATTTTGGCTTATATAGTATAAACCATTATCAAACTGAAAAAACTGTTATACAAAATTCATAAAAACTAAAATCAAAAGTGACGTCATTGCAATGTTGCAGATTTAGACTTAAATTTAACAAAAAGTGGTCTCCAATGGCGTGTCATCACTAAGTTACCATTGTCGCGATTTGTTGATAATAAACATAATGGACTAACTAATCAGACAAGAATTTTTTAACATATGTATTTTGTCGCTTAAAAAATAACATTTAGTTACACAAAGTTCAATAAGCTTGTGAATATCTACTAATGACAATTTACTTCGCATCTTAAGATTATCTTTATCTTTGCTTAGAATATCAATTATAGAAATTGTTGCTTTATCTAGTGGAATCAATGGATATAAATTAATAATATCAAACGAAACTTGAATTTCATTTTTATCTATAAATCATTCTTTAGCCTCAGATATGAATGAAAAAAAATTCTTTTGTAGTAAATGTAGGTTGTATTATTTCAAAAAGATGTTGCAAAAGTTTATGAGCTGGTTTACCAATAGTTAAAACTATAGTTCGCATAACTAACCTTTATCACTTTTATGTGCTTTAATGCATCCATATAATCTAGGTGGAACAGCGTCAGAAGGATATATTTTATCATAAGTTCTTTTATCAATTTTTTTTGCCTTTTTTAATTTACTGAGAGTTTGTTGAATTAAACAAAGAAAATTTTGTGTAGGATCGACAGCAGAAATAGTGCAGTTACCAAGTTGATCTTTGATTTTTTTTATTGCTGATTCTGAATCTAAAATAGCAAATCCACATCCTTTATCAAAAGGGTATATCTTTATTTAGTTCGAGTTTTTTTTATTGCTGATTCTGAATCTAAAATAGCAAATCCATATTTTTAGTTCATTTAAAGCTAGATATTGATTTTTAGAAAAATTACTAGCTATTTTTACATTTAATAACTTGTTTAATGTTTTGCTTACATTTTGTCGCAAAAACTCAGCTTTTTCAATATTAACATTTTCCTACAATTTTAAAGCACATTCTTCAGTTGATACTATAATGTCCATGAACAAAATTTGATTTTTTGATGGTACAAATTGTGGGCCAAGATAATAATAACTTAGCAATTGAAATACAACGCTTACAGTGCTCTTATTCACAGGAGTATATCTTAAATTGCGACAATGGTAACTTAGTGATGACATGCTATTGGAGACCAATTTTTGTTAAAGTTAAGTCTAAATCTGCAACGTTGCAATGACATCATTTTTGTTTTTAGTTTTAATAAATTTTGTATAACGGTTTTTTCAGTTTGATAATGCTTTATACTATATAAGCCAAAATATCACCACTTAATAATAAAAATAATATATAATCGAACATGATGTTTTTAATCAATTATATATATATATATATATATATATATATATATATATATATATATATATATATATATATATATATATATATATATATATATATATATATATATATATATATATATATATATAAGTTTGGACCCTTTTTCATTCATATACAAGATGTCAGATAGGATAGATGACTGGAACCCACCTGAATCATGGAAGAGAATAACTTGCATCATGAGGATTCGTGCCGACCATCAAAATAAGGATATTATGGCTGCTGCCCAATGCTCCCTAAACACAGTAAAAACAATCAGGCATGAAGTAGAGACTTGCAATGGTGACTACAAGGATGTAGTAAGAAGAAAGATCCCTAGCAAACGATCTGATTGCATTCGTACAGCAGAATTCCTCGCAAGTCTGCAGGAACAGGTGTTGAAGAACCCCGCCATTGGAATTCGGGTTTTGTCACGTGAAATGAATGTTGCAGCCTCTACAATGAAGCTTGCATTCAATGAAGACCTTCGCTACTACTCATACAAGCGCCGCAAAGGTCAGCTACTCACAGAAAAGGTCTGTGAAAAATGTTTGATAAACGCAAAGAAACTTCTAGACAAAGTGAAACATCCTGTAGAACCACAAACAATCTGGTTCTTTTCCGATGAGAAAAACTTTTGCCAGGATCATAAACACAACACGCAGAATAACAGATAGCTTGCATGCAGTACAAAGGACATTCCTTGTGTAATGGAGACTAAATTTCCCTAAACTGTGAGGGTTTTTGGTGTATCCTCTGAAGGCGATGTGATGCCTCCGCATTTTTTCCAAGAGGACCTCAGGTTGACTTCAGATGGCTACGTGGAGTTGCTGAACACTGTAGTCAAGCCCTGGGTAACAAGGGTAGCCAATGGTAGGCCGTATGCATGGCAGCAGGATTTGGCCCCTTGCCATACCTCTGGAAAAAGTCAAAAATGGTTGTCTGAAAATTTATACGACTTCACCAGTCCAAATGTTTAGCCTCCAAACTCCCCAGACTTTAACCCCATGGATTATTTTGTATGGGGTGCAGTTGAAAAAGACACCAATCGCACTTCCAGTAATACAAAAGCCCAGTTAGTGGATAAAATTAAAACAGTTTTTGAGGCCCTTCCCAGGGAGACTGTAGCATTAGCTTGTTCGAAATTCCGAAGCAGGATTGAAGCAGTGATCAATGCTAATGGTTGTTATTTTGAGTGAATTTTGTTCATAGTATTGTAATTTACTATGCCTGTAATTTTTTTGTCAACTCATTAAATTTAACAGATACAAAGAAGATTTTCCTTTTTCTTTCGAAACTGTCAAACTTATCCCGAACGCCCTGTATATATATATATATATATATATATATATATATATACATACATATATATATATATTTATATATTTATATATATATATATATATATATATATATATATATATATATATATATATATATATATATATATGTATATATATATATATATATATATATATATATATATATATATATATATATATATATATATATATATATATATATATATATATATATAAATATATATATCACCGTTCTCCTAAATGAGCAATAAGTGTCAACTCAAATTCCAAAGAAACCACAATATGCCTGTGAAAGCTTATGACTCCTGAATTCCAAAAATATAAAAAATCAAATCATCCTATTACGTCCGAGACAGAAAATCACTTTTATTTTGCACATATTCATGAAATGACAGCATTCTCGAAATTTTACATTTTTACAGCATATGTTAACATTCAAAAAGCTCTTTGAAAATAATAAAACCTACCTAACATAATAAAGGAACAAAAAATATGAAAATGTGAAAGATTTTATGTTATAAAATTGGTAGTAATCCAAATAGGTAAAAAGTCACTTGGGTAAAATACTGCTTTTTTGAAAGTTTTTTCTAATAAGTTAACTCTAGAATAATTTCAATAATGAGAACAGAAGAGTTGTTTGTATCATGTGTCTTAGAAAAGGAAATTGTCAATTGACACCATTTTTGGTCAGCAAAATTCAAAACAACTACAAAAAGCAGTTTAACTTTGATGATTTAAGAATTCCTTAAGGTCTTTGTGATCCGTGTAGACTGGCCCTTGGAAAGTGTGATCAAGGGCAGAAGGTTGTTTTGCCTAAGCTGTTTCAATTTGAAACCATTGATATAAAAGTTCACACACGTGGTCAAGCTTGTGAATGCTTGATTTGTGACATAGGGCGACTTAAACTGACAGAGAAACACCCTCTTGAAAGAACAAAAACTGGATAGAAAACATCAGACAGAAGATGTTCTACATGTCTCTCTCTTATTGGTCAAGGTTTACCCCATCATTGCTCTTCATCACAGTTCCATGAAAACTTAAGGGAGCTTGCAAAATCTGATGGAATTGTGGCAGAACAAATTGCCAGCTCAACAATTGTTAGCAGAGAATCTTCTCCTTGTGGAACTATTAGACTTGTGCAGCCAAAAGGAGGAGGACTGCTCCCAATCACACAAGGTTTGTATATAATTCTTCATTAAGGTCGACCATAACATTTAAGTAACTGAAATATTATATTTTACTCTTTAACAGGTCCTTCTTGCTCTAAGCAGTTGTTCAAAGATTCAGCTGTAGTCACCGCAAAGGATCTTGCTCAAGTTCAACTAAATACAGGATTGTCAAACAGTGGAATAAAAAAACTGACTTCCACCATTAGGCATGTTTCGTCTGCCAAAGTTCTGGAACCAAATATATTACACAAGTTCCAGGATCTCGGAAAAAGTCTAGAAGAACACTTTACACAAACCCCAACAACATTCATTAGTTCAGATCAAAAGAAGTCTCAAAGTGTTGTTGTCCATTGCAAAAATCTCCAAGCACTCACTGAAGAAGTTCTACTTTCAAGGACAAGTACTTTCAAAACACATCATTAAACTTGGAATAGATGGTGGAGGTTTTCTTAAAGTCTGCCTTGGAGTTATACAAAATGAAGCAGATAGTGAAGCTGTGTCTCCGCCAAACAAAAGATTTCTGACATCTTCAACGTCCAAAGATTCTGGAGTAAAACAGCACCTTCTGGTTGCAGTTGCTGAAGGAGTTCAAGAGAACTACTCCAATGTCAAGCTCATTCTCTCTCTCATTTCAATCAGTGAAATCAAGTTTGTTGTCTCGTGTGATATGAAGTTGGCAAATATAATTTGTGGATTGCAATCACATGCTTCAGCTCATCCATGCACATGGTCCACTGTGGAAAGCTCTAACCTTGCAAACCGGGGTACTCTGAGGACTTTTAGATCTTTGAAGCAAGCACACAAAACATACACAGCAGCTGGATCCGACATCAAGAAAACAAAATTGTTTGGAAACGTAATTCACGACCCTATTCTCTCACTTGATAATGATGCACTTGTGCTTGATCTCATTCCACCAATGGAGCTTCATCTACTGCTTGGGGTTGTTAACCATCTGTTCAAGATTTTAACAGACCTTTGGCCCGAATCAGCTGAATGGCTACAAGCTTTGTACATTCAACCCCAACCTTTTCATGGTGGTCAATTTGCTGGGAATGATTGCCACAAGCTCCTCAAAAATTTCAACCTTCTCCAAACACTGGCTGAAAATGACAGTGCCTTTCAAGTTTTCAGCATCATTGAGAGCTTTCAAAAGTTTAGTCCCATTGTTTCTGCAAGTTGGATTGCACTTATGCAGAAAAAATTGATTCATTCAGAGATTCATATTTGGCATTGCCAAGAGGAAGCATCACTCCAAAAGTACATGCAGTGTTTTTCCATGTTAAGGACTTCATCCAAAAAACAAGGTCTCCTCTTGGAATCTACAGTGAGCAAGCAACAGAATCTATTCATCATTGTTTTCAGAACCATTGGCAACGATACAAACAACCTATCAGCCATCCAGATTATGGAAAAAGGCTAGAAATGTGCCTAGCTGATTTTAACAGCAAAAGTCTGTGAAAAGTTATGAATTTGTAAATAATTTTTTTTGTCAAGAATGTTGTTGCTTTAAATGTGGAATTTATTTTAATATTTGGATTACTACCAAACTATTAATGAAATTATTCTAAAGTTAACTTATTAGAAAAAACTTTCAGAAAAGCAATATTTTACCCAAGTGATCTTTAACCTATTTGGATTACTACCAATTTTATAACATAAAATCTTTCACATTTTCATATTTTTTGTTTCTTTATTATGTTAAGTAGGTTTTATTATTTTCAAAGAGCTTTTTGAATGTTAAGATACGCTGTAAAAATGTAAAATTATATATATATATATAATTTTATAAAAATTATATATATATATATAATTTTATGTAAAATTATATATATATATATATATTTTATAAAACCCACTGTAAAATCAATAAAGTTAACAAATTAAAGACCACGTAATAAAGCAATTTTAATATATATATATATATATATATATATATATATATATATATATATATATATATATATATATATATATATATATATATATATATATATATATATATATATATATATATATATATATATATATATATATATATATATATTAAAATTGCTTTATATACGTGGTCTATATATATATATAACTTTATTGATTTTACAGTGGGTTTTATAAAATATATATATTTATATAATTTTACATAAAATTATATATATATATATAATTTTTATAAAATTATATATATATATATAATTTTACATTTTTACAGCGTATCTTAACATTCAAAAAGCTCTTTGAAAATAATAAAACCTACTTAACATAATAAAGAAACAAAAAATATGAAAATGTGAAAGATTTTATGTTATAAAATTGGTAGTAATCCAAATAGGTTAAAGATCACTTGGGTAAAATATTGCTTTTCTGAAAGTTTTTTCTAATAAGTTAACTTTAGAATAATTTCATTAATAGTTTGGTAGTAATCCAAATATTAAAATAAATTCCACATTTAAAGCAACAACATTCTTGACAAAAAAAATTATTTACAAATTCATAACTTTTCACAGACTTTTGCTGTTAAAATCAGCTAGGCACATTTCTAGCCTTTTTCCATAATCTGGATGGCTGATAGGTTGTTTGTATCGTTGCCAATGGTTCTGAAAACAATGATGAATAGATTCTGTTGCTTGCTCACTGTAGATTCCAAGAGGAGACCTTGTTTTTTGGATGAAGTCCTTAACATGGAAAAACACTGCATGTACTTTTGGAGTGATGCTTCCTCTTGGCAATGCCAAATATGAATCTCTGAATGAATCAATTTTTTCTGCATAAGTGCAATCCAACTTGCAGAAACAATGGGACTAAACTTTTGAAAGCTCTCAATGATGCTGAAAACTTGAAAGGCACTGTCATTTTCAGCCAGTGTTTGGAGAAGGTTGAAATTTTTGAGGAGCTTGTGGCAATCATTCCCAGCAAATTGACCACCATGAAAAGGTTGGGGTTGAATGTACAAAGCTTGTAGCCATTCAGCTGATTCGGGCCAAAGGTCTGTTAAAATCTTGAACAGATGGTTAACAACCCCAAGCAGTAGATGAAGCTCCATTGGTGGAATGAGATCAAGCACAAGTGCATCATTATCAAGTGAGAGAATAGGGTCGTGAATTACGTTTCCAAACAATTTTGTTTTCTTGATGTCGGATCCAGCTGCTGTGTATGTTTTGTGTGCTTGCTTCAAAGATCTAAAAGTCCTCAGAGTACCCCGGTTTGCAAGGTTAGAGCTTTCCACAGTGGACCATGTGCATGGATGAGCTGAAGCATGTGATTGCAATCCACAAATTATATTTGCCAACTTCATATCACACGAGACAACAAACTTGATTTCACTGATTGAAATGAGAGAGAGAATGAGCTTGACATTGGAGTAGTTCTCTTGAACTCCTTCAGCAACTGCAACCAGAAGGTGCTGTTTTACTCCAGAATCTTTGGACGTTGAAGATGTCAGAAATCTTTTGTTTGGCGGAGACACAGCTTCACTATCTGCTTCATTTTGTATAACTCCAAGGCAGACTTTAAGAAAACCTCCACCATCTATTCCAAGTTTAATGATGTGTTTTGAAAGTACTTGTCCTTGAAAGTAGAACTTCTTCAGTGAGTGCTTGGAGATTTTTGCAATGGACAACAACACTTTGAGACTTCTTTTGATCTGAACTAATGAATGTTGTTGGGGTTTGTGTAAAGTGTTCTTCTAGACTTTTTCCGAGATCCTGGAACTTGTGTAATATATTTGGTTCCAGAACTTTGGCAGACGAAACATGCCTAATGGTGGAAGTCAGTTTTTTTATTCCACTGTTTGACAATCCTGTAATAAGTTGAACTTGAGCAAGATCCTTTGCGGTGACTACAGCTGAATCTTTGAACAACTGCTTAGAGCAAGAAGAACCTGTTAAAGAGTAAAATATAATATTTCAGTTACTTAAATGTTATGGTCGACCTTAATGAAGAATTATATACAAACCTTGTGTGATTGGGAGCAGTCCTCCTCCTTTTGGCTGCACAAGTCTAATAGTTCCACAAGGAGAAGATTCTCTGCTAACAATTGTTGAGCTGGCAATTTGTTCTGCCACAATTCCATCAGATTTTGCAAGCTCCCTTAAGTTTTCATGGAACTGTGATGAAGAGCAATGATGGGGTAAACCTTGACCAATAAGAGAGAGACATGTAGAACATCTTCTGTCTGATGTTTTCTATCCAGTTTTTGTTCTTTCAAGAGGGTGTTTCTCTGTCAGTTTAAGTCGCCCTATGTCACAAATCAAGCATTCACAAGCTTGACCACGTGTGTGAACTTTTATATCAATGGTTTCAAATTGAAACAGCTTAGGCAAAACAACCTTCTGCCCTTGATCACACTTTCCAAGGGCCAGTCTACACGGATCACAAAGACCTTAAGGAATTCTTAAATCATCAAAGTTAAACTGCTTTTTGTAGTTGTTTTGAATTTTGCTGACCAAAAATGGTGTCAATTGACAATTTCCTTTTCTAAGACACATGATACAAACAACTCTTCTGTTCTCATTATTGAAATTATTCTAGAGTTAACTTATTAGAAAAAACTTTCAAAAAAGCAGTATTTTACCCAAGTGACTTTTTACCTATTTGGATTACTACCAATTTTATAACATAAAATCTTTCACATTTTCATATTTTTTGTTCCTTTATTATGTTAGGTAGGTTTTATTATTTTCAAAGAGCTTTTTGAATGTTAACATATGCTGTAAAAATGTAAAATTTCGAGAATGCTGTCATTTCATGAATATGTGCAAAATAAAAGTGATTTTCTGTCTCGGACGTAATAGGATGATTTGATTTTTTATATTTTTGGAATTCAGGAGTCATAAGCTTTCACAGGCATATTGTGGTTTCTTTGGAATTTGAGTTGACACTTATTGCTCATTTAGGAGAACGGTGATATATATATTTATATATATATATATATATATATATATATATATATATATATATATATATATATATATATATATATATATATATATATATATATATACATATATATATATATATATATATATATATATATATATATATATATATATATATATATATATATAAATATATAAATATATATATATATGTATGTATATATATATATATATATATATATATATATATATACAGGGCGTTCGGGATAAGTTTGACAGTTTCGAAAGAAAAAGGAAAATCTTCTTTGTATCTGTTAAATTTAATGAGTTGACAAAAAAATTACAGGCATAGTAAATTACAATACTATGAACAAAATTCACTCAAAATAACAACCATTAGCATTGATCACTGCTTCAATCCTGCTTCGGAATTTCGAACAAGCTAATGCTACAGTCTCCCTGGGAAGGGCCTCAAAAACTGTTTTAATTTTATCCACTAACTGGGCTTTTGTATTACTGGAAGTGCGATTGGTGTCTTTTTCAACTGCACCCCATACAAAATAATCCATGGGGTTAAAGTCTGGGGAGTTTGGAGGCTAAACATTTGGACTGGTGAAGTCGTATAAATTTTCAGACAACCATTTTTGACTTTTTCCAGAGGTATGGCAAGGGGCCAAATCCTGCTGCCATGCATACGGCCTACCATTGGCTACCCTTGTTACCCAGGGCTTGACTACAGTGTTCAGCAACTCCACGTAGCCATCTGAAGTCAACCTGAGGTCCTCTTGGAAAAAATGCGGAGGCATCACATCGCCTTCAGAGGATACACCAAAAACCCTCACAGTTTAGGGAAATTTAGTCTCCATTACACAAGGAATGTCCTTTGTACTGCATGCAAGCTATCTGTTATTCTGCGTGTTGTGTTTATGATCCTGGCAAAAGTTTTTCTCATCGGAAAAGAACCAGATTGTTTGTGGTTCTACAGGATGTTTCACTTTGTCTAGAAGTTTCTTTGCGTTTATCAAACATTTTTCACAGACCTTTTCTGTGAGTAGCTGACCTTTGCGGCGCTTGTATGAGTAGTAGCGAAGGTCTTCATTGAATGCAAGCTTCATTGTAGAGGCTGCAACATTCATTTCACGTGACAAAACCCGAATTCCAATGGCGGGGTTCTTCAACACCTGTTCCTGCAGACTTGCGAGGAATTCTGCTGTACGAATGCAATCAGATCGTTTGCTAGGGATCTTTCTTCTTACTACATCCTTGTAGTCACCATTGCAAGTCTCTACTTCATGCCTGATTGTTTTTACTGTGTTTAGGGAGCATTGGGCAGCAGCCATAATATCCTTATTTTGATGGTCGGCACGAATCCTCATGATGCAAGTTATTCTCTTCCATGATTCAGGTGGGTTCCAGTCATCTATCCTATCTGACATCTTGTATATGAATGAAAAAGGGTCCAAACTTATATATATATATATATATATATATATATATATATATATATATATATATATATATATATATATATATATATATATATATATATATATATATATATATATATATATATATATATATAATTGATTAAAAACATCATGTTCGATTATATATTATTTTTATTATTAAGTGGTGATATTTTGGCTTATATAGTATAAAGCATTATCAAACTGAAAAAACCGTTATACAAAATTTATTAAAACTAAAAACAAAAATGATGTCATTGCAACGTTGCAGATTTAGACTTAACTTTAACAAAAATTGGTCTCCAATAGCATGTCATCACTAAGTTACCATTGTCGCAATTTAAGATATACTCCTGTGAATAAGAGCACTGTAAGCGTTGTATTTCAATTGCTAAGTTATTATTATCTTGGCCCACAATTTGTACCATCAAAAAATCAAATTTTGTTCATGGACATTATAGTATCAACTGAAGAATGTGCTTTAAAATTGTAGGAAAATGTTAATATTGAAAAAGCTGAGTTTTTGCGACAAAATGTAAGCAAAACATTAAACAAGTTATTAAATGTAAAAATAGCTAGTAATTTTTCTAAAAATCAATATCTAGCTTTAAATGAACTAAAAATATGGATTTGCTATTTTAGATTCAGAATCAGCAATAAAAAAAACTCGAACTAAATAAAGATATACCCTTTTGATAAAGGATGTGGATTTGCTATTTTAGATTCAGAATCAGCAATAAAAAAAATCAAAGATCAACTTGGTAACTGCACTATTTCTGCTGTCGATCCTACACAAAATTTTCTTTGTTTAATTCAACAAACTCTCAGTAAATTAAAAAAGGCAAAAAAAATTGATAAAAGAACTTATGATAAAATATATCCTTCTGACGCTGTTCCACCTAGATTATATGGATGCATTAAAGCACATAAAAGTGATAAAGGTTAGTTATGCGAACTATAGTTTTAACTATTGGTAAACCAGCTCATAAACTTTTGCAACATCTTTTTGAAATAATACAACCTACATTTACTACAAAAGAATTTTTTTTCATTCATATCTGAGGCTAAAGAATGATTTATAGATAAAAATGAAATTCAAGTTTCGTTTGATATTATTAATTTATATCCATTGATTCCACTAGATAAAGCAACAATTTCTATAATTGATATTCTAAGCAAAGATAAAGATAATCTTAAGATGCGAAGTAAATTGTCATTAGTAGATATTCACAAGCTTATTGAACTTTGTGTAACTAAATGTTATTTTTTAAGCGACAAAATACATATGTTAAAAAATTCTTGTCTGATTAGTTAGTCCATTATGTTTATTATCAACAAATCGCGACAATGGTAACTTAGTGATGACACGCCATTGGAGACCACTTTTTGTTAAATTTAAGTCTAAATCTGCAACATTGCAATGACGTCACTTTTGATTTTAGTTTTTATGAATTTTGTATAACAGTTTTTTCAGTTTGATAATGGTTTATACTATATAAGCCAAAATATCACCATATAATAATAAAGATAATACATAGCCGAACATGATGTTTTTAATCAATTGAATATAAAATATATTATTAACGATGTCACTTAAACAATATATATATATATATATAAAATATATATATATATATATATATATATATATATATATATATATATATATATATATATATATATATATGTATATATATATATATATATATATATATATTGATATATTTATATATATTGATATATATATATATATATATATATATATATATATATATATATATATATATATATATATATATATATATAGTATATATATATATATATATATATATATATTGATATATTATATATATTGATATATATATATATATATATATATATATATATATATATATATATATATATATATATATATATATATATATATATATATATATATATATATAACTTCCAATAACTCAAACCTCCAGGGGGCCAAGAAATCAATTCAAGTTAGAGAATGTTTGAGTTATCGGAACATTCAATATGTCAAAATATTTCTTTTGAGTGATATGCAGAAAATCAAATAAATTTGATTTCATAAAAAAAATTAATCACTTTAATAAGACGTTGTGTTATTTTTCTTTTAAAGATCAAGTTATAGGTAAAATATCAGCCACTGGGACAAATAAAACAGTTTGACTTATCAGGTGAATGTTCGAGTTATCAGGGGCTTGAGTTATCGAGTGATTTTTATAAGAAAGTGTTAGTAAGGGCTCAAGGGGAACTCGAAAGTTTTTCGAGTTATCCGGGGTTCAAGGTATCAGGAGTTCACTGTTGTCAATTATGTTTTTGATAAAAAAGAAACTATTTGTAAATGTAATGCTAGTAATATAAGTTGGATTCAGTTTCATTTGTACAATACATTTTTTTTATCTTTATTAAAAACTGATGAAATTCCTTTGTTTTTCAAAATATTATTTAATTATGACAACTCTGGTTATTTTGCGGTAAGCTGCTACTTTGTGACATATGCATATATGCACATATATTTATTTTGCACATATGCATGCATTCAGAGTTAAAGAGTATGAATCTTTGCCAATATGTTTACTAAATGAAGTTTGTGATTATCAACTGCTAGATACATATATACTACAAGATGACTGTACCTATATTGAGTCTAAATACATGGTTACCATCATGATTTTTTTATTTTATTCTGATTCACTCCTAACAAGGCTGCAAGCAACCACTATTAAGTTGGGAGTTACTAGAAAAAAATAATATAGTTATAGAGCAAGGAGACGGTTAACAGAAGAGTTAAAAAGATGTAGTTTGTATGAGTCAGGAAAACATGAAGATGAGAGAGAGCTCCAAAGGTTTGAAAAAAGATAGATAGTTTTAAGGGTTGAAAGAGCTTTAAAGTGTGTGGAAAAAAACTAGACAAATATAAGTTTTTGGAGCATGCAGGGACAGATACAGTAAAATGAATGAGGCTTTGTTAAATGAAGAGTCAAGCGAGAATGAGTTTTAGTACTTGGAACTAGAGATAAAAGCTTCTTAGAGCAGTGACCATGATAGTATTTGTAGAAAAGAGAAAGATCTAACTTTAAGATGATGGGAAAGAGGCTTGAGCTTAAAAGATAGACCAAGTCCAACTATATTTACAATGCATTTTTCATCTAGAAAAGAAAGAGCATCATAAGAAGAGCCAGCCCTAATATGACAACAGTTTTCCATACAGGGGCTAATAAGAGATTAGTAGAGGTGAAGAATGGAATCAGGAGAGATGAAATGATGAGCACGAAGAAGTGAGATCAGATTCAAGATTGGCTGCCTGTTCTAAGCAATCTAAAACAGAAGACTTTTTGTCAAGACAGGAGTATAAAGTTGAGTCATCAGCAAAAAGAGTTACCTTATATGTAATGTTGCCGGAAAAATTAATAATTTAGATAAAATAATTTAGAAACAAAACAAGACCAAGAATAAAACCTTGAAGTACCCCAGAAGTTACTGGAAATGAATAAGAGTGTTGGCTTTTGATGATGAGCTTTATAAAGCCATTACAAAGAAACGATTTGATAATCTCAAAAACTCTTCCAGATACACCATATGAGTCAAGCTTATGGAGAAGACTAACATGCCAAACTTTGTTGAAAACCTTAGATATGTCAAGAGCAATAGCCCTTGCCTCTCAGCCTTTATCTAATGCACAATCTTTCAGTCACAGTAGTTAGCCAGATAGCAAATCGATGAGCGAGAGGATCGAAAACTGTATTGATTGTCTGACAGCAAGTCATTTGACTCAAAATGGAATATGAGATGTTTAAACGAACAGGCTCCTTTCTGTCTACTAACTTAATGAGAGCACAATCATAAGTTCTCATACCTACATTGAAGATTGTCTTCATATTTATACTTTGAAATTTGAAAAAAAGAAATGTGTTTATAAATTGTATTTGAGTTTCAGGTGATGAAAAAGTTTTAAAAAATTGATTATTTAAGCATTTTGCAATAGATATCTTATCTACTAATTGCACTCCATCGTGCATTCAACATCGTGGTCGAAAAGAAATCGAATTTCACTTTAACAAGCCTTTTTGGGACAAGACTTACAAGCATATATATATATATATATATATATATATATATATATATATATTATATATATATATATATATATATATATATATATATATATATATATATATATATATATATATATATATATATATATAAATCTTTATTCAAAATTGATTTGCATTACAAATAATGAATTGTACAATATTATCTATTGTGTTATTTCTCTCTCTCACTCTCTCTCTCTCTCTCTCTCTCTCTATATATATATATATATATATATATATATATATATATATATATATATATATATATATATATATATATATATATATATATATATATATATATATATATATACAGGGCCGCCAAGAGGGGGGGCAATTGAAGTAGTTTGCCCCGGGCATCACATGCCTTAAAAAAAAAAATTATTGAAATGATAAAAAATTTTGCTGATAACGTATTTAAAGATTAAGCAATTTTTGTGTATTAATTTCTTTCTCCTTTTAAACTTTGTTTGCATTTAAAATAGGATAATTATTACTTTACAAGGTTTTTATTATCCATTTGAACGCACGCGTTTTCATTGGCCTTTTGTTTGCATGATAGAATAAAAAGCGTTAAAATTTTTTTTTTCTTATTTAACGTTTGTAAAAGCCTGACTTCTGATAGTTTAACTTATTTTTGCTTAAACCTTGCGTCCCTGTGGATACTTTTGTGCATATGTATGTTTTTGACTCGCCTGCATTTTGTTCCGACTATATTTTGACAAGAAACTTATCTTCAGTAGATATTTTAATTGTGAGTACTGAATTTTTCTCTGCAATTAATAACACCAAAGTATTATAAAGTTTTTAATTTTTAAAATTTAGAAAGTTAAAATTCTTTATATCGTCATAAGTTTTAGCATGAATAATCAAAGACCTCCACGATTGAAACAGCTGTCTGGAGCTGCTGGGAGAAAAAGAGCGATGATTCGGAAAAAAAACGAAATCAAAAACAAACGAACGCTTTTAGATTGTGTTTGTTAGACAAATATCGAAGATAAATGCAAGCAGGTAGTTAAACAATTTTTTAATCTTGTGACGTTCATGAAAAAATAATTAGAATAATTCTGTTTAATACTTCTTTATAGTTCAATGATATTGAGATCGGTATCAATGACTCTAATGAGTTGCCAGACCATAATTCCGACAAACCTTTTCTTGTCGATGACATCGATGACTCCCAAAAAACATCATCACATTTAAAAAAGGATCAGTTGGATTTTGTACTTGATTGTCACAATGACCAACAAATTTATAAAAGTGATATTTCTATACCAATCTCTAACGATTCTGCACTATGGAAATCAATATCAGACACTGATCGAACGAATATAATTCTGATGGGACCTTTTTCAAATCCTAGCAATTTTCCAAGAGATCAAAAAGAACGCAAATTCCCTACTTATATCTTTTTAGAGGAACAAAGAAACGGAGAAAGAGTTAAAAGAGATAGGCTCGTTTGGAGTAAGGCTGTTGCATCACTCTTTTGTTTCCCTTGCTCCCTTTTTGGATCGCCTAACTTAACCAGACCCGGTGTTCAATCCAGTTTGTTGTCTTGGAATGGAGGTATACATGGAAATTGGAGAAAACTTTCAGATCGCGTTAAAAGTCATCAACAAAGCGATTTTCACCGTAACTGTTATCTCCAATGGAAAACAGCTACGATTCACTTGAAAAGTCGAAAGTCCATTAAGCATCAGTTAGAAAAACAAATTGGAGATGAAACAAAGCGATGGAAAGTAATGCATTCTTGACGTCACAATTTTTCTAGCTTCAAGAAACTTAGCTTTTAGGGGTAAGAATATTGTTTTTATATTTTAAATTATATTTTGCATTATTTTATTTGTAATTTAAAAATCAAAATTACAAGTTTTAATTGGATATAAATATGGATTACTATTTTGATTATTTTTTGTTTGTAATTAGGATCCAATCAAAAGTTGTTCAAAAATGGGAATGGAAACTTCCTTGGAGCGCTCGATTTAATTGCTGGCCACAACAAAACATTACAAGATCATATGCATCTTATTCCTAAGCACCAAGAAGAAGAAAAACGCATGCAAGCTCATTATTTATCTTGGAAATCACAAAATGAATTTATCAAGGAATGTGGCAAATTAGTGGTTCGAGAAGTTATTCGAGAAATCAAAAAATCAATATATTTCACCATCATCACGGACAGCACTCCCGATTCGTCCCACAGCGAGCAAATAACTTTTGTTTTTCGTTTTTTGCATTTCAATGATAATCAGCTGTGGGAGGTCAAAGAAAGATTCCTTAAGCTAGAAGAACTTGAAAAGAAGAAGGGATCTGATATAACAAAGTTGATTTTGAATGTGTTGGAAGAGAATGAGCTCGACATAAAAAATTGTCGTGGTCAAGGCTACGACAACGGCGCTAATATGGCAGGTATTTACAATGGAGTTCAAGTTTTGATAAGACAGAATAATCCACAAGCAATTTTCATTCCTTGCTCTGCTCACAGTTTGAACTTATGTGCAGTTTACGCTATTGAATCATCGGCTCCTGCAAAATCCTATTTTGGAAATATTCAAAAGCTATACAATCTGTTCAGCAGCAGCCCAGTTCGTTGGAAAATTCTTCAGGAGGAGACAGGCCAATCATTACATAAACTTTCTGTTACACGATGAAGTTCAAGGATTGAATCAGTTAAGCCACTAGCAAAAAAACCAAGAGAGATCTTGAAATCATTACATCGTCTAAAAGAGTTAGACCTTCCAGGCGAAAGTAGTAATGAAGTGCATTATCTCATTAAATGGATGAATTCTTTTGAATTTGTTGTTTTCACTACTTTTTGGTTTAAATGTTTGATGGCAGTTAACAACGTGAGTCTTCTGCTTCAATCCACTCAACTCACTCTCGATGATGAAGTAAAGATTCTAAATGTCACTTTGATGGATCTGGATCGAATCCGTCTGTCTTGGGACCTGATTTTGATAGAGGCAACAGAAGTTGCAAAGAACTTGAAATTTGATAAAATAATGTTTAGTGTGAAGAGAACGCGAAAAAAGATCATCTCAGATGAAACTGCTGGTTACAACCACGAAGAAGCATCAAAAAACTTTGAGTGTAATGTCTTCAATGTTGCACTTGACAATCTGACTAGTCAAATGAGATCAAGATTTAAAGTAATAGAAGAGGAATGTAGCAAGTTTTCCTTCCTTTGGTCTTTACAGAAATCTCAAGAGGAATGTAGCAAGTTTTCCTTCCTTTGGTCTTTACAGAAATCTCAAACAGACCAAGAACTAGGTTTAAAAGCTGAGAATCTGGCTAAACTTTACCCAGAAGACTTATGTAAAAACAAATTTTCTGATGAAGTTCGGCATTTTTTTTCCGTAAGAAGAAATATTCTAGCCAGCGAAAAGCCTGTCGAACTTCTAAATGAAGTTTATGCAAAGGGGCTGCATTCAATATTTCCGCAAGTGTGTGTTTCTCTTAGAATCTTTCTAACATTGCCCGTTTCAACATCTGAAGGAGAAAGATCTTTCAGCAAGTTAGCTATCATCAAAGATTATCTTCGTTCCACAATGGGCCAAGAGCGATTGTGCTACTTGATGATCCTTTCAATCGAATCAGATTTAGCCATTAACGTTAATTATGAAGAAGTTATTTCAAATTTTGCTGCTAAGAAGGCCCGGAAGATGTGTTTGTCAATTAAGAATTGATTTTATCATAGTTTGTTCTTGCAAACCAAAATTAAATGTGATTTTAGGTTTTTTATGAAAGTAAACTATATTAATTTATTTGCTATTTTAAGACCTGAAGTATGATAGGGCATCCATTAAACTTTTGGACCCGGGCATCACAAAAGCTCTGGGCGGGCCTGTATATATATATATATATATATATATATATATATATATATATATATATATATATAATATATATATATATATATATATATATATATATATATATATATATATATATATATATATATATATATATATATATATATATATATATATATATATATATATTCATTTCATTGTTGAATTTTAGATAATTCTTCAAACGAATGCGACTTCAGAAATCTCACGTTTATTCGTACAGCTAATTTCAAGCAAAAACATTTATATATTGGACAGTGGATTTAACACTAGAAAACCTTTTTTATAATTGATGATATATTTTTATAAACATAGATATATTGGATTGTAAAATAAAATTTATTTTTGTTAATTTTTTAAAAATATTTATATCAATTGTTTAAAAAAAGTTTTTTTTTCTTTATTGCCATATTTTGAAATATATGTAAAATACTTAGGAAAGTCGTTATTTGCATTTCTATTTTGGCCTTAAGTAACTAGCTTAAATATCTTAAATAATTATAATTAAATATTAAAAATCTATTAAATAGTTATATATTATATAAATATCAGATAATAAAAAATGTTCAAGAAGTCAAAAAAGTATCCGTGCAACGAAGTAATAATGCAAAAATATTGAACGGTTCGTTAAAAAACTATAACGGGTTCTTTAAAGAACCTTATTTTAAGGTTCTTCCGAAGAGCCTTCGCAAAGGGTTCTTTGAAGAACCTCTACGAGTTCTCCACCAGCGTCAACACGAAGAACCCTTAAAGATTTTTTGAAGAACCATTCGGGTTTAGAGTATAGATACGATATAAATGAAACGATTATTATTAGATTTTAGCAGTTGTGGTGCAGTGGTTAGAGCAACCAAAGGTTGCGGGTTCGTTCCCGCTCGAAGCACTTAAACGGCTCGAAGCCGTTTTTATTTATTTGAAGACATTTGCTAATTTGAAAACATTAAATGTTGTGAAGCGCTTTAAAATCTATTGTTTGTTTATCTGTTAAAAAAAGAACTAAATTTATATGAGTAAAAATTTATGCAGAACTTCTTTTTTTAAACTCTTTACAATTAATTTCTTTTGTTTTTAATTTAAATTTAAAAGTATTATCACTATTTTTACTTTGTAAAACTTAATGGCCAGGAATAAATTCGCAATGGCCATGTTTTGGATCTCTGGCCAAGATTTGATGTTTTTCACGCCTTCTAATATTTGTGCTAAAACTTGTTAACTTATTAACAAAAACTTCCAAACTTGTCATAAATTGTATCTCAAGAGGTTTTTTAAGAGTTTAGAAATATTTTTAAGAATCTAAGCGATTCGCGGTAACATGAAGCAGTTTAAAATTAAGCGGCCATGATTTGATGATTTTACCCTAAAAAAGTTTATTTAAAATTAGAGATCGTTATTTTAAGCAGTATATAGTGCATTTTTGGTACTCAAATCATTTTTAAACATTGCTCATTGTTAGTTTTGTTTATTGTTATTCTATATTTTTATTAAATAGCACCGTTATTTAAGGTAAATTTAATAACACTTCAATGTCATTTAGAAAACAAAATTGTCGGAAATAGTGCAAAACCGCGTAACTAGCATTGGATTATACCGCGTATCTACAATACATTTTTTTTACTGAAGAAATTTATTCATATTTTTTGTAATCTCAACAATAAATATTTGGTGTTAAAATTAATAATATCCGAATAGCCAATGCTAGTAACGCGGATTTGCCGAAATTTTAACTATTGTTTTTATCTCGCTTGCTTTTTAAGCTTTTATCTACCTTGCAATTAAAAATACGCAAATATAAATAATCGTTCCTAATGGGATAGGGTAAAACACCCAGTATTCGCCACTTTTTTCTACCCTGCCCCACTAAAATATTTTTTTCTTACTCGTTTTTCAATAAATGATTGATCTTAAATATTTATCGTACAGATGGATAGTTGGGCTATACGCTGTACTTAGAACGAATGACCTCCGATAATTAATAAGGGGGCTATAGCCCCCGAAAGTTGAAAGTGGCGGACACTGGAACGGTCCCCGTGTTCGCCAGGCAATTTTTTGAACCTGTTCCAGTGTTCGTCACCCTCAGACTTTTTAAAAAATGATTTCTTTTTTTTAGTTATTTGGTATTAAAAATATATTTAAATAATTGTTGAATAATTTTTTTATGTAATGGAAAATTTTTTTGGTTTCTTCTTTGCCATTTTTGTTGCTGGCAGCAACTTTCTTTTAGCTGGAACACTTGGCTTGTTGCGTTTAGCTAATTCAGCAACTAAGCGCTTCGTTTTTCTCTCCTCTTTTGCTTGTTCTTGTTTTTTTTTTTCAAGCCTAATACCTTCTAGCATCGAGACAACTTTATCTGAAGTCACTACAGATGTGGCATGAAGTTCTTGAGCCACTGTACGAACCTTTCCTATGAAAATTAAAATAATAATCAGGTTATAATAAAGTAAATTTATGACCATAGGCTACATGTGGTAATTTTACAGAGATTAAAAATGGAAATTATAATAATAAATTTAAAATATAGGTAGCCTAGTTAATACACTAACCGATAGCTTTTTTTGGAGAAGGGAACCACTTATGATTTTTAAGAGCAGGACTAATCGCAGGTGGTCTTGCTTGTCTTTGAGGTTCTACCAACATAGGCCTAGTCCTGTTTGGAGGGACTGACATTGAGGAACACTGTGCATCTGAACTAGAATGAATACTAGGTGAATGAACAGGGGAAACAACAAGGGAATCAACAGCTGGTGCATCCTCTTGCCGATGATTTCGATCAAAGACATATTGGAACCAATTTTGCCTCTTCACTATTCTGAGTGAATCAAATCGTGGCGAATCGATGACAAAGTCATCAAATGATTTTGTTATCCTGTAATATAAATAAGAATTGTTTTATAATAGTTACTAACTTTTATTACCCTGTAATATAGATAAAAATTAGTTTATAATTGTTACTAATTTTTATTACCCTGTAATAGCTATAAATAAAAATTGGTTTATAATAGCTACTAACTAGCTAGCTGGGCTTATTATTTTATATTGATACAAATGTTAGACACTAATACCTAGCTATCACTTACAGGTGAATGTTTGGGCCTGCTCCAAGTCCTTCCATCGTGCTAGTACTTGTGTTACCAGACAAGATGATGTCAGAGGATGTCTGTGTCGCAACATTGACATGAAAAAAATTTTCAACTTGAGTGGAAGCTTCAACACGACCGTCTTGAAGCACTCCTTCAAATATTCGACTGTCTCCGGAGTGGGCTTCTTCAAGAGTGAGCTTGGTATAATCAGGAGCGTCTTGATCAAATGGCTGTATGCCACATTTTTTAAAGGATTTTACTATTTTCTCTCTACTCATGACCCTTGTGTACACTGGCAGGAACATTCCTGCAAAGGACTCTTTGGTAACGTATTCATTTGGGTTGGCAGCCCTGAACCTATTCACACACTTAGCCCATTCATTTTTCATAGGGCCAAACAATCCTACGTCCAAAGGCTGCATGAAATGGGTACAGTTTGGTGGGATCAATATAAGCATTATTTACAGGTCTGCTAAGGTTTTAACTAAATGAAATTGCAGCCTCGATTCATGTTTGTCGGACCAAACTATAACTGGTCTTTGTATATTATGTTGAGTTAACCATTGGTCAAATGCATTAGTGAGATACTCATAAAGCACCTGATGGTTAATATATCCCGATTCACTCTTTCCGATTGCAAATAAACTGGATGGAATGGCTTCGTATACATTCATAGGAATACGAAGGTTAGGATAAATTATAAGCGGTGGAGGGAGAGAGCCATCGGCACCAACGTTAGCTGCAAAGAAAAGTGCAAAAAAACCAAAAGTTAGCAAGCAGGCCAAGCTAGTATCAAGCTAAGCTATCATGCTCAGAGATATGTTGAAAAAAAAGCAATTTATAGTGCAGCATTAAAAGAAAAGCATTACAGAAATAACATAAAAATGAGCAAAGAATAAAATGAAAATGTACCTAGAACAGTGATTCTTTCCTTTTCTTTTGAAGATGTCGCATACGGTACATTTTTAGAACCCTTAGCAGCTAAAACTTTGGAAACCTTGGGTGAAAACTGGAACCCCGACTCGTCGATGTTATAGTTACGCTGGGGTTCCTGAAGGATTTCAAGAAGTTCAGAGAGGTACGATCTTATATCAGCAAATGTTGTATGACAGCTTGTGAGACATTTCTTCTATTCGCACTTAATGATTCAGTCATGCGAGCAACTATGTTAGGATGCCTCGATAGGAATAGCTTATACCTTAGAAAATAATGGCTAAATTAGTCGACTAGGTATAGGCTATTTCTATTAGACTAATTTTATGTCTGTATCAATTGTTATAAGCTTTATTTATTAGGCTACAAATGTTTTATAAAGTTAATTTGTAATGAAAAATCTTATGACTCGTTATTAAAATTATAACACTTTTTTTTATTTTAATTACCTATAGGTCAACTTTTATATCTTAGGCACAACCTACTTACCATTTATTCCCTGGCTGTCGAGTCCCTGATCTTCCAAATTGAAAGGGACGGTCTCTATTTACTTCCATAAGTAACCTTTCATCTGAAAGAAGACTAGTTACCAATGACATAATGGTTTCTTTGGTAACAGGGTGGGCACGTTTCTGTGCGCTAACAATAAAATTCACCAAAACATTTTCTTCTGCTTCAGTGAGGTAGGTTTGTGGGCCCATCTTTTTTACAACAGGCGCTTTACCACTTATTTTGTCCCTCAATGTGGTGCGCGGGATATTGTACAACTTGGATGCCTCTGAAGCAGTTCTTTCACCACTGAAATATAGCACAGTATAATTTAGGTATGCAATTACTTTATCAGTACTAGGCAGCCCTACCCTATGTATTTCTTTTAAATGTATTATAGGCATTAGGCTATTATGACTACACAATAAGCAATTTAAGCATTGAAATTATGTCTATTAATGCATGCTAATTTTATTACCTTTTTACTGCTTCAATTGCCTTTCTAATGTCCTCCTTAGTGTAAGAATCTCTTGTAGACATACGTGAACCCTTATTGGACTTTGATTTACTAGTATTCATAATTCTAAATGGATATTATGTACCTAGGTACTTATTGAAACTATTTATTATAAGTCTTAACTTGATATATAAATTAGTTTAATATAGTTATATAGCCCTATTTGGACTGCTTTAGTATTGTTTAATAACTAGGTTAACAGATAACCTACTTCTGAAATAAAAAATAAATACTTAGCTATATTTATACATTTAATAAAAAATAATAATTTGTTCCCGATGGCGAACACTGGCAAAAGGGGGGTGGCGAACACTGGACAAATTTAAAACGCCTATAACTTTTTTGTTTTTAAACGAAATTCAACCTAACGAAGACTGGCATATGGGTCAAAGTCCATATTTTACCATTAAGCCCATATACGCCACTTTAAAGAAAAAAAATTTACCTGGCGAAGACTGGACTAGGTACTATTATGTGTTCCAGTCTTCGCCACCCCCCCTAACCCTGCCTCCCTTAATTTTTTTCCAAGAATAGCCATCAATCTGGAATAAAAAAAGTGAAATTGAATTGATATTTAATATGTTTTTTATGTAATTGTTTAAAAAGATTTCTGAAAAAAATTTTTAAGGAATAAGGTTTTTTTGTGACACACTTTCATTCAAAAAAATCCTGAGAGTTTATTTATTTAGTTACGATCGTCAAACTTTCGTCAAATATAAAGCAATGATGGGCGTTCATTCTAGACACTATTTCGGCACTTTCAACCAAATAGTTTTTGACATGCATGTTTTTTAATGGAAAACTGGCGACGACTGGAACACCTGGCGAACACTGGGTGTTTTACCCTATGATCTAAACACAACCGTTGCAATAAAACAAGTTAAAAAACAAGTTTTCAAATGAAATACTGAAATGGTAGAAAATTTGATTGCTGCTATTTCTAATTATAAATCACAAATGAGTTACCGCGGAATAGATTTTGATAGCGACAAGCCGGCAATGTATACCCATTTAAGGGATGATATGGCAAAATTGTATTGTAATAATGATGAAACATGGGTGTTTGGTCCTGTCGAGTTTACCACAAAAGGTGATATGGACGATAAAGAATATAAAAAACTTTATCATAAAGAGACTGGATGTATTACAAAAGGAAGGTCTAGAATTATTGAAAAAGTCAAAGATGTACGACAAAACTTTTCAATAGCAGTCACTTTAGGAACGAAAAGTGGAAGTGGAAAAATTGTATACGAATTCTATGATAAGTTGATTGAAATTTGGGGTTTTTCGGCAAATATAAAACCTTTGTCATTTGGTATAAAAAGTAAAGTTGAAGAAGAAAACATAAACAGTTATAATGAAGAAACTGAATATGATTTTATTAATAAAGTGTAGAATAAAATGAAAAACTTGAATAACCTCAAATTTTGTTTTTGCGGAGGTAAAATTCAATCTTTGAAATTTAATTATGTAATTAAAGTTGTGTAGACAATAAATGTTTAATTTTTGTTTAGAATGCTATTCTACACATTTAAACAGGTTTCGTGAGCAGTGAGTCAGAACATTTCAAGAACTCAATCTCAATGCAAACTCGTAACAAAAAAGAACAAACAAACTCATAAAAAAAAAAGCCGATAATTTAAAACAAATGCGATTGGTTGTTAGTGGCACACCGAAAAGCTTTTTATTTATTGATATTTAATTTATGCAAACAAAGAATTCGAATTGAAAGTAATTTATTTATAAAGTCATAGTTATAATAACAGATAAAAGTCATGTATTTTATGACTTTGATAAAGTTTACCGCCTCTGTTTTTTAATTGTTAACGCATTCTGAATGGAATAATTTATTATATTAAGATGGCCGAATAAGTCACGAGTATTTCAAAATAGTAATAGTTAATTTCACGGAATGAAAACCATTTTTGACACGTGTTTTTCTTTTTATTTTAGAAAGTTTTAAACACGCAACAGAATTTTTTTCTGAGTTGTGCCGACTGGGTACTTTGGATACCCACGGTACTTTACTGGGTAAAAAATTACCTAGTTCGTTTCTGCATTTTTGAATTCTTCACTTGAATTACTTAATATGGAATAGTAAGTTTTGCTATTATATTAACTTATAGTATTACATAAGAAATAATGAAACGAAGTATGTGAACTTATTTCAATCAGAAAGATGAATATTGACCATAGTTTGTCAACATGGAATACTCTCCTTCTGGCATTCCACATTATGACATTACTTAGTTATAAGTTACTAGTCGTTAAATTAATAAAACTCAGTTTTTAACAGATAAACTAAGTATACAGCATAATACGGTGACATTTCTGACTACCTATCTTAAATAATAAGCTTCAAAAATGCACTAAGAAAAACCACAATAAAGTTTGTTTGCATAGATGTAAAATAAACTGTTAACACCGAATAATGCATTAAGTGACATTTTAAGGTTGAGTTTGCACATGAGATTTGGGGGATCGAATATCTTATAATTCCATCACGCATGATATTCAGCTATTAGCTGAAAAACACCTTTTCACATAACGTTACTTTTCTACAATTGACACCAATATTTCACATAACGTTACTTTTCTACAATTGACACCAATATTTCACATAACGTTACTTTTCTACAATTGACACCAATATTTCACATAACGTTACTTTTCTACAATTGACACCAATATTTTACATAACGTTACTTTTCTACAATTGACACCAATATTTCACATAACGTTACTTTTCTACAATTGACACCAATATTTCACATAACGTTACTTTTCTACAATTGACACCAATATTTCACATAACGTTACTTTTCTACAATTGACACCAATATTTCAAATAACGTTACTTTTCTACAATTGACACCAATATTTCACATAACGTTACTTTTCTACAATTGACACCAATATTTCACATAACGTTACTTTTCTACAATTGACACCAATATTTCACATAACGTTACTTTTCTACAATTGACACCAATATTTCACATAACGTTACTTTTCTACAATTGACACCAATATTTCACATAACATTACTTTTCTACAATTGATACCTTTACTCTATAAATAGTTTTTTAATTTGAACTTTAAAAATCTAAGATATTTTAGTTTATTTTTCGGTAATGATAGATTTCCAACTGAAATTTATCTTGATTGCAATAATATACTTTAATTTTTTTTTACATGGTTTTATTTAGTTTGTACTCATTTTCATCTTTCCGAAAAAAAATAGTGAATTCCATACAATAAGTAGGGCAACTTCATTTTATTTCGTCCAAAATTAAACATCTGTTGACATTTTTATTTATTTCTCATTACTTTGTAATTGATTATATTGATCTTAGTAAAACATAAAAAAAGTAAAACATAAGAACGTTGTTTTACTCTAAGATAAAAGTAAAATTTTTTCTTGCATTAATTGAGATTAAATTATATTTTTATCATGTTACTTTATTTCGTGATTGTGTAACCAAAAAAAAAAAAAATTCAATTTTTTTTTTTTTGGTATTCAATGTTATTTTTGATTTCGGCCGAAGTTTTAAAACTTGACCTCTTCATTCGCTTCATTCCGCTTTTAATCTGTCCGATTCCAATGATTTATCATTTCAGTATTTTTTATTCTATCTAAAATTGTGGTTTTTGGTTTTTTATTAACCTAATATAAAATTCAAGTATTGCGTACTTCATTATTAAATGTAAATCGAATAAATAGAAAAAGTCTTAAGGGTAAGGGCCGTTACTTTTTTTGCGGGAAGGGAAGGCAAGTTTTTAGTTAGGCCTCTGAATTTAACCTTTAATTTCACTTAGCACTTTAAAGTAACATAGTTAAAATTTCAGTTTTTTATACTTGAAACGAAAAAGGTTGACCAAAAACTTTGAAAGTATAACAAATGTAACAAAAAAAAAAATTCTTCATGTCGCCACTGATGTGAAAAATAAGTTATTGAGTACATGCAAAACTGCAAAATTTTATACAATTTTTATACGTTACAAAAAAAGTAACGGTCCTTACTATTAAGATTTTTTCTATTTATTCGATTTACATTTAATAATAAAATACGCAATATTTGAATTTTTTATTAGGTTAATAAAACACGATTACATATAAACAGTGTTGCCAAATTAAAATTGCGAAAAAAAGATAAATTTTGTTTAAAAAAAAAAAGGCTAAAATAGCTAAAAATTGATAAAGTAAAGCTAGAAAAATATAAAATTATAAAAGTTATAAAATAAATTATGAGTTAAATATAAAATTTCCATTTATTTCATAACTGTACATTGCTTTACATTTATTTATTTAATTTAAGTAGAGAAATCTGCTGATCTCAGCGATGTGTCTCCCATCAATTGCTGGGAGTCAAATGAGTGAAAAGACATCTATTTCTTCTTAATTCAAAATTTTTTCTAGATTATGTTCACTAGTATCTTCTTTTTGGCTGTACATCTTCATATTTCCTATTGAATTCAATATTGAAGAAGGTAATATATAATCTCTGCAGCACTTATCGTTGCGTCTAAGGCCATACTTTATTGAAAGATTAGTCTTTAACATGGGCAGTCCCATTCTATTTCTCATCTTTGTTTTTGCAATGTTTGTGGAACTGAATACTTTTTCAATTTCTGCATTTAAATTTGGTAAAATTAACATCTTAATTGCACATTCAGCTATCTCTTTAAATGGATTGACTTCAGAAGCATCTTGATATTCTTTTACCTCTGACTAGAACATTCCAGTATTTTTTATATTTGTTCATTTGTGTAAATGTACAGTGTTATATTGAAGCTCAGGGTTTCTCTCTACTGCAGGAATTCTCAGTTTATTCAATTCAAAGGGATTCTCTCTACTGCTGGTTCAATAGAGAGCCACCTGGTTACACAATTGTTTAAAATTTTTAGAGGTATTTGATTGTTATTGATAGCTTGATACAGTTGCTTATAAGATGTCTGCCTCATCTATCAATAAACTAAACTTTTAATGCCCAATATCAGAAATATCAGAAATCAAGTGTAAAATAATGCCTAAGAACATTCTTTATTATTTCAGAGCATTTAGTTCGGTGCATTTTTACCTTTGGCAAGATTTTACTGTCTGTAAAAGTATTTTTACACAGTTCAATTATTTAGTCACAGCTGTTCACTGAAGAGTGGCAGGAAAAATACAATGCAATAATACCTTTGTCTTGGCTGTTTCTTGAGATTTCTTAAAAAGCATGTCTGTTATAGGAACTGCTTTCTTATATGGGAAAGAAGCAAGGTATTTTTTTGTTGAAGCGTGGTTCACTAATTGACAATGCTTTGCTGCTATGTCACATTTGCAAAAACGGCAATGTTCTTTAGTACTGCCACCAGGGACATTACATAACCACTTTTTAAATGCGTCCATTTGTAGCCATTCTTTTCTGAAGCTTTGCTTATATGTTTTACTTGCGCTTTTACTCATCTTAAATCGGAAAATAATTATTAAGAATTTAATTGAACTTAGACACTATTTCTCACAAATACAGACAGTTTCAGAGTGTCTGTTACTCAGATTACACAATTTTCGAAGCAAAGGAAAGATAAAGATTCAAGCGAGAGACTGACGTGGCGACGCAACATATGTAGGGGAAAAGTACCTATGTAATAAGTAATAAGTAGGGGAAAAGCACCTATGATAGCATAGCGCCTATGATGGCATACCGGTCATATTTTCATAAATATTGGTTATGGTGAAAAAGTGATTAGACCAACATATCTATACTGACTTTAAATTAGCTTTAGTAAAACTACATCCCTTATGCACAAATATTGCTTTTATAATCAAGAAAAATAGATTATGGGATGTGCTGTTGTATTTTTAATCTCTTTAAATATTTAATATAGGTGACTTTAATACTAACTGTACAGGAATAAAATTATATACATTTTATTTCCATGTTTTGGGAATACTTACTTTAATTTTGTCTTTTGAACAAAGCAGACATAGCTTGTTTAAATGAAAATGATGACTTCTTCCTATGATGGCATACTGACGAGTTAGGTGTGTTGCAATATTGAGGAGTAGAGAAAGCCTTTTTTTTTTAATAAAAACAACATACTTGTTATTAAAGTAAAAAGTAATTTTTACTTAACAAAACGCATTATCTCTTATGCGCATGCGCGAAATTTGACACTGCTGCTGTATAGCACAAATGGGTTAATTAGGATGATTACGCGTAGTTTCTGGCATTTTTGAGGAAAGACTCTTAAGTCAAACGAAATTTTCAAGTTACCCTTGATGCTAACCAACCTTATCCTCCCCTATGCCATCATAGGAGCAATAGTTGCCTTTGATAGCATACTTTTGATAGCATACTTTTGATAGCATACTTTTGATAGCATACTTTTGATAGCATACTTTTGATAGCATACTTTTGATAGCATACTTTTGATAGCATACTTTTGATAGCATACTTTTGATAGCATACTTTTGATAGCATACTTTTGATAGCATACTTTTGATAGCATACTTTTGATAGCATACTTTTGCTTTTTTTTAAATCAAAATAACTAATAAAAAAATAAAACTGATGAAAATGTATCCATATCAAAACTTTTGTTCTTGGTCTTCAGGATACTGAATAATGAAGCTTCAAAGTTAAGTATGCTAGCATAGGCGCCTTTCCCCTAAATTTGCAAACTTTTTATTCAGTAGTCATTACTCATTTTTCATCAAAAAGTATGACATATTTGGTATGTATGGAAAGATTATTTTAACCACTATTATAATCTGGTAAAAGTAATGCGACTATAACAAATCGTCAAGCGTAGTTTTATTTAGAAAAGATGCAATTTTCAACATAAAGCACCACGGGGCTTGGCTATAAATAAGTCTATGGATTTGATTTTTTCATAAAAGCACGTATTGGTGTTTATGCTCAATGAATGTAACTTGACATTTCTAATCAGACATTATTTGGAAAAATTATCCATGAAAAACCATTTTTTTATGAAAACTCAAGTTACTTTTTTCAATATCACACCTAAATGAGTATGTTTAACAATAATGTCACGTTATATTTAGATAACCTATGGCAGTGTTAATATTTCTCAATTTCTCAAATCACCAACATCCTTTGACTAGCTAAACACTTGTTAAGTTTTATCTTAAAAATATCCTTCTATCATTTAAAACACATACTATTGTTGATAATAAACATAACCTTTGCAAAATATAAAATTTAGAGTTTAGCATATGAAAATTACAAAAAATACTTGTGATTATTTTATAAAAATATTTACATTAGTTTTAACAAAATCTGTTAATTATGTTTTTTTTATTTAACTTTTTAATTGTTATAAAATGTTTAGCATATTAAATGTGAAAAAATATTTTTTAGTGTAAATTTTTACCTCTCATTTAAAAAAAGGTGTTATCGATATTGATTTAATCATGTGGCCAAGTCATTTTAGCATAAATAATCATTATTTTTAGCCCCATTTAAAAAACTGTTTTCGGTAATTAGTATCATTTTTTTACCATAAATACCACTTAAAATACTCATGGTTTCATCGTTATGGAATCGTAGTATTGTATTATAATAACTTTTCGTAAGGAATGTGAAACCACTAATAAAAGCATACGACATTTAAATTAAACTTTAAAACCTCAAAAAATACGTGTTAAACTTGAGTAAAACTGTCCATAATATACACGTTTTTTTGGTTACGCCTGGATCGTGACATACACATGTCTATACAGATTTTAATTCAAATGTGCCGGATGGGTAATCACAGCACCATTTTTTTGCGCTTTAAATTGCCTTAAACAAGAAACTATTTTATAAAATTTAATATTAGGTGCTGGTAATTCTATGCTTTATTGTTTTTTACTTATATGATATTTTTGATAAAATAAAAATGATATTCTACAATTTACTCTACTAATTTTTACAATATTTCATTTGATTAATAATATGCAAAAAAATTTGACATTTCCCTTTTCACAAAAAGTTTGTAACAATTAATACTAGTTAGTACAAGTAAGTATCATTCTTTCACTGGGAACAAGTTAAGAGCTATATCAAACTCACACAAGAAATTAAGCGCAGAAGAATACAAGCAAATAGAAACAAATTAGAAAGGTTATTTTCATAAGTGTGAAACTATACTTGAGTACCAAAATATACTCATTTATGTGAAGGCAAAATTTAAACAAATAACAAGGTGCTCAAACTAAGAAAGGTGTTTACTCAAACAACTATTTAGCTTAGTTTAATTATCTTATACTGCAGACTTAGGTCTGCATTAAACGTCACTGTTTAAAACACCAAACATAGATTTAAACATATCAAAAATAGATTTAGGAGGCATTATTGACTAAAGCATAAACATAAATCTATTTATTTGGTGGTTCAGATAAGTAACTAAGAAAGAAGTTAAATGAAACTTGTGTATCTTTATTGTGAAATTTTCGTATCTTTTTGTGAAACTTGTTTATATTATTTTAAAATTAAGATGCTTTTTCAAAATTTACCCCCGTCCAAGGAAGCTTAAAAATCCAATTTAAATATTGTGTATGATATTAATTAAAAAATGTTTTAAAACCTGAAAATAAGTTTTATTTTAAAGTAATATTATTTTATTATTAGGATTTTTAAAAATTAAGGTTTAATTTTTTAATGTTTAAATATGTATAAACACAGTGCAGTAATGTTTAAATATGTATAAATACAATGCCTCCAAAAAAAAATATGAAAAAAGATTTTGTGGGTTATTTAAAGCATTATTAATTATTATAAAATAGAAACTAAAGAAAATATTGAATTCATTTTTGATTTATTTCCGAAAAATTTTTTTCATACAAATATTGCATCTTGAATTAAAACATATAATAAAAGTTATCATTAAAAAAAAAATGCAATATTTAAAAAAAGAATTGTTGCATCGAAAATAAACATCTAAACTAGTATCCCCTCCTTACTTTTTTGTTTGTTATACATTATTTTTGCATCAATTTACAAGATTGTTTTTCTATCTAGTTTTTGCTTTAAGTATTTATAGATCTTATTCAAACCGTAACTAATTTTTTATCCACTCAAACCGAAATGGATTCGATTTTATTCAAACCAGGTGAACAAGCTGGCCAGGGCAATAAATCTTTTTTGTTCATCCATGCTTTGACTAAACAAGCTGTGTGGGCAGGCGCCTTATCATGTTAAAACAGCTACTCTTCGTTTTAATCAACAGACGTGTGTCCTGATGGAATTATTTATTTCTTTAGCATTGGGTTTCCGTTGGACGGACCAACCGTGTGTGAGTTAGTTGGAGTTAAAAATGCTTTGTTTGTAAAAAAATATTTCAACACAAGTAAATTTGTACTATTCTTTCTATTGAACTTTAAACATTATACAGATTAATTAATCTGTATAATACTTAAATAAAAATACAATTGCATATGTCTAAAAGAATAAAAAAGAAAGATAGTAATTATTGCTGAAAATTAAAGTTATATCTACTACATAGTTAAAACTCTGAATGCCAACTTTTCTGTATGATTTTTTTTTAGGGTGAACGTAAGTACTATTAAGCTTTTAAAGACCAGGAGAGCAGCAGTTGCGGCGTGGTTAGAACGCTTGCTTTAAAAGCTAGAGTCCATTGTTCGAAATTAGCTCAATAGCAAGTCAAAGTAAGGCTAACATAGTAAAATATGCATTATGCAAGCGCATTCACAAATGTAGCACTTAGTTTAGCCATCAATTTAAGCTATACAACAACCAACAAGCGCCTACAATTTAGAACAAAGAGTAGGCCAACGTCGAGTATATTTTGAAAGGCGCAATAGACTTTTTTTGCAAAACAGCATCATTTGAAATAAGTACTCCGAACTTAAGTATATACTTAAGTTCGGAGTACTTATGTCAAATGTTTGTGCAAATTCTAAATTTTCACATCTGAAGCATTAAAAAATCCTACCTACGCTATTTGCGTAAAGGCAAAGTAGTTTATAGGACTTTAATAACATTGCAGGATACAAATCAATAAAGTACGATAAAATTTATGATAACTACTGTATATATTTTCAAATAATCAAATTTTTCTAATATGAATAAAATAGCTCTCAACAGATTTAATCTTCCAAACGTAAACCGCAAATTTTGCCAACGTAACTGCAAACGTATACTGCAAAATTCGCAAAAAAAAAAATTAAAGTATGGAAGTAAGATGCTAGTTACTATAGTTTATAGTAAAATTAACGTGTAGAGTAAGAGTGTAGTTGCTTTACTCTATAGTAAAATTAACGAATAAAGTAGGATGCTAGTTGCTATAGTCAATAGTATAAACATGTATATTAGTGATTATAACTCATTTTGGACTTTGCATGACACGCTGCATTGTTTTGCATTGACCTCATATCACGTATAAAACGTGTTTGTTTATTCAAACTCTAAAATGCGTTTTTCATTTAAAATTAAAAACAAATAAAGCTTGGCAGCCCAACATTATATTAAGAATGTGTACAATAATCGATAATGTACTGATAAACACAGAAACAGAAAAACAATAACTATTAGTTTTTTTTTTTTTCAAAAAATTCTTTTCTCATTTGTAACGAAAACTAGAATTAGAATCTTGTAAGTGTATAATTAAAAATTATTGATCGCGGAATTAAATGACTTATAGCGGTTAATTCGCATTAAAAATTTGAAAGTGGGTTTATAAAAAAAGTTAAAAAAAAATTTGATGTTAAGATTTGATTTTATATTTGATTTTTAAAAAAGATTTTGATTTTATCTTAACTAAAGTTTTTTTATAATAACTTTCTCTTTTTTTAAAACCTTTAAAAAAGTTATCACGCATAAGAACTTTAAGATTAAATGCTCTCCAAAAGAAGTTCAGACAGTCTCAGACCATATAGTTTTTGTTTTGTTTTGTTTTAACACACGTGAGCTTAGCTTTTGTATAAAAGGAATTTTATTTATATGTAAAAAAGTCACATGATATAAGGTTTTGTAGTCAAGTCTATACTGAAAACGTCCAGACGGATCGCGACGATCTTTGACGTAAAAGGTGAGCGAAAGTTTAAATCCGATATCAATAATAACGCAAACTTGCGATTTTTTTTAGTTTCAGTCTAGAAAGGTTATTTAAAAGGTTAAATCAAGGTCATCTATATATTACTTGAATAATCCTCCTAAATAATAACTGAGAGTTAATTTAGGTCAATGTTTTTGTTTTTAATAACTGTATACTTTTGAATCAGCTATATTATAGCATACGGAATTATAGTAAGAAGTGTTAATACAATGTTATTACATGTGACAACACATCATATTAAAGCTTAAAATAGTTTTGATGGAGTAGTCAATGCACATATTTAGGTAGCTTTAGTAAGTAATTATAGAATTAACAACATATTTACATTTTCTCACTCGAGAAAAGGTAAATATTTAGATTTATTTAATAATTTTTTTAAATATGGTTTCTTTTTTTTATTATATTTTTTTAATTGTTTTTTTCCACTTTATGGCTTATTTTATAATTATTTTTATGGTTATAACTAATTTTATGGTTATTTATAATGGAATAAATACAAGTTATAACCATTTGTTATAATACAAAATATTAAGTAGCAAGTAGAATTTTCCTAAAGTTTTATTTGCTTTATTTTCTTTGCTATTTTTTTCTTCTCTTCTCTCTTGCTAATAATAACACATTCTGATGCTGTTCAGATTATTTAAAAAAGTCTTTTATAAAGCCAATGTTTCTTTCAGCACAATCTTTAGTTACATTAAATCATTTAACAAAAGTTTTTTAAAATCTATATGATTCCATTTTAATAAAGTATAAGAATGAACCCAAGTTTTGACTTTATTCATATTTCCTAGTATAAATATAAGTCAGCTATAAGCAGTCCAAAAGCTGTCTTATAAAATTAAACTAGATTAAGTTTTTCCAATTTTTTTTGGCTCTGAAATCAGCATTGAAATTAATGATTTCAAAATCTAATACTTATGAAAAAAAAAAAACTATCAGTGTGAATCAACTAGCAAAAGTAAAGCTATACTTGGAAAATTATACCGTAAATAATTATGAAAACTTTTAATCAAAGCATTTACAACATTGGTATTAAAAAACATATCCTTAAGAAAATATACTGCATTAAAAGTATAAAATCATTATATATAACATATGGGCTGCTTCTAAAGCCTAGCAAACAGCAACAACAAAAGCACATGATTCTATATCTTTCTTTTTTTTTTTTAAAGGAAGTTTATATTAGTGGATTTCTAGTGAAAAAATACACAAGGCATCAGCCATAAATCTTGGTTTATGACAAATTCTAATTTGTAGATTTAAAATTCCTTAATCTTTTTAGATTTGATGCCAACTCAAAAATTCAAATATTTTGCTTGGTGATTATAGTCATTTCTAGAAAAAATTCAAATCTCCAATAAATACTTAGCATAATTTTTTGCTAAGGCTAAGATATAAAGCTTGGTTATCAATTTTAAGCTTGCTCCAATCATACTTAATAAGTTCTGGAGTTCTTGAGTTTATAGATTCATGGGAAGTTTGCCAAGCCTTTAGAATGCCAAGTACTTTGGGGTTTCTTTGAACCCTTATTTAACTTTATTTGTAGACTGTGTTGCATAAGTTATATGGAATTCATATGTGTGTTGTCAACTCATAAACTAAAAGACATTTGTTCAAAGTTTTTAAATATTTTAAATAAAAACATCTAAATTTCTCTAAATCTTTAATAATCTTGAATCTACCTCTAGCTATTATAAACATTTATCAAGCACTAATAGCTAAGTATATAAATAATTCTCAGTTTAATTTAACTACCTCATTTTTTCTTCAGAAAAATAAAAAGAATTAAAAAGAAATTGCTTTTTTACATAACTACGTGAGTAATTTGCCTTTGGTTATTAACTGGACATAACTTTTAAAAAAATGAAAGTCGCTAAGAAACTTAATTTTAAAACAACGTTGCAAAATTTTATAACAATTGAATGTATATAAGATTTGCTTTTTTGAAAGTTAAAGCGTTTTTAAATATCCATTCAGCGTAAGGTTAATTTTTTTTTTTGGCAATTAAGAGTAAACTGCTTTTAATAATAAATGAACAAAAGTAAAAAAAAATCAGTCCTTATAACTCTCATGCAAATTTAATCTTTAAATAAATGAGCTTTTGATCTTTAGCTTGATATTTTAGTTAACATAAGGAAAAGGAAAAAATGAAGTATAATCTTTTTCAGACAGTTTTTTTTCCTTTCAATATTCTTTTTAAAATAATAAAAAAAAAAGGCTTTAATAACTTAATAAAAGTTTTATTTAGATCTGTTTAAAACAACCCATAGTAAATGTAATTTATTTATTCAAATGTAATTTTTTAAATTATTCTTAATAATTAAAAATATATTTTGTTTTAAATATGTTCTTAAAAATATAATATGGTTTTTAATCAAAATAATAAAATATTTTTTAAATCATGTTTACTGTAATTATCTCTTTAATTATCTTTAATTTAAAAGGCGCCTTAAAATCACTTTAAAAATTATAACCTTTAGTAAAAGTTAAATGAACAATTTTACTAATATTTAAATCAAAATTTTAAATTTAAAATATTTGAAAATAAGTTTATTAAATGCTTATGTTTTTATTCAAATAGTTTATTAAATACGTTTATTAAATGCTTATCGAATTTGTTTATTAAATGCTTATGTTTTTAATTCAAATACAAGGACGTAAAACTACTTTGTTAATTTTACAAATATTACGCGATATAATATATGTAAATATATTATCTAGTGTAAATATTGATTAAAAATTGTTTAAAATATTTTTATTATTTTAAATTAAATTTACTAAAATATAGTTAATAACTGTTTAAAATACTTTAAACAATTTTCAATAATTATTTACTGATGGATTGGTATATGCAACAAAAACATTTATTAAAATCTTAGATAAAATAGTTTTCTTTTAGCTAAAGTAACATCGTCCACCAGTAAATTCATGTATTCAAAAAATGCCTTTAAATCAACACCTTATTATAGGATAAAACTGAACAAGATAAACATAAATGATTATTAAGAAAATAATGATTAAAAGTTATTGTTGCGGCACCCGTTTAACTAGAGGAGAATGAGGGGGAGGAGGAAATCAATTTATTTCTTATCTAGAAATAAATAAAAAGTCCAGTTTAACTGTTGTTATATAGGACGTCTGGATAAAGTTGTAGGCAAGCTTGTAAACCTTGAATGTTAATCCTATTATTGGTGGTATCACAGACATAAAACTTTAAAAATGTTATTGCCTATGTGTTTACTAGGATATTTGTTATTAAAATTTAGCATAAATAATATTTACATTACTTTTAAAATAATATCTTTTATTTTGTAATATAATATTATTTTTATATTATATAAAAATATGTTTTTATTTTTTTTAATATTTGTTTATAATTTATTTTAAAATTATTTGAGTTTTTAATCATTTAATTGCTTTTTGCATTTTGTTTTTTTATTGGAGATGTGTTTTTTTAACTTCCAATTTCTTTGTCTTTTTTTTTACTTTTTCCTTGTAAATTTTTTCTTCTTTTTTACTTTTTCAAAATATTTTTTATAAAAGAGATTTTTTTTTAAAAGTTTAGTTTACTACATTTTAGTTTAGTAAACTACTAGTTTACAACATTTAATAAAACTTTTTTTTTTTTCTTATCATAGAAAACAATTACAGAGATGATAAAGAACTCCTTATTGTTTTTGGTAAATTGTTTATTTTGCAGATTTCAATTTATAGTATTGGAAAACAAGGGTGATAATTGTAAGTATTTGTTATTACTTTTTTTTATTATGTATTTTTTAAATTAACTTGTATGTGTATAGCTTTTTTTACAAGTTAAGATTAACATTATACATTTATTAAAAAACTAAAAAAATTACTATAAAAGGGTAACTACTATTACTCATACTCAGGCCTCAGTGGAAGTAAATGAGTGCCAGAATGTAGAAAAACTCTTTTAAAACAAACATGGTGAGTCATGCGAGCTTCTTCTCTAAACAGCTTTTAACAAGGCCTTTTGATTTTTGTGCAAGCTATCTGTTTATTCATTAAATAAATTAAATACAAAATTTTATACTCCTTACAAGCATATGTTAACTTTAATGGTGCAAGAAAAAATACATAAGGAACGCTGCTTATTGCAATGTAAAAAAATTCCTTAGATGAGCGTTTTCTTCCCTTTATTTAATAAATACTTTACTTATTTAATAAAAAAAATTTTGACAAAAAAAAAAAAAGAAAAGTTTTTACTGGCTATAAAAAATATTTTATATTTTCTTACTGCAATAGATAGCAAAGAAGTTTAAGAATTATTAGAACATTTTAAGATTCCATAATTAAAATGTTACTATAATTCCAATTTTTTTTAAGCAGATCTTTAATTGTTTAAGAAAATGATTTTTTATTTAACAATTAACATAACCATTTTTTTTATTTTAATCAAATTGAAACAGTTTTTTATAATTCACTATAATTAATATATAATATATATATATATATATATAACATTACAACATTCAAAAACATTGTTTTACCTTTTCAAATTTATTTTTAATATTTAAAATATTCAGTTACTAGCTGAGATCAGCCCCGTAAAAATACGGGTCTTTTTATATCTATTCCAAACTGAACATTTCTATACTTTTTCCTTATATAGCTTTCTTTTCTTTTCCTAGCTTTCTGGATCTGTAAAATACAGGTCTTTACCAATTTACATATCTATTTCTAGCCGAAAATTTCTATACCTATTCTTTATTTACTCCAATATTTTTAAGTAAAATAATTTATTCTGAAAAAAAAATTTAAGAGCAAAAAACTTAGCATGCGCACCTTTTCCACATATGTAGAGCTTATAAGAAGCTTATAGTTAGGTTTGTTTTTCTGCTAAATGCATTTCATTGATAGCGCAGTGGTTAAATACGCTGTCATCAGTGTTGTTTTGGAGGGTTTAAGACCTCCTCTTAGCGTAATAAATTTTGAAATTTTTTCTATCTTGCTTATATATTCATAGCAAAAAAATAAGAATATAGAAATTATAAGTTTATATAGAGATGGTTAAGTGCAACAAAGTTTTAAAAAAAATTAGTTTATATTAAAATGAAAAAATGATTTACATAACGTTTCTTTGCAAAAACCAACGTACTATAATAAAATTTTTAAGTGCTATAATAAAATTTTGAACTACAATTACTATATTCACTAAAATCAAAATTTTCACTATAATAAATTTTTTAAGCAATTATTTTTATTTTTTTTGGTTTAGTGACTTTTGTTAAGAGCTTTTAAATTTTGCGTCAAATTATCTCATTTTAAACATATTCGTTGTATCATCAATACTGCAGCTGTTTTTTAAAATGCTTCAAGGTTAAAAACATCGTTTTTGACTTTTTTACAAAATAAGCTAGTTTATATATCTACAAATACATATTTTTAAAGAGTTCTGAAAAAATTCATTAAAATTATTCGTTTCAAAAAATGTTTAACAACGAGTTAATTTTTAATAATTTTTTTTAAATTGCGTTTTTCTCGAAATACATAATATATTTTAGCGTTTTGAAAAACAGCTGCAGCATATATTTATAGTAAAAAAATAAATGTAGCAAAAAAAGCTTTTCATTGTCAAAAGAAAGTTTTAAATTTTTTTCTAGCTACAGGCTTTTCTTTTTTCTTTTTTTTTTGCCTCCACAGCAGCACCTTCTTGAGTAACAGGACTTTCTTATTTATTTAATATAGTATTTTCTTTATAAAGTTTCAGACAACTCTTTTTTCAGACCATCCGCAGCTTATTAGAACTAATTACCTGAGCACATTAATAACATAAGTGCCTCAATCATCATACATACGCAACAAAATTTTTTTCCGGTGATGTTTTTGTTTGTTGATGTTTTATGAAATTTTAGCTTTCTTAAAATCTTTTCTTTTTTTTTTTCAGTGATTTCGGCAATTGCTTTTTGCTAGCATGCATTTATTATTACAATTTAGTGAAAAAGAAAAAAAACTTACATATTTTTTTTTTATGCTCTTTCATATGAGATCATATGTTAGGAGCACTTAGGGATCCCTTTTAAGGACAAATCGGATGAGAGCAAACAGCAACGGCAGCAGTTAAGCACTTTTATCGTTGCTCAAAATAAAAATATTTGAAGTCGTGAGTTAAATGTCATTGTAGTCGGTCTTAATAAGTCTAGTACTGTAGACGATAAAAAGCTTGTTGAGGATTTTTTTATAGCAACAGGATTGGAGGATGCTACTGGTATCGTACGTGTTAACCGCCTCAAATTGAGCAAAAACAAAACAAAATTGTCAAACTCGAACATTATCCAGGTTTTGTTATCAAATCTTTCATCTCGAGCGGAAATACTCAAAAAATGCGCACACCACAAACAAGAGATATACAAGGGTGTCTATGTACGCAAAAACAGAATACCAGAGCAACAAACCGAGTTTAACACCACACGCTCCCAACTCAAAAAGCTTAACGACCAACTTGCCATTGCTAACATTCTCGATAATCCGTTTTGGAATATTATACATCGAAGAACAGGTCCCATCTGTTGAATTGTTGTCATCGAATCAACGTCCAATCAGTGCTACCTATTTTCATCCCCAGCCAGACTACGCAAGCCATACAGCCGCTCCTAACTCAGAAATCTCCACTGCCAACTAGATATCCTAGACCAATAACTAAAGCAAAAATAAAACCGATGCAATCTCACACTTCTAGAGTTTCACCTACCCATCTATGTAACTGGACAAACAACCCATGTTCACTCAACAATAAAAAACGCCAAGAGCTCTTTGCTAGACTATCAGCTCTACATAAACTCAGCCGGCCACACGTCATTTTTTTTGCGGAAACTTGGTTCACAGATTTATCAGACATTGCCGTACCTGGCTACCAACCACATCGCAAAGACAGAGATAATAGGGGCGGTGGAGTTGCAATTTACAAAAGATATCTTTTTTTTTTTTTTTTATTATCTTTGCTTCCAACAAGGCTGCAAGCAACCACTAATTAGTGTTGGAAGTTACTGGAAGAGAAAAGATGAAAATTGTAGAGCAAGATAACGATTGACAGACGACTTAAAAGATGGCAAATTATATGAATCAGGAAAGCAAGATGAAGGAAGCGAATTCCAAAGAACTGATGTTCGAGGAAAAAAACTAGACGAATAAAAGTTTTTGGAGCACTTAGGAACAGTAACAGAAAAAGGATGAGACTTAATTGAATGACGAGTAACACAAGAATGAGTTTTAGTAGATGGCACAAGAGACGCTAGCTCTTTCGAGCAGTGCCCATTATCGTATTTGTAGAAAAGAGAAAGAGAAGCAACATTACGATGATGTGACAGAGATTGAAGGTTGGCTGCAAGAGCAGGTCCAACTATGTTTACAATGCGTTTTTGCACCTTGTCTAAAAGAGAAAGGGCATCATTAGAAGATACGCCCCAGATATGGCAACAGTATTCTATACAAGGCCAGATTTGAGATTTAAAGAGATAGAGAATAGAATCCAGAGTAAGAAAGTGTCAAGCTCGATAAAGAGAAGCAACTTTAGCAGATGCTAATTTTGCAACAGATTTGATATAAGGTTTCCAAGAAAGATCAGAAGTAAGAGTTAATCCTAGAAGATGAAGGGTAGGAGACTCATCAAGTACATTACCGTTCATAAATATAGGAAGGTCTAAATTATTGCGATAATGATTGGCCAAAAAAATTGAGTTTTATCTGAATTAAAGTTCACCAGTTACTGTGAGCCCCATGCTGTAGCAGAAGTGAGATCCTTTTCAAGCTCAAATGCCCCCTGCAAGCAATCAGAGGGAGTTGGCTTATCGTGACAAGTATAAATGGTAGTATCATCAGCGAACAATGTCACCTTAGATGTGGAAGATCATTAATGTAAATTAAAAAGAGTATAGGGCCAAGGATTGAACCTTAAGGAACCCCTGAGGTTATTGTCAGCAAAGTTAGTTCTACTCAGCTCAACTCAACATCAATTGAGCAAATCTGGCGAGTAATAAAACTTGGTCAAAAATCATTTCTCCTTGACTGCTTATATCGTCCACATGATGAAAATGATCAAAATCTTACTCAGTGTATCACATCGATCACTACCGCTTAACAAATACTGCCTAATATAAACTGCTCTGCAATGCTACTATAGGGTGATTTTAATTTTAGCCATACATCTTATGAGCCTATTGAAGTTAACGGTGGCATTGCAACTGTTGCTCACGTGAGAAGTGAGCGTCAAGGCGACATCAGGTTCCAGAAGTGCCTTGATGAATGTCACTTAACTCAGCTTATCACATTCCCAACCTACCATAGTAGTCGACATGTCGAGCCTACTAGCATACTCAACCTTATTATAACAAATGAGCTAGACTATGTAATCTTCATTAAAGGGATCCCTAAGTGCTCCTAACATATGATCTTATATGAAAGAGCATAAAAAAAAAATAAGTTTTTTTTCTTTTTCGCTAAATTGTAATAATAAATGCATACTAACAAAAAGCAATTGCCGAAATCACTGAAAAAACAACTCCATTTTGATTTTATTTTTTTACCGTTGAAACTCGATTGTTAGTCGTTAAAAATCACGTTAGTACGTCACAACAATTTTAGAAAATCTACTTCGATTTTCAAGTAAAAAAAAGTCATGATTAAATAGTTAAGTTTTAATCAAGTTTTTTAAATTAGTTTTGCAAAAACAGTATAGTAGAATTCGGTTGAAAGACGTTGTTAAAAAAAAGTTATCAAGTAATAGTTTTAATGAATAGTTTAGAACTTCTAAAAAAGTCTTACAGGGCTCGTATTAAGCGTATCGCGATTGCGATTGCTTTTCACACTTCCGCGATTAGTTATTCTTAAAAAAAAATCTTTTTGCTATTTGTTTTTTTTTTGGTTGTTTAATTTTTTTTTTTCTAGCTTAGCATTTTTTTAGCAATTTTTGAAAGTAATGTTTTTATCATAAAGAAGCCTGGTTTTTATCTTTGTCTATCTAAATGTTTAAAATAAGGCTTAAAAACGTTAGAGCAAAAAAATTGCTGACTTTTGTTTGCATTTTTATACTGTTTGAAAAAAAAACTAATAAAAAAGAATTAACTTATAAAATATTAATTAATAATTATTAGAATTAATAATAATAATTAATTCTTTTTTATTAGTTTTTTTTTCAAACAGTATAAAAATGCAAACAAAAGTCAGCAATATTTTTGCTCTAACGTTTTTAAGCCTTATTTTAAACATGAAGTATAATTCGATTTATTATACCAAATTTTTTTGTTTTACTTTTTATTGGAAAAAAATTGAAATAGAGAAATTGAATAAAAACATCAACTTATAAACCATTTTAATGGAAAACTTAATTATAATTTATCTTTTATTAGTCCTTTATTCAAGAAACAATATATTATAAAAAACGTCATTTTTAAAAATCTAATTTTTTATAAAGTTTTTGACGATGTTTTTTGATTTATTGACGATAATTTTTTAATTTATTAATTAAAACGATTTCATTTATTTGCTTCGTTTTATTTTAAACGCATTTTATGTTATTAAACTGTATATAACAGCAACAAAACAGCGTCACGAAGTTGTTTTACATTAACACTAGCTATTTATATTTTAAAGACAACTTTTTGTTTATTGTGGTTTACAGCTTTTTACATTAACAATATATTTTAATGTAGTTAAAATCGTTAAAATCTTAAATACTCATTAAAAACACGTGTTTTATTGTCAGCGTTATCGTATTAAACAGTTTTCTATCACTAATTAAAGTGGTTTAAATGTTGCAGTGACGGATCCAGAAATTTTTGGTGGAGGATGTTGAAATATTTTTGAATTTTGTACTATGTTTGCGTCTCCAAAAAAAATAGCAAAAAACAAGGTCCTCAATTTCTATGATATTTTCAAGACTTTCAGATTCTGGTGAGGGGGGGGGGGGGAGGGATGCATACCTCCATTCTCCCCCTGGATCCGTCACTGAAATATAGTAATGTTTGCTTTTTACTCTTATTTTTTTACATTTACTTTTTTAAGTATCATGTTAAGCAAAAACAATTACTTAATTAATAGTATTAAATACGTTACTTGCTCATTACACTGTAACTGCAACTTACGAATTAAGCTGTAAATTATAACAGTAACAAATTATTACGAATTAAGCCGTAAATTATAACAGTAACTTACACTTTTTTGAACTCCGCCAAACAAGAAAATCATAAGATAACATTTAAATATGAGAGATAGTATGTTAAAAGATAACAATTACGTGGTAAAGAGACAATTTCATACTAACGCAAGCTCCTCCCCCCATTACCGCACATCGGCGCAAGCTATCTAAGAGAGTAGGAGGGGGAAGGGGGGGAGGGGCAAGCAAAAAAAAATTTTTTTCACGATTAGATTTTTTTGCGTTAATTCTAGCCCTGTTATAATTTAATTTCTAATAAAATGTCTATTTAACCTTATCAATTTGAACCAAAAAAATATAGCAAAATTAACATATATGTTAATTTAACTAAAACATTTTACAATAATTATTTTTTTTATCAAGCGAAAATGAGAATAACCGTCACTTTCAAAACCATAAAAATGACTGAAATAAATTTATTTTTGTACTAAGGAAACATTTTAAATAAACTTTCATGTGTCTACATCAATATTCATTTGTTAAAAACTGACTAAAAAGAGTTTAAAATTTGACTTCTATTCATTTTTGGCCGTGGAATTGCCCTTACAACACAAATATATAAATTAAAGTTATAAAAAAAAATTTTAATATACAAATATATTTTCACAAAATGCTACAAAACTTATTCTTGCAAGTAATTATGTGTTAGTTAAAAAAAAACGACTTTACTTTTAAATTTAATTACCAACTAATACGTTTGCAATAATGACATTTTGTCTACTTTGTTTAATTTGACGTACAAACATTAGTTTTTTGAGGCAGTAGAGCCAATAAACTTTGGACGCATTTTTTTTAATCGAAGAAAAGCATTTTTTTGAAAATTAAATTTGTTAGTGTGTGTTCATTATTACGTTTTAGAAAAAATAATATACATCAAACATTTTTTTTTTCAATGCTCTTTTATATGAGATCATATCTTTATAGCACTTAGGGATCCCTTTAAACAAGGCGATTCTCTTGGTGACACTCCAATGGGCCAAGCACACTGCCTCATCGAAGGCCAATTAGCAACAACTTGCTGAGTCGAGCAAACTATGTAGCAATATCAGCACATATTGCAGCTGTTGACTGGGAAACAGTATTCACTCACTGGACTAAATGCAAACAAAGATTACCAACTTCTAGCAAACGTATACAACGAAGCCACTAACCTACACATTCCGTCAACTACCACTCCCTTTACAGGAAAACAGGAGCAATGGGTAACACCAGAACTTATTGAGGTGGTCAAAGCTAAATGCACCTCTTGGGCCAAGTACATTAATGCAGGTCGAGATACGCACAAATTTCTCAAAATATCGCATCGCACTGCCTCCAAAAAAGTTAAAAAAATGGTAGGCAGAAGTATGAAGAGCTACTTGTCAGGGATTCCGAAAGCAACCCTAAACGCTTACATGCATATATAAGAAGCAAGCAGAGCGTCAGTAACAACATTACATCGCTTGAAACAGTCAATAACAACATCACAACCATAAAAATGACTGAAATAAATTTATTTTTGTACTAAGGAAACATTTTAAATAAACTTTCATGTGTCTACATCAATATTCATTTGTTAAAAACTGACTAAAAAGAGTTTAAAATTTGACTTCTATTCATTTTTGGCCGTGGAATTGCCCTTACAACACAAATATATAAATTAAAGTTATAAAAAAAAATTTTAATATACAAATATATTTTCACAAAATGCTACAAAACTTATTCTTGCAAGTAATTAAGTGTTAGTTAAAAAAAAACGACTTTACTTTTAAATTTAATTACCAACTAATACGTTTGCAATAATGACATTTTGTCTACTTTGTTTAATTTGACGTACAAACATTAGTTTTTTGAGGCAGTAGAGCCAATAAACTTTGGACGCATTTTTTTTAATCGAAGAAAAGCATTTTTTTGAAAATTAAATTTGTTAGTGTGTGTTCATTATTACGTTTTAGAAAAAATAATATACATCAAACATTTTTTTTTTCAATGCTCTTTTATATGAGATCATATCTTTATAGCACTTAGGGATCCCTTTAAACAAGGCGATTCTCTTGGTGACACTCCAATGGGCCAAGCACACTGCCTTATCGAAGGCCAATTAGCAACAACTTGCTGAGTCGAGCAAACTATGTAGCAATATCAGCACATATTGCAGCTGTTGACTGGGAAACAGTATTCACTCACTGGACTAAATGCAAACAAAGATTACCAACTTCTAGCAAACGTATACAACGAAGCCACTAACCTACACATTCCGTCAACTACCACTCCCTTTACAGGAAAACAGGAGCAATGGGTAACACCAGAACTTATTGAGGTGGTCAAAGCTAAATGCACCTCTTGGGCCAAGTACATTAATGCAGGTCGAGATACGCACAAATTTCTCAAAATATCGCATCGCACTGCCTCCAAAAAAGTTAAAAAAATGGTAGGCAGAAGTATGAAGAGCTACTTGTCAGGGATTCCGAAAGCAACCCTAAACGCTTACATGCATATATAAGAAGCAAGCAGAGCGTCAGTAACAACATTACATCGCTTGAAACAGTCAATAACAACATCACAACCAATACCGGTGATATATGTGCATCGTTAAATAACTATTTTCAATCAGTCTTTGTTTTTGAGCCCGAAGGTTCAATGCCAGGCTTTAAAATTCGTACAGAAGCAGTTTGTGTCATCGATTCAGCAATAATATAAAAATGCCAAAATAGCCTTGATGAAAGAAAATCAACTGGCTACGATGGCTTACATCCACGGGTCCTCAGTAAATGTTTAGCTACCTTTGTCAAGCCTCTTTCGCTTATCTATAAATGCTCATTTGCAACTGGTGTAGTTCCTGATTTGTGTAAAAAATTGAATGTAACATCTATTTTCAAGAAGGGGAGTAGGCTATTAGCAACCAACTGCGTAATCTTTGTAAACAACCTACCGGACAGAATTACTCATCATATGAAACTGTTTGCCGATGACAGCAAAATAATAGGAATAATCAAAAAGAACTCAGACAGCATCACTCTCCAAGATGACGTTGACAGAGCAGTGGAATGGTCACACATTTGGCTCTTGCATTTCAACGTTGAGAAATACAAAGTAATGCATGTTGGGCGCAGATGTAACAAGTCGACGTACAAATACTCAATGTCTAACGTCAATGGCAGCCGTCGTCCTCTCGAAAAAAACCGCAGTCGAAAGAGACCTTGGTGTAATGGTCTTGAATGATCTTTCAGATCAAAGTCAGACCGAAATAGAGTCAGCCGCATCAGTAGCAAATAGAATGCAAGGGCGACTCAAAAAAACATTTGGCAGTCGCAGTTTTTATTTATGTATCTCACTTACATTTGCCTCCATCTTGAGTTTGCTGTACAAGCCTGGTCACAACATTTAAAATCAGACATTGCCATTCTGGAGCAAGTCTAACAACAAGCAACAAAAACAATATCAACTATTAAACACCTGTCCTATGAAGATTGACTCCAACGGCTCGGTTTAACAACTCTTGAAGAACGCAGCAAAAGAGCAGATCTTATAGAGTAATTTAAAATCACTTGTAAACTCGAGCTTGTCAGTTTTGTCGCCCCGCAAAAATTTTCAAATAGTAAAGATAAGTATATTCTAATAGGCCTTAACCATAAACTAGAACGTCAGATGGTAAAAAACTTTGAGGAGGGATTTAACTTTTTTTCAAATAGAATTGTCTCCCCATGGAATGCGCTTTTGCAAGAAGCAACGCTCAATCCATCAACGCTTTCAAAAACAACATAAGAAAGTAACTTTATAGATACAACTGCTGCTTTGTCTGTAGCGTCTGTATCTCCATGTTCGTCAGCATAGAGGGGCTTGGTGTAGCACCTCTTCATCAAATTATAAATGGATTATTGTATTTGTATTTGATCACTGTAATAAATAGTAATAATAATAATAATATATATGTATATATATGTATATATATATATATATATATATATATATATATATATATATATATATATATATATATAGGCCTTGTTTTAAATAAAAAAGTGCTTAATGCATTAGCTTAACACAATTTTGACGTCATAAAATTATCTTTATTTTTTTTTATAGACGTTAAGTGTTTTAACTACCACAATAAATAACCGCAAACTAGTTCAATTTAACAATTAACTCAAATAACTATAAGTGTTTTAAATGTAAATTTATTATGAAAATTTTGTAATGTTTTCAATTGTTATTTTATTATTAATTTTAGTTTAATATTATTTAGTTAAATATATATATATATATATGTTTTAATTATTTCTGAAATTTGTTTTTGAATAATTGTTTTTAATCGTTATTGAATAAAAAATAATAATGATTTTTTTTATTTTTAAAAATGTAAACAAAAAATATTAACATTGATAAACACAAACCCATGTTAATTACTTAAACAACAATTTTGTTTTGACAAGCAAAGAAAAATTCTTTTTAAACTTATCTTGTTTAGCGTTTCAACTTGCGTTTTATAAAAATATAAAAAAGTTTTGTCTGCTTTGAGCATATTTTTGATAATTAGTTTAGAACGCGTTTGCCAGGAATTTAATTCATAAATTTTTTTATGTTATTGTAAAAAATATTTTACTTTTTAAACAAATCACAAAGAAACAAAGCTATAGAGAAAAATCATTTTTAATGATTAAATCTTTTTTTTTTAATTTTAGGAAATTAAAAAAAATATTAAATTAAATATGAAAGTCTTAATTATGCAAACTCTTTTGTTAATTATTCTTAAAACAAAAAAAACAAATATTTCTATGCAAAACTTTAATTGTGCAAACTCAAAAAAATACTCAACTTAAATAATTTAAGTATATTTAATAATTTGAATCGTATCTGTTTATAATAAATTTGTTTATTAAAAATTAAGTTCCTTAACTTATAAACAAACTCAAAAGTATTTTCATTCTACGTATAATTACGAAACTCTTTTTTTTTTCGTTTGTAAGCAATTTAACTTTATTAAATAAAAAAAAGAATAAATATGAGGTAATCTTTGTTAAGAATAAATTTAATTTATTTATTGAACTATATTTTTATTTTTAATTATATATCAACTTAATTAAAATATATTAACATGTTAAAATATTTTAACATGACTTGTGTTATTTATAAACTGTTGGCCAGTTGCCCTTACGGCACCATTGTTTTTGGATAATATTTTATTTTGATGAAGATCACATAACTTATATATGATTTTAATAACGCAAGTCTTCTCTTTTTCTGTGATCATCGCATCGGCAAAGCATCGGCAAAGTCCCAAGATATAAAAGTTTTTAAAGTAAATCTTTTGTCCTTCAAAATACAATTCATATTCGAACTTTAAACAATTTAGAGATAATAGAAATATACAAGGTTTTTATATATTAGTTTGTTTTGTTTTATAAAGAATAATACATATTCATTAGTAAAAAATAAACACTGTCATTAAACTAAAACGTGCCTTAGTATTTATTTAACGGAACCTGTAATGTGTGCGTGCATAATGAAACCTTCGTTATATAAATCTATTCAACGTAATATTATTGTCATTAGCGGATGTTGTAGTCTACTCATGATTTCTTTACCTTATAATATAGCTTGATTTGTGAAAAAAAAAAACTTATTGAATTGCACGCAGAAGAAATTTAACAAATTGTCTTCATTTAAATATTGCGAGTAACAGGTAATTTTTTTTTTCTGTGCCTCCCCCTCCCCTCGCATAACTTAAAGGTAAAAGTATCTGTATACCTTTAACTAATAAGAAAAGTAAAGACATTTTTTTTTAATATCTCGAAAAAATGTCTTAATATTTTTGTTATCATGATAACAAAAATATTAAGACATTTTTTGAGATATTAAAAAAAATGTCAATTCTTAATTACAAATTTTTTTGCAAATGTTTTTTATTATAAATTCAGTAAAAAATTCTTAAATATAATACTTATAATACAAAAAACATTTATATTCTGTATAATAAATATGGAATATAAATTTTTTAAAAGTTTTTTACTGAAAACTTTAAAAAATTACTACTTTTTATTAAAAACATTGCAAAAAATTTGTAGTTAAGGATTGACAAACAATTTTTCATGTTGCTAAATATTTGGATAAAAAGTTTAGCGTCAAATTAATTGCTATAAAAAGGAAAGATATATCGTGATGAAAAGTTAAAACAATTATTTTTAAAGTAAATTCTTTTTTTTAATAAATATCTTTACATATCGTTATTTAAAAGTTAATGTGGTTTTTTAAAAAATTAATTACTTCTTTTATGTTACCGCTAATTTAAAAGTTAAAAAATGATAAAAAGTAGCTTAACCAAAACAGCTCTACGCGTACGTAAAAATCGCTTAAGGCGTATGTAAATCGCTCTAGGCGTAACGCTTTAAAACAAGGCCTGTGTATATATATATATATATATATATATATATATATATATATAGATTTATATGTATATATATATATATATATACATACATACATACATATATATATATATATATATATATATATATATATATATATATATATATATATATATATATATATATATACATATATATATATATATATATATATATATATATATATATATATATATATATATATATATATATATATATATTTAAAATATATATACATACATATTTAAAATATATATTATAAAATATAATATGTATATATATTATATATATATATATATATATATATATATATATATATATATATATATATATATATATATATATATATATATACATACATATACATACATACCTTATTAGTTTCTAATTAATAAATCAATTGAATTAAAATGAATAAACCAATTGACTTAAGTAAAATTTAAAGTTATTAATTTTATGCATAGTCTGCATTTTGGATAGTGATCATTATATTTCCTTTTTTTGTTTATTTAATAATTCAACTACTGTTGGTTTTATTAAAATCTTGTTGAAATATAACATAAATACATAAATAAAGAATTATATTATGCCCTTTCATAAATTAAAGAACATTTAATGTTTATATATTTTAATGATCATCAATAGTAAGTTGTTACTTTATATAAAACTGCATTGGTTAATTTTATTAAAAAATTATAAGAGAGAAATAATTAGAAATATTTAAATCTAAATGCAATTTTTTTTTTTTTTTTTTAGCAATTGTCTTTTGTTAGTCAAGTCAAGTTTTTTTTTACAATTTTTATTATAGATTCAATGACATCAGCAAATTATTTGTATCCTAAAGAAACATCTTTTGAAAAACTTGACAACAATTTTCTTAATTGTTATTTTAAAGATTCTATTTTTAATACAAGTTACATAAGGTGTCCAAATGGCTCGTTTTGTTTGGCATATGCTTTATTTTCCTATTCTTATGGAAAATGGGTTGTTAACATTTTAAAGCAAGGATGTTTTTATGAAAATGTAAACTTAGATAAATGTTCAAATAACCAGTGTGCTATATATGAAAATGAAGAAAGTAAGTTTTGTTGTTGTTCTGGCTCATTGTGCAACATGCCGGTGTTGTTACCTAATAAAAACTTTTCCGTATCAGGTAAACATTTGTATGTAAATCTTGTTTTATTTACATTTTGCATTGCTTTATTATTTATAGTTTAATATTGTTTTTTTTCTTCTTAATTAATCAAATCAAAAGAAATAATTTTTCAAACAAGCAAAATATTCAGGTTCATCATTACATGGTGTTGCTCAAGTCATCAGCATCGACAAGGATTCAAATTCAGTTAGCCTGTTGCTTGTGCTTGTTTCAGTTATGGCATCTGTTTTTGTTATTGCTGTAGTAATTTATAATTGGAAATTTTCAAGTAAGCCTGTTTCAAATAAAAAGAAATTTATGGATAATAATCTTCAAAATCAACAGGTTCAAACAATCAATGAAGAATTATCAAACCTTGATGATTATATTCACGGTTATATAGTTCATAATGGTAATCATACAACTGTTCGTTTGGCCACATACAAAGGTAGTACAGTGGTTGTTAAAGTCTATCCTCCACGATTTACTGCACAGTTGGTTAATGAGAACGAAATTTACTGCTTACTTCCAAGACATTCAAATATTTCAAATGTAAGTTGAGTAAAAAGTTTTTAAATTATTAATAATTGCTAATTAAAAACTTATTTAACTTATTTAAAATAATTATTTTTTTATTTACAATATTAAATATAGTAAGTAAAAAAACAACATTAATTTTTCTATGCAAAAAATAATATATTTTTTTTTAATGTAATTTTTCATTTAGTTTTGATTTCTTTGATCTTTGTAATTTCCACTGAAATTTTAAATTTTTTTATCTTCTGTTTTATTTTGTTATATTAAAATAAGCAATACAATTAATAAAAAAATATTATGGATTTTATTTTAATTTAGCTAATTAGAACTAGTTTTGTTCAAAATGGCTATCTTCTCCTAACATTTTACCCACAAGGTTCATTGTTTAACTATCTTCGCAGTAATACACTAACATGGAACCAGCTCTTTGTTATGATTACTTCAATATCAAATGGATTGTCATTTTTGCACAATGAGTTTATTTCAGATAAATGTAACTTTTTATTTTGCAAATTTATTTGTGTTAACAATAAAATGCATTAAAGTATTCATAAAACTTTTTGATTCTAGCTCAACCAGTTCGGCCAACTCGACCAGTTCTACCTGACCGACCTGTTATTGTTCATCAGGACTTAAATAGTAGAAATATTTTGTTGAAAGATAATGGTGAGTGTGTACTTGCTGATTTTAAATTTTCACTCAGGTTAGGGAAATCAAAACACGGAGAAAACTTTTCATTGGTGAGTTTTTATATTTATGAGAAAAAATCATTTACTTTAGATCTAGTTTTTTTATTGATGCATCAATATTCTTTAGATAGGCTCAGCAGTCTATGCTGCACCAGAAGTTTTGTTGCAGTCATTCATACCACGAAATTGGAGTGATTCTTTAAAAAAAGTGGATATTTATGCATTGGCTATGGTTATGTGGGAATTATGTAAACGCTGTCCTACCTTCTATAAACTAGGTTATCATTTTAAAAAATTTGATTTTGTTTATTACATAAAAATGTTGCATAGAATTAATGAACTTTGTTATTTTAAATAATACATAAATATAATATTTTGATATTAAATTTCATAAATTTGAAGTTGTTGTAAAAATTATAGTATACTTTATATTAAATGTTAACATGCATCAGAATTATTTTTTTTTTAATATTTTATTTCATCTCCCCAAGGCCATGAAGGCCACTACAGTCAGTGAGGCTACTTTAGTTGTGGTTACAACCCTCTCTCAACTCTATAACTCCGAAACATGAATCTTGATAAACAAAGCCGCTGCGCAGAGAAACAAGTTGAGCAGGGTACTACCAGGGACGTGGTGGGGATTGAACTTGAAACTTTTTGCTTATAAAATGAGTGCTCTACCACTACACCATTATAGCAATTACCACATATACCACTACTCCATACCGCAGTTGGCGTAAAACCACAGTTGACATAAAACTACAAATTTAAACTATCCAAATATAATATATATATATATATATATATATATATATATATATATATATATATATATATATATATATATGTATATATATATATATATATATATATATATATATATATATATATATATATATATATATATATATATATATATATATATATATATATATATATATATATATATATATGTATATATATATATATATATATATATATATATATATATATATATATATATATATATATATATATATATATATATATATATATATATATATATATATGTATATATATATATATATATATATATATATATATATATATATATATATATATATATATATATATATATATATATATATATATTTAGTTTTGGTGTGTTTGTTTTTATAGAAGCAGTTGTTGCAGAAAGCACTTTACCTTATCTTGAAGAACTTGGTATTCATCCATGTATTCAAAAACTCAGAAACTTTGTATGCGTAGACAACAAAAGACCGGCATTTCCAATTGAATGGAATTATTGTGATCCTGTAAAAATATTTTTTTTTGTATATTTTTGTTAATACTTTAAATGCAATTTTATTTAGTGCATTTAAAATAGAACATGCAAAGTAGAAAACAGTCCAGCTAAGTAGAAAAGTCCAGCAAAGTAGAAAAGTCCAGCAAAGTAGAAAACAGTCCAGCTATAAAAAACTCAGTAAAAAATAACTCAGGAATAAAATAACATAATATAACATAATAAAAAACTCAGTAGAAAATAACTCAGGAATAAAATAACATAATATAATAACCCAATAAAATAATTATTCAGCAATAAAATAATCAAAATTATGTAATGCTGAACTCTCATAATGTTGCTATACTCTTTATGATTTCAATAGTTTATGAATCAATGACGTAAAAACTATTTCATTTAAAGATTTCAATTGCAATAAATTATGAACTATAATTTTTCTTTTAAAAATATTTCTGAAACAGCTAAATTTTTTTCTTACAAAAATATAAATCTAGCTGTTGTAGTTTGAGTTCATTAAAGCAAATAAAGTAATTAGAAGGCATAAACATGGGACAAAAATTAGACAAAAGAATCAAGTTTTTAGTTTTCTAATAAAGAGTAAAAGTGGTTATTAACAAGATGATACCAAAAAAACCCATTGTAGTAGACTTTGAATAATGATCAGAAAAGGCGTCAGTTATATTTATTATTTGGTCAATTCTAAAGTAATTCTATTCTTATTATATTGGTCGCTCCACTTTTTTTGGTCAAATCTATGGTAAAACGAATCCTGTTAAAATCAATGGTTAAACGATTCCTGTCATCAATCCTATCATCACTAAAGCAAACATTTAATCACTTGCATTTGCTTTGCATCTATTTCTTATTATTATTTTCGAATCCTATATACATTGTTGTTGTTAATACATGTTTTTAGTTTTGGATTTTATGGATTGGTGCACATAATGTATGCAATTAGTTACAAAAATAATTGCAATATATCAAAAAATGAATTGAAATCTTAATCCGTTCAAAATCGAATCAATAAAAATTATTATTTTCACTGAAAATAGTATGCTGTTATTCTCATAATAATGTTAATAATACTTTTTTAAAAAAAGGTAATACTATCATTGTATTGCCTTTTTCTTATTATATATTATTTACTATAATAAATTGATATATAAATTGTATATATATCAATTTATTATGGTATATATTTTTTATTTTTCGTTATTTTTCAATCTTATCGTTTTTTGTTTGCTTTGAAGTTCTAGTATTTATATTATTATGTTTTACATATGTTTGTTTTATATTTAGATTGTTGAAATGCTAAAGACAACTATTACACAATGTTGGGATCGAAATCCTTCGGTTAGATTATCTTCTTCGTGCATATTGAACCGAGTTAAATATTTTCATGAGAAAAAACTTAAAGAATGTCATCTATCGTATAACTCTACCAATAAGCAAAATATTCCTGAGTTTTTTGACGTTAGCTAAAAGTTGAAGCATTTAGTTGATGCGACTTGTGTTTTACGTTTCCAAACCTTTACAAAATAATCCTTGATTTTAAAAGATTACCTTTTAAAACCGCCCGCGTTGTATTTAAAAATGTTCCGTTATAAATATTTAGTAAATAGTAAATAACTTTTTATAGATAAAAAACAAAATATATGTAAAAATTATAAATAAAACTTAATGAGAAAATTTTTTTTCTAAAATTGTTTTCGATTTTTAGATTCAAATCGTTGTTACAGCAATCTCACTCTTTCTCTTTTTATTTAAAAACACCCGACAAACGAAGCCATTGCACCATGCACCATTTGAGTTTAACACTATCAGAGACCTATCATAAATTGTCGTGTTATTTTATCGTTGAATAGCGCTTTGGACCAGACAATTGTAATATTTTTTATGCGCTCGTCTGTTTTGAAAACTGTAAAACCTAAATGCCACTGATAATAATGGTACTTTTATGCCTATATTATATCTTAATACCGTTTTGCTTTTTTATATTCTTTAGTTCGGCGAGTGCTTTACCACTTTTCAACAACTGCATGATATCGCAGAGACGGCTATATACAAGTTTATCAATAAAATTGAGAATGAACACAAATTAAGGTATTGCAATTTCCAAGTGCTATTTAATGGGAAATGATAGTTACAACTTTTAAAAAAAGTCTATACTTAATACTATTTCACTAAAAATTAACTTTCTCCTGTTGCCGTAGTAAATAAAAAAATATGAAAAGTAATTGCAATTTTTCTTGTGTTTGTCTTGATGTAAAAAAGTTTTAAACTTGTAAAAGGTATTTATGATAAGATTATTATGATCTTCTTTCAGAAGCCTTGTTTGTTTTTTTAAACGACGCACAGTACACTGTTAAAAATTTCCGTTAAAAAAACGGAAATGTATTCCGTTATTTCCACGGAAAGTATCCGTATGTCCATGTATGGATGTATCCATTCATTATGTACGGAAATTTTCCGTATTTGTAGCTAAATTTTCAAATACGGAAATTTCCCTTGTATTTATAACTGAAACTACATGTTGAACTGCCATTAGTGAAGATTTTTAAATTTTTTTTATGTACACATCTCCAAAAAGAAGTTCTGAAGTTTTACTTGAAAATTAAATTGCATCTTAATTTTCTTTCTTATTTAATATTTTAGTATTTTAGATATTTTATCAGAAAAATTTAATTAAATTGCACAATTATTTATTTATTAGTATTTATAGTTAAACATATAATTAAGCAAAAGTTAAAAATATGAAATGTTTTTAACAATATCTTAAAATATTTTTAAATTTGCAACGTAAATTAAAACAATGTTTTCTAGATCTGATAGCAATATATGTGGGATAACACTCTCTATTTTCTGAAACCATTTGCAGGCACTTCAATTGCAGGATATATGATCACCTATGGAATCAGTTAGAGTTAATTGGAAATGAGCAAGTTGTACTGATGTAGGAGTCACTGCATACTCTATATGTAGATAGATTCATATGTAAAGAAAAAGAGATACAAATATATATTTTCTTTTTAGAAAAAAATATTTTTTTGTCATTGAAGTTCTGACAAGGTAATGTGAAAAAAAAAAAAAAAATTAAGAAAAAAGATATTTTAAAACACTATCTAATTAATGCCAAGTGATCCGTAAGATTTAACTAATAAATCTTGAACAATAAATCTTTAATTGATGAAAAATATTACAAGTATCATTTCTTCACAGCAAAGTTCTAAATCTTAGTCCATAGTTTAAGACATTTAGTTCTTAAAACAAGAAATATTTATCTTGTTTTAAGAAATAAATTTCCTATCCCCCAATTTGTTTCTTAAAACAAGAAATATATATTCTTGTTTTAAGAAATAAATTGGGGGATAGGAAATTTATTTCTTGTTTTATGATTTACAGCAATATTGTTAATCTAGTGCTTATAGTTTAAGAAATATATTTCTTGTTTTATGAAATAAATTGCTGGATGAGAAATTTATTTCTTAAAACAAGAAATATATTTCTGAAACTGAAAAGCACTGAAAAATATGGAATCTGGAAGCACTGAAAAATATGGAATCTGGAAGTAATAATAATATTTATATTTTAATAAAAAGTTAAAAAGCTCATTTAATTTTTTTAAACTAATTTTTATTATATTATATTAATAATGTCTTTATTGTTATTTTTAAACTGATAATTTTGCTCATGGTCTGCCATTTGATGAATTTATTTATGGTCCATTATATCAAGAACACATGATACGATCATAATGTTAATAGACCACTGTTGTTGATTCATAGGTAAAAACAAATTTTTCAAGCAGTTGAAGTTTATATTATAAGCATATAAAATGTTTGAAAAATGCTTATGCAAAAGCTTATGCAATAATAAGTAGGCTTGAAAAAATTTAAAAAGAAAGAATAAGCTTATGCAAAAAGTGAAATAAGGCTCACAATATATGATTATCTTTCTTAATTCCACAGATTTTAATTTATAATCTATGTCATTATTATGTAATTTATTTTGTGTTTAGGTATATGTTTGACTATAATCAAGTGAATGCAAGAAAAAACGCAAAAAGAAAGAAAGATAACAGTTATTTGCTCTAAAAGCATATATATAATTATATATTATATTATATATATTGTATATATTTATATTATATAATATATATATATATATATATATATATATATATATGTATATATATATATATATATATATATATATATATATATATATATATATATATTGTATATACATATAATATAAATTATTATTTATATTATATATATATAAACTTTTATTTAACTTTTTTTATGCAATGTTTAGTGCAACAACTTATGTCATTAATAATTGCTGAATATATTTGTCATTAATTTTTTCTTGTAAATTTTTTTTTATCGTTTAAGGAATACATTTTTTGAATGAGTTTTTTGTAAAGTAAATTTTGCGCTTACTACGAAAATTTCCGGGAGCAGATTTTCCAGATATTTTCCGTTATATTACAAAAAAATCAGTCACTTGTTAACGGAAATATCCTTTTAAATACGGAAATATCTGTTGTTCCGATGATAGATATTTTCCGTAATTTTTACGGAAGTTTCCTTCCACACTTTATTTTTCCGTAAAACAACGGAAACTTTCTGGAAAATCTGCTGCCAGAAATTTCCGTAAAAAACGCGATATTTTTTTAACAGTGTAGGGCAGAATTGCTTCAAAACTGGACATTTGATGAAAATGAAAAAAGACATTATGAAACATTTTTTGGTGGTAATGTATAAGAGAGACTTTGGTCCACCTTATCCACGTGTTTTTTTTAGGGTAGGACTGACCCTTAACCCGGTAGAACCCATATCCTTGCTCAATTTTTTTGCTTAAAAAATAAATAAAAACTGCAAATTTTTTTCAGGGATTCTTCAGTTTTAGGTTTGCAGCTATCTTTTGCTGATGAAATCGTAATTTTAAAGTGCCTAAAATATACATTAATAGGTCTTTATAAAAAGTGCATTTAAAATTTTTAATTTTTTAAAACAATGAGCTTTTTGTTTACACTTAGATACAGTTTCATTTATATTTTATGAAATTGCTGTTGATTACAAAACTTTTTTTTTAGATTATAAATCTTTTTTTTGGATTATTTTTTGGATTATAAAACTTTTTTTTTTTTTTTTTTGCACTTATTGAGGTGTATTAGCGATTATCTTTTGTGTGTATTAGCGAAAATGAGTTAATTACATCAGTAGAAACCATGTAACAAAACCAGGTCATGAACTAATGACGTTCTTTTTTTGAGTGCGATATTTATTTTCTTGCAATTTTAAACGAATTAAACTAATCGAGTTTTCAAAAAAGTTTTTTTTGAGTGACTTTTTACATTAAAATCGAGTTACTGTAATTTATTTTAGCGAACCGATTAGAATACGTTTTGATATATATATTTTTTTAAACAACTTTGCTTCCAACAAGGTTGCAAGCAACCACTAATTAGTGTTGGAAGTTATTGAAAGAGAAAAGATAAAGATTGTAGAGCAAGATAACGATTGACAAACGACTTAAAAGATTGCAAATTATATGAATCAGGAAAATAAGATAAAGGAAGCGAATTCCAAATAACTGATGTTCGAGGAAAACCAGAATTTTTAAAAATAGTGTTAACAGATGCTGCTTTCCAGCAGGCTCGAAAACAAGACTCTGATAAGCACTTGTTGAATAGTTTTGAAAGGATAGACGACAGCTCCGGAGAACACTTCTGCAAGACTATAACAGGATGTTGTCCAGACCGCAAGCTGTAGAAGAGTCTAAGCAGGAAATCACTTTAGATACAGAAGCTGGAGTGATACGGATATCAAGCAATTGATCACATAGAACGCAACCAGTGGATATTATTTATTGATGCAAGCTTTTGATTTTCTTCTTTTTTCTATTATCACTTACCGGTTTTTAAAAAACTTTATTCGAAGTTACTCGAAAATTAAAAACGTCGAAAACAAAAATTAAAAACGTCTGACAATTGTAAATAAATGTTTAAAAATGTATGGCGTAATTTTCCTTAAGTCGAACAAGTGCCCTTAAAATGATTATTTAACTTAAGAATTCAAAACAAAAAACAAATTTTTTTGTCCAGTTTTAAAGTAATTCTGCCCCACTGTGCGACGGCAAATATAAGCAAGCAGAAGATATAGAATAACATACATATTTTTCTTTTTCTGTTTTAATATAACATAAGAATTTTACAATTCGTACTTCATAAAAAAAGTAAGTAATATAATAATAATAAGTAAAAAAAATAAAAAAATAAAGGTAAATAAATTAAACTAAACAATGATGTTTTTCATTCCTTTTTCAGACACGAAGTACAAATCCTTTAAACCTAAATAATTTTCACGCTGCGATTATAAACGTAAAAAACAATGTAACCAGCTAAAACTAAAAAGAATTACTTAAAAAGTACTGATACACTATCAATATAGTAGGGATCTATTGGAATTCCAGCCGGAATTTATGACTTTTGGGTCATTCCGGTTCCGTCCGGAATTAAATTTTTTTTTTTTCATTTACATTTGTTAATCGTTGTACAGCTTTAAATAACCAACAATAAAAATAACAAAAAAAAACAATATAAAATTACAACGATAGAAATTATAATAAATATAAACAAGGTATCTGAAACAAGATCGCAAAGATCTTGTCGTTAGAACCTTAAATAAGCATTTAACAAAGATAAGATAAAAATAAAAAAATAAACTTTGAAATTGCAAGGTAAATAATCTGTGTTTGAAGAAAGATCAAGAGGATCTTCTCATCAGAATTTTATACTAGAGTAAACCAACATATAAATTAAAAAGTAAAGTTAGATTAAGACTTTCTTATTAAGATACATTCGTGATTTTTATAAGATCCACATGTTTTTAGAAATTTTTGTGTTTATATAATTAATATAGCGATTCCAAGTAAAGTTTTCATCAACATAAACACCTAAAAATTAGTAAGGTTTTCATCAACATAAACACCTAAAAATTATGTAATAAAATCTCTTTTTATTTCCTTTTGATCGATAAAGATTTAAGGTAATTTTGATGGGAGAAATTGCTTTTTTGTAATCGAATGAAATAAAACCCATTTGTATTCAAGGTTAAATTAATACAGTTGAACCAATGAATACATTTGAACCAATTAGATATATGAGTTCTTAGTTCACTGTTTTAAAAAATTCAGCGATATCATGTTATGAAAGTTATAAGTTTGTATCATCTGCATACATAATGCTTGTTAGTTTCGAAGCCTTATTTAAGTCATTTATATAAATTAAAAAATGGAAAGGTCCAAGAATTGAACCTTGTGGGACTTCACAGGTTATATTAAGAAAAGTGGGTTGATAATCATTGTTAAATGGTACAAATTGTTTTCGGTTAGATAGATAACTTTTAAACCATTTTAAAACTTTATTTTTTATTCTGTAGTATTTGAGTTTACAAATCAAAATACGGTGATCGACCGTATCAAAAGCTTTGATAGTTCAATAAAAATTGCTAGTGTATATTGTGATTTTTCGAACGATTTTAAGATTTCACATACAAATTGGAGAATTGCATTTCAGGGTAAACCTAGGTAAACCTTGGACTTTTTACCTACGGGTAAATCTAGGTAAAAAGTACAAAACTCTTAACAAATACAATATAATTTTAGGTAAAGCTACAATTTAACAATCTAAAATAATAGTGGGGAGTTTTTAAAGATTAGAAATTTTAATTGAAATAATAAAAGAAAAAAGATTGCTGTCCTATGCCATATCCTCAGTCAATGTAGAAGCACTTCCTTGTGGAAGCAGGCTATAAAATAGTCGATGTAGCAACATTCCCTTGTAAAAGCTGGCTGTAAGATAATTGATGTAGTAGCACTCATTTGTAGCAGTAGGCTATAAGATAATGGGTGTAGCAGTCCTCCTTTGTAGCAGCAGACAATAAGATATTTGATTTATGTACTAAAGCGCAGCAAGCGAGAAAATAAAATTAATTTATTTTCTCGCTTGCTGCGTTATAGTGTGGAGACTTGCTCAAATTGGTGACTTTTTAATATAATCATAAAGAATATTTATTGGCTTGAGTACATACATCAACTATCTAATAGCCTGCTGCTACAAGGAAGAGCTGCTACACCCATTATCTTATAGCCTGATGTTACAAATGAGTGCTACTATTTCAATTAAGCAGCCGTGGCGCAGTGGTAGCACACTTGCCTCAGAAACGTAAGATCCGTGGTTCAAACCCCGCCTCTGGGCAAGTTTTGCGACATCGGTTGGGAAGGAGGCGTGAACTTCCTATTAAATGCTCTTCCGCGGTGCTCTGTGATAAGACCGTAAGGACTTCTTAGGGCACCTAAAAAATCAACATAAAAAAAAAAAAAAATTATCTTACAGCCTGCTTTTACAAGGGAATGTTGCTACATCGACTATTTTATAGCCTGCTTCCACAAGGAAGTGCTTCTACATTGACTGAGAATTTGGCATAGGACAGCAATCTTTTTTCTTTTATTATTTCAATTAAAAAAACGCTACACTATTATTTTAGAGTGCTAAATTGAAGCTTTACCTAAAATTACATTGTATTTGTCAGGGGTGTGGAGTCGTAAAATAAAAGTAACGACTCCGACTCCAGTTGTTGAAATTTATTGAACACAACTCCGACTCCGACTCCAACTCCAAAGCAAAATTTTTAAAAAATTCTTTGAATTCTAAAAAAAATATTACGCGATAAGTTAAAAATTTCTTTTAACTTATCGCGTAATATCGACTCCAACTCCACAGCCCTGATATTTGTTAAGAGTTTGTACTTTTTATCTAGATTTACCCGTAGTTCTTTATTGCCCTGTAGGACAATGATTTTATGATTTAATTTACGCAGTTTGTGTCCCATGTTTTAACTAAATAAAGTAATAAATAAATTCCGGCATTCCGGCCTGAAATATTTTAATTGCGGTCGGAACGAAATGACCTAAAAGTCACAAATTCGGGCCGGAATTCTGGTATATCTCTACTCAGAATGTTGTGAGGCTTTGTCTTATAAAAGAAGATGATCCTGAGAAGCTAGTCATAAGCGTAATACCTTTATCAGAACTTCATCTTTTCATGGGCTTGGTAAATCACATTTGTAATTATATTATACTCCTCTGGGCAGGTTTTAAAAAACGGGTTAATAGTCTTGGTGTTATACGGAAAGGTTATCATGGAGGTACATATGATGGTAATGTTTTTGGTGCATAATAAAAGACACAAATATTGAAAAATGTAGACAGTCTTGCATTAGTAATTCTGATAGAGCTGTTCCCTTTGATTGATACATTAAGGAAGTTTGACAGAATTGTGACTGGTACATTTATTAAACCATTAGATCCACAGTACATGCTTATTCAAAACTTTACAGATAGTTTTGAACATTCTCAAACATACTGTTCAAAAGTAAGTTTGATATATACATAATGTTTAATAAATTCTTTTACTTTAAATATTTTCTTTATATACACTTATATATTTTAGTTCTTGAATAAAAACCTCAGTGTGACATTGAAAAGTGCATACAATAAGTTCTCATCTAGGTGCCTTCATAGATATGCACAGCTGATCTCTGTCAAGATATAATGAACAATCAACAGAAGCCTCGTACCAAAAAATGTAGCCTGTTGTAAATAGATTTAATCTATCTGTCCTTAGCTCGAAGCACGGTAAAAGAAGTAAACGAATTGCTAAAACCTTTAATCATAACTTTTGAACTGTAATATATATATTTTTTAAATTTGAAGTCTTTGAATAAAATTTCATTTACTATAAGATTGTACAAAAATATTTTTCAAATTTTTTTATTTGCTATATTTAGGGTCGGTACCACGAAAGCATTGTATTTGCTATGTTACCGAAATAATTTTTTTTGGCAGAACATCATTATTTGATATTAGTATTTGTATGTAAAAATTTAAGGTTTGCAGCATTTCTGGAATTTTCTTCACTTAAACATGATAATTTCACAGACCTGCCCCCTTCAAATGCCTTTTTTAAAAATGTGCCACCTACAGGGTTTTAATTTTGTTTAACCTAAAGGTTTCTTAAATAGAATCTATAAAAATATTTGGGGTGTTTCAAAATCAGACCTAAAAGGTCAATTTTTAATCTATGTAGACTTATCATGACCTGTTTACGGGTCATGGTAAGTCCGTTATTCCACATATTTAAGTCATCTCATGGTTTTAGAAATTTTTTAAACTGATGGCAATAAGTTAACACCTTTCAAGCGGGTACTCTTAATATTATTTAGAAAGGTACTAATCCGTTGGTACAATCCGATGATAAATAGCGATTTGCGCAACAGCTACTATAACATTTAAAGTTAATTATAATAAAACTTTTTTTTTTTTTGATAGCTTTAGAATGGAAACAATAAGTATAGTTTTCTATATGTCTATAGTTATCTACCGTTTACTAAGAAGTAAGGAATAAGTATAGAAAAGGTCGGTGTGGAATAGATTTACCAAGACCCGTATTTTACGGGTCCGGAAAGCTAGTATACTATATATTTATATATATTTTGAAACAATATTTTCATTTAATACTACCTTGCACTTCAGATAATATTGGATAACATAACTTTTTTTATAATCACAAAGTTTTGTTATTACTTTTAACCAATCCGTTATCACTATAAATGAATTCGTATGTCGAGAAATGGGCTCGACTGATTAAGTGCGAATTTCATTATGGCAAATTTTCATAATTGCGAACTGGCAAAAGTGCAAACTGGCATGATTGCAAACTTGCATAAGTGTGATTTGACATATGTGGGAAGTAGGTGCAAAAACTGGCACATGTACAAAATGATATAAGTGCAAACTGGTATAAATGCGCTGAAATAATTTGCAAACATTGGCAAAAGTGCGAATTACCATAAGTGCGAACTGACATAAGTGCATTAAAAATAACAGTTTGCCCTTATTCCAGTTTTTTGCAACTGCTTCGCAATTATGCCAACTCTAGCAAATGCCAATGTTTGAAAATTCTTTCGGCGCGCTTATGCCGATTCGCACTTATGTCAGCTTTTACAACTGTTTTTCACTTTCCAGTTCGCACTAATGCCAATAATTGCAATTTTTTTGTTCACACTCAAGCCAATTCACACAGTTGTCAGTTCGTACTTAAGCCAGTTTTTGTAACTGCCTCGCACTTATGCCATTTCGCACTTTTGAGTTTCGCATATTATTATATTATTCTACCATCCTAAGAAATGCTCGTTTAAAACGCATATCGTGAGCCAAGCGAGTCGCTCATCTAAAAGCTATTGAGCTATCTATTTAAATAAGTTTTTTTTTACTTACCGCTAAGTACGTTATAAAGCGAAATACGTTTTACGTTTTGAAGCGAAAAAAATATATAATGCAGTTTTAAGACTCAATAAATTTATTTTAAATTTAAACAATAAAGTTTATTGATAAAAACTATATAAAAATTTGAAGAACATAAGTATGAATATCTATGTAAATATAAAAAAAAGTTAAATAGTTTCTTATATAAATAAATTGTTTTTAAAATTTAAAATAAATCGATAAAATTTATTGTTTGTGGTTGTTTTAATTAATCGCAATTTAAAAGATTATTTTTTTTAAATTTAATACAGTTAAAAATATTTTACGTTTTTACATTTATAATATAAAAAAAAAAAAATATAAAAAAAGCAAAATTTATTTACAAGAATAAGAACATGATATATATATCTATATATAATATATTTTATATGAACATATTTTATGCACGTTTTTTGTAAACAACCGTTTAAACTTTTTGGAAAAACTATATTCAAAAGCGACTTAAATAATTAAAATAGATCAAATGATCAAACTCATTCATTTAAAGTTTGTTTTTCTTTCTCATTTTGTCTCGCCGTTTCACGCTAAGAAAAAACGCGACGTAGATATAAAAAAGCTTAAGAAGGCTACTTATAATATAAATAATTAAAAATGATGACTTCTTTCGTCAGTCCTCGTCTTGATACGACGGCAAACTTTTTTTGCCGTTTTGAGATTGGTCGTTGAACTATTTTGACTGAAAAAAAACTGTTTTGAAAACACGAAAACTGTTTTGAGATTGGTCGTTGATCAAAGAAAAATTCAATCTGAATCTTCATGCCGCGAAAACCCGTTTCCCAAAACATGCGAGATCTTGTTGTAAATCTAGTCGTTGATCAAGGAAAAACTCAATCTGAAGCTTCATCGTTAACAGAAGTTAATCGATACAAAATACAATCAATTTTAAGAAGGTACGATTGAACTAATTCAACACTTACTGGTTCTAGAGGTGGCGCTATACGTTATTTATAACGAAGAGATTAGAAGAAGAATTGAAGAGCTTATAAACGATAACACAACGACAACTATAATTGAAATTAAATATGCTTTAAATGTAAATGTATCGATTAAATCTGCCTGGAGATGGGTGACCAATCTTGAATACACATATAAAATTGCTCGACCAATTTATGAAGAAACGACAATGATGTAAAAAATCTTCGTATTGAATATGTTAGGTGGTATACTTTAATCTCGCCTATTAATCGCTATCGAAAAATTGTTTTATTTGATGAAAGTCCATTTAATTTACTCATGCTTCGCAGTCATTGATGGGCAAGAAGAGGAGTAATACCAAACCCGATCATTCGTCCTAGACAGCGTAACGTTTCGATGATATTGGCCGTCAATGGTTTAAATATTATTCACTGCGAAGCTAGCAGTGTGTCAGTCAACACAGTTTTGTTACAAGAATATATTGATGAAGTTGTACGAGTTTTGAGGACAGAGGAAGAACTCACCCTGGTGATGGATAATTTTAAGTTTTAGAAAACTGCTTATTGATAACAGCTTGTGCTCTTACGCGTTACATCTTACATCTTATGCGTTGCATCTGCATTAGTAGCCTTCACATTAAAATTTACCACTAAATAAAAGTTTATTGATATATACAGGAGCATACTTCACATCGCCATAAATCATGTAAAAATATTTCAAAAAACCTAATAAAAATTGATTTAGTAGATTTGCAGTGGACTTATATAAGCATTTTTTAGCGGTTCATTGGAGTTTTGCTCATTGGTTACTTAGTGGATCATTAGTGGCGTCATTAACTAGCAACTTTTTAGCTGCTACTAATGGTCCAATAACCAATGAGCAAAACTGCAGTGGACCGCTAAAAATTTTTATATAGGCCCACTAAAATCCGAATTTTTAAAAGTACCCAATTTAAAGTCTCAAGTTTCGCTGATTTTTTCATCATTCGAAGATATTAATAAATGAATTTCTAAGCTTTATTATCTAATTCTGACTGGTTCCTAAGATATAAATATTTTAACTTTACCTAGAACCAACAAAAACCTGCCAAATTAAAAAGTGATTTCAACCTTATACTTCTGTTTTATCTTTTTATAGTTTTTATAATTAGAAGAACATTCATCAGAAAAATAATAAAATTTTATTCTCTAAATATTTTTTAATTGCCTTTTCAATTTTCTTTAGAAATTTGTATATTTAGAAGCTTTAAAATACTTTGCTTTTTGAGAGGTGTAAGAGTTGTAAGTTGAAATTGAGAGAAACTTGAGAGGTGTAATAAGTTGATGTTGAACATTATAAAATTTCAATCTTAAGTTTTACATTTATTAAAACTGTCAATTAATCAAGATAATTTCCTTTTTTAATTACCAGGATGGCTGTAAAAAGTTAAGGCTTCAAGTTATCTGTTAAAGTTATCTGATAAACCTGAGTGTTGTTCTCAGATTTGTCAATGGCTTATGTTATACTCTGTCAAATTATCAACATCTTTAGGTCAATCTCGTAGTATTCGAAAAATACATTAAAACAAGTTATGATATGAAAAAAAGTTATGATTCAAAAAACGGTAAACTGTTTATTCCGGAAGAAACGCATCTTACCTCAAAAAATGACCAGTGAATCTAAAATTTTGAGAAGTTGTGTTCTGAGAATTTATTAAAATGATAACGTCATACATGAAACCAATCCTTACGGATACTCAAAATGCTAAATTTTGAGTATCCGTAAATTTTGTAAATTGGTTTTGTGACAATTTTTTAAAAAAACATGCTTTAAAGATTCTGTTTTCTGACGGGAAAATGTTTTTTTTCTTAATAGCATGTATAAATCTAAAAAATCTAGTCGATACGTGCTGAAGTCTCGAACAGGCTTCTAAGTTTTCAACCTATTTCATAATTTTTCAAACTTATTTTAATAAAATTAATCATAAATATTCAACAAAGTTTTCTGACAACAACTTTGTTCTTCTCAAGTATAATTTAAAATTAACCTTCTATTCAATTAAATATCGCGGACCTTATCTGTGGAAAAAATTTCCAGAGATTGTCAACAAAAACAAGACTACATTAGAACAATTTAAAAATGAATCAAAACAATTATTACTATTTAGGGATCTTAATTTATCTGATTTCAAATGTTTCTTCTAAAATTTAATCAAATAAAAACAAATTTATTTATATCAATCAAATTTAAGTAATGATGTTAAAAATTCATCTTGTGATAATGTTAATTATGAAATTTTATTCTTATTTAAAACTTTTTGTTTAAATGATTTTAAAACATTTTAGCGGTTGCTAGCATTTCGACAATTCTTAGTTATTTGCTATTTTGAATTTCTTAATTTTCTCAGTTACTTTCTGTTTTAATTCTTACCTATATTTTATATATTTATATTATATACATTTGTATGTTACGGTTATGTAGAGTTTTTTTTATGTAGAGTTTTTTTTTTTTTATATGTGGGGCTCGGCGATAAGGCAAAATGTGCCTTCTTCTTGCTCCTGCCATTAGTTTTGATATATGTATATGCAATGTAAACATTCTTTAACGGCGAAATAAATTACACTTAAAAAAAAAAAAAAAAAAAATATTTTGAAACTTTAGATTTTTCGGCTAAACCTTTTTTTAATGTAATCTTCTATATCTTACGTAATATATCTTATTTCTTGGAGGTTTCTTCTTTATTAGAAAATTTGGATTCATTTTTTTTAAAGTTTTAAAATTTCTTTACTAACATTTAAAACTATGACATTAGAGTTAATTTTCTCAGTTGTAAAAACTTCTTTTTCAATCTTATAAGCATATTAAATTATCTGTTTATAAGTCACTAAGCGGCACTTTATTAGATTGTCCAACATGTTTTCCATTTTGATGTCTATAGACATCAAAGTTGATGATGTGTTGGAAAACCTATATTTACAATATTAAGCGTACTTTTTTTGTGGTCGCTCATATTCACATTTTCCATTCATTTTTAACATTTTAAATAAGTTTGAATCAGATATTTAATAAATATCATGTGAAAATCCAGTATCCTATTTTTTTATCTACGTTATATTTATACTATATTTCGTATCTTAAAACAATACAAAACTCTTTTTTAAAATGTAATCATTTTAAAACGGAAACACATTTAAAAAAATAGCTCTAAAGGAGAGTTGCCGAAATTGAAACAGCACCTTAATTGGAACACTTGCAATTATTTTGAAAATAAAGTACATAATGGCAAAATTTATCTAGTAAAACATCTTATTTTCTACGTTTCGAGATATTTTGAGAGCTAACCCTCATAAAAAATGCACGTGCACCATTGATTTAAAGTTTTATAGCGTCATTTTTTTTTGTGATCTAATTTCGTATTCACACTATATTGATTGCACCAAATTTTACAATTTTTTGTTTGTAGAATTTCATACCGCCATGGCAATATTAATTTGCAAATATAATTTTGAATGAATAGTCCATGTAAAGATAATGATTTTTAATCGATTTTTATTGATTTTACTGGGAAGAAACAACCTGTTTTGATTAAAGGAAGAAATCAGTGTTTATATTAAATTATGTAACCGGTTGCCTTGATCGGAAAAAAGTAACGCTTTTGGTAAACTGAATTTATTTCCAATAACGATGCAATCAATTAAGTCAAATTATGGTTAAATTTATTGTGGGATGGTCTGTTCGTATTACTCAATACAAATAAGGCATAGAACAAACTAACTCGTAAAAAAAAAGCCGATAATTTTAAACAAAAGTTAAAAAGATAATTTTAAACAAAAGTTGTTAGTAGCAAACCAAAAAACTTTTTATTTATTGGTATTTAATTTATGCAAACAAAGAATTCGTAAATAATGGAAAAATATTATAAACAACCAAAGTGTCTGTTATAACAGTTTTGCAGGAGAATCATCAATATAATTATAAAGATATCTTGAAGTGTTTGTTTGACATAATTTATAAACCTAATTACAATTTAATACATTTGTGTTGGTATATTTTAAAAAAATATGCTACTTTTAAAAGCAGTTGGAATGAATTATTTATTACGCAAATAGAAATATAAATATTAAATATATATATTTCCATTTGCGCTGTGCTAACAACAAAAACTGTTTATCTTAATACATTACTGAAGCCATAATAGCTATTTGTATCGACTAAGTAGGTATCGACTAAGTAGCTATTGTATCGACTAATTGTTTTTATAACAATTAGTTAAAAGTAACTTATGTTACTTTTAAATTATTGTTACAAAAATAAAAGAAACCCAATGTCAATTAAAGTTTACAAATGAAAGTAATTTTTTTATAAAGTCGACCGTCTCTGTTTTATTATTATTTACGCATTCTAAAGGGAATAAATTATTTTTTCAAGATGGCCGATAAGTCCCGAGTATTGCAAAAAATGATACTAAATACCAAAAACAGTTTTTTGAAAGGGGCTAAAAGATATGATTATTTATGCAAAAACGACTTTTGTAGAAAAATTCACGCTATCATAGTTTATCTGAATCTAACGTGACCTTATTGTTAAACATACTCATTTAGGTGTGGTATTGAAAATAACAATTTCAATTTTCATAAAAAAATGGTTTTTCATGGAAAATTTTCCCAAATAATGTCTGATTATAAATGTCACGTTACATTTATTGAAAACGAACGCCAATACGTGCTTTTATGAAAAAATCAAATCTTATCTATAGCCAAGCCCCAAAGTACTTTACGTTGAAAATTACATCTTTTATAAATAAAACTATGCTTGACAATTTTTTATAGTCGCATTACTTTTACTAGATTAAAATAGTGGTTAAAATAATATTTCCACACATACCAAATATGTTATACTTTTTGATGAAAAAACTTACATATATTGTAATTAAAAAAACTTATATTTTTGTTCGGAAAAGCGTGTACCACACTGTAAAAAACCTTGTGTTGAAAACCAACACTTGATCTTGTGTTGCTTTCATTTAAAATAGGTTGTAACATTAGTAAAAAATTAAATAAATTAACTTGTTATTGTGATGCAGAACAATATAAGAATCACCCTTTATATCAAAAACATCCAAATGCTCTTCAGCTTCAAATATACTGTGATGTTGTAATATACAGCTTTATACTTTTTGACTAGTTGATGAATTAAAAAACTCATCTATTGGTTTCTTCTATTAGGTTGTTTTAATACTGGATGCAATTGAAAATCACCCTTTAAAAAATATTATTATTATTGAGGCGCAAAAGACTGTAATGGATGATCGCTTGCATCGTCTCCTTTTTAAAGTAGCTTGCTCTTACTTAATTGATTGCTTTGGTAAGTAAGTGTTATAATAATATTCATATGTATAATATCACAATACATGATTATGTAATTACGTTGTTAAATTAGTTATGTTAACTATATAATTTGTTGCCTTAATTTACCTTGTAATTTAAGGTTGGATCCTACCTAATTTGGCCAAGGTGGCTAAAATTTGGATCATACTTATACCTGTGGCCATTTTGGTTGGTTTTCAATAAACAATGATACACGATCAATAAAATAAAAAAGCACAATAAAGGCATTTGCAGTGTTGGCGGTAACTGGAAAAATCCTATCGGGTGTCAGAACTTTCTTTTTTTTTGTTTAACCAGGCTAAACATTGGACTGTAAGGTCCTAAACGTAACTACTCACCTGTTGAATTTTCAAATACTTTTTCTAAACGAGCGTGGCATGGAGCATTGTCTGTTACAACAATCAAATCCTCTAAACGGTTCCAGGATATAAAACACTGGTGAAACATAGCCAACATCCACTCGTTACAAAAATCTGTATTAAATGTTCCTCTGCGAGTTTCTATCATGACGACATTTTATTGATATAGCAATATCAATATATTTGCAATATATTGGTATTGCTATATAATATATTGTAAATATTGTTATATGATATAACTTAATTTTGTTACATGATACTGTGTGATGCAAACTTGTATAATTTGAAAGGAGTTCTAGAATTAATTTGAAGTAAATACATTGCGTATAATGTATATTTTACTAGGTAATCTTTACGTAAGGTTGTAGTCGTATTATTACAGTATTTGGACGTATATTGACTAAACAAAGTGCTGTGGATTGGCATTTGATCGGATTACGTTTTTATTGTGTAAACTTTAGGTTTTTGGCAAATCGTTGGCTTCCTCTTTTAAAAACTTACTAAGTTGTTGACTTCTCGTTGGTTGAATGGAGAAGGGCTGTTTCCTTGGTTGTTACGGGTTGTTTGGTTGCTACGGTTGTAATAATTTCAACTCACTAAAAATTTGTAAATCGGTGGGTTGAACGAGCTAGTAAATAAGTCCATAACAGCAATATCATTGCGATACATAATCAAGTTCTTTATATTAAATAATGCAACAAAATTACTTGTGCTATTTTTTACAAGCAATTCATTTTTTACTTATGTACCGACTCGACACAAACCACGTTTGTTACCTATATTATTGGGTCACACAACACAAACTACAATCAGTTCAACTGCAAATTCAATATAGTTGCGTAAAATAAGGAAATATGCGATCGGCCCCACGATAGACTGCTTGATTTATTGTTACTAACTTATTTATTTTTAGGTATTTCCTGAAAGGCCAAGTTAATGTCAAAAAATAAAGTTGGAGATTAGTCTTTTTGTATAAATATTTAAAAATATCCTTGATCAATTAAACTTAAAACTTATTTTGAATTAGATATAAATACAAGTAATTGCAGCATTTTACACGGAAAAAGAAGTTTTTTTTTTAAAAAAAAAAAAAATTGTTTTACAATTTCAAATCAGTTATTGTTTTTTAAGTCAGGAGTAGATACAAATGGGAGGAAGGAGGAATAAAGAAGGTTACTACCCCCACCCCCCTAAGAAATGTCAAACATCACAGAACTCTTGACAAATTTTTAAAAGAAATAAAAAAATACAAAAAATAGTTCTTCAGTAATTTATTAACATTTTATTTTTAAAAAAAAAAAGTTATATATACAACGCATAAAAAAAAAGTTATATATACAACGCATAAAAAAAAGTTATATATACAACGCATAAAAAAAAGTTATATATACAACGCATAAAAAAAAAGTTATATATACAACGCATAAAAAAAAGTTATATATACAACGCATAAAAAAAAGTTATATATACAACGCATAAAAAAAAAGTTATATATACAACGCATAAAAAAAAGTTATATATACAACGCATTAAAAAAAGTTATATATACAACGCATAAAAAAAAGTTATATATACAACGCATAAAAAAAAGTTATATATACAACGCATAAAAAAAAGTTATATATACAACGCATAAAAAAAAGTTATATATACAACGCATAAAAAAAAAGTTATATATACAACGCATAAAAAAAAGTTATATATACAACGCATAAAAAAAAGTTATATATACAGCGCATAAAAAAAAGTTATATATACAACGCATAAAAAAAAGTTATATATACAACGCATAAAAAAAAGTTATATATACAGCGCATAAAAAAAAGTTATATATACAACGCATAAAAAAAAGTTATATATACAACGCATAAAAAAAAGTTATATATACAACGCATAAATAAAAAGTTATATATACAGCGCATAAAAAAAAGCTATATATACAACGCATAAAAAAAAGTTATATATACAACGCATAAAGCATTAGGAAACTATTTTATAGTATTAAAATAAAAATGTTGCGAATGCGACAATTGCTTTTTTTAAAGAAAGCCATTGTCGTTTTAGCGTTATGAAAGAAAATCGAAGAAAGTTTCTAAACATTTTTAATATCATCAATAGTTAATGCATTTTTTATTATTAAATAAAAAAATTCATAGATGAGTTTTTAATTGTCGTTTTCAAAAAAAGATGCGTGCGCAAACTTGCAGGTAGAAAAACAAATAATCGGAAATTTTCCAGTAAAAACATTGAGATATTTGTATGTTATATTTACTCACTGATTCTTATTTACCCACTGATTTAATAAGAAATAAATTATTGTAACTAGTTGTTGTGCAGTTGGTTACTCAAACAAATTTAAAAATGAATGTGGATTGAAGTTTTATAAATTTCCATCAGGAAAATCGTCTTTTGAGAAAAGAAGACGTATAGACTGGATTAAAGCTATTAATAATAAGCATTGGGACAGTTAGGAAAATAAAAAAATTAGTAAAGAACGAGTATGCAGGGCACATTTTGTATCAGGTATGTTCTTTGATGAATGTTGTTAGCTAATAAAACTATATACGTAGTAATACGTTTAATAAGATTCTTTAAATTAGTAATTTATAATACTTGGTACATATATTAATTTAATTGAATAACGTCGATTGTAAAAAGAATTTATTATATTTTAGGAAAACGTTCAAATGATACATCTGACATTGACTGGAGTCCATCTTTTAATCACCTTGGAGCTGCTCTGATTTTTAGTTTGATTAAAAAAAGGAAGAGAAAAGATTGCTATAAAGCTTTATGTAAAAAACAATTTTTCAAAAAATCAATACTTCCATCTAGCCAATCAAATGATATAGAGCTCGATAACTATAACGATAATATAAATATTGGCATAAATTCACTAAATGAAGAGTCGGTATTAGTATTTCTAAACTTTTTCAGCATGATACTTATAAAGCAAAAACTCTTAACTTTCAGTTAATTCAATACAAAAATGAATTGATTAAGAAATCTAATAAAATGATTGAAATTAAAAAAAGTAATCCCAGACTAAACCATAATTAAGATATTTCATACCATAACCTAACTGAGCTAATAAGGAGTAGGAGTGTTATAAAAAAATAGTTTAAAGACTATAACTGTATTATTAATTGTACCACAGTTTTTATTGAAAGACCAAAAAATTTAATTTTACAATCACTAACTTGGTCTAATTATAAACATTTCAATACCATTAAATATCTTATTGGTACTGCACCACCTGGGGCAGTTAGTTTTCAGACAGACAAATAACGTTTGAGTCAAACTTTTGTCAGAAGCTTAATCCTGGCAACTTTATTCTTGCTGAGAGAGGACTCAATATTAAAGACAAACTAAATGCTATTGGGGCAACGTTAAAAATTCCAGTATTTACGAAAGGTAGACAACAATTATCTGAATGGGGAGTGGAAACATCTAAACAGATATCTAGTTTTTACATACATGTGGAATGAGACACTGGTCAAATAAAAAGGTTTTGCATTATTCATATAACTGTGCCAATCACTCAAATGGATTTATTAGATGATATTATGATTATTATTTATGCTCTTGTAAATCTCAATATGAGTGTCAGGGGCGGATCTAGAATTTATTTCTCCTTTGGCGATTTTTTTTCACATTACCAACCCCTCCTTTCCTTTTTTTTTTTTTTTTTTTGTTATTAAGGTGTTCTAAGAAGTCCTAATGGTCTTGTCACAGAGCACCGGAGCACAAGGAGAATACTATTTATAAGTTGGTTCTCCGTTTCCAAAATTTCAAAAAAAAAAAAATGAAATTTTAATGCTATACTGGTTAAGACAATATAAGTCTAAAATTCAAATAGAAATTAACTGAAAAAGTATTAAGAAAATCACTCCCGTTCAAATTGTTGTTTTGGATTTTTTTTTATAAATATAAACTAGATTCTGGTCATTATCTTTTACATGAAACATATGCAAAATTTAATCAAAATTATACCTATACTAGCTATTCTTGATACTCAACTAAACTAATGAGTCAAAGTCAAACTAATAAGTAAACAATATACAATGTACTCAATGTCAACTAAAAATAAAAAAAAGGAATTTAGAAATTCAAAATTAATCTGAAAATGTTCAGATTAATCTGCATCGGCTTAATCAGCCAAATATTTCTCAATCGGTATCGGCAATTAGCACCAGCCCTTTTTAATGATTTGCTAATTTTTTTATAGCCAATTTGAAGAATACAAACTGTTGAAAACAAATAATAGATTAACTAGGATTTTAATAATACATTTTAAAATGTTTTATTTATCGAGTAATAACTAAATTCAATCAAAAAAAAAAAAAAAAAAATCAAATTTCTGACCATGTACCTCTCACAGTACAACGGGTGAGAATGTATCTGTCTGGAAGGTATTCTTTTAAAGCACATGAAGCACGTCAAGGTTCCTGTGTACGATTTTTAACGCAGAACGACATTTTCATTCATTGATTAACAGAAAAGTTAATCATAAAAGATAAAGAGTATTATGATAATAAAATAAAGTTGTATTTAAACATTTATAAAGTTTTTAAAAAATATTTCATGATTTGAAATTACATACTGTTGGGTAAGGTTAGGAAGAATTAACTTTGGATGTTGATTAAGTCCTCCTAGTGATTAAGTAAAGATAAAAACTGTTCTGTAAATTAGGATAAGGATAATAAAAATTCCAGTTGTTAAAAATTGCTTAAAAATTTACACAAATCGTCAAAATCACAAGCCTGGTATCGTAGTTGCAATTTTGAGCAACAAAAAATAAAAATTTGCAAGTTATTTAGTAATATTGTTCAGGAGAGTTTCCTAAACAATATATACTGGTTAAACTGCTAATTTAATGAAATAAAAATTGGGATAAATAATATATTATACTGTACTGTTTCAACCAAAAAGGTTTTCCATAACTCTTTAATTACTAAAATGTTTAAATGTTTTAAACTTTATTTTCTCTAATTTTGGCTTTTAAGGTTGAAAAATACATTTTTGGCCAAAAGCATTTTTATGCAATAAAGTATATTTTTTTACCCTACATATACATACAAATGAATGCAATACACTTTTGATGTCAGTTAGATAATTATTTGATTTTACTACAACATTTATAAAGATGTTTGAATATTTAAACATCATAAATGATTAATAACAATTTAAACTGTATTCAAACTCTGAATCACTAAGTGTTTAAGTTCTCACAAAAGGTTTAACTTGCAATTACCATTTCTTTGCATTAAATTTTTGATAATTTCTTGATTATCTGGAACTATATCTCTATGTGTATACATCAATGCTAAACCATTCAAATGATCTCCAGACATAGTTGATCTTGACCAGATTTTTAATTTGCGAAGATTTGAAATAGATCTTTCACAAGAACACAATGTCACAGGTGAAGTTGCTAATAACTGCAAACAAACAAAAATATTGGCAAAAGTTTTTAAAAATGAAGTTGACTTTATAGTATCAGACACATTGTTTGGAATGGGATAATTAGTGGTAGTCCAGTATATCTTCCAAAGACCACACTCTGCATTTAAAGCTAATGGATTTGACAAATCTTCAGAATAAAAATCAGAAAAAAATCTTGAAACTCTCCCTCCAATTGTTTTTTTCTGATGGACCATTTAACAAAGAAATTATTTTATCAGAGATAATACTCAAGCCATGGAACAAAGTTAGATTGTCATTGCCAAATCTTTCGGAAAGAGCTATATCTAGGTGATCAACTACAGGGATGGTTAAAACACGTTTATAATATTCTGATGTATTCCCTTCTGGATGATTTTTGCGGTGGATTTGCCTCCTAACAGCTCTTCTTCTACATTTATCAACCGAATTTGTTTAACAATAAATTTAGCATCAAGATAACACCTATCATGAAAACCATTAACTTTGTTTTTAATAGCCATAGTTCTATCAGTCAAACAACGTATAAGATCTATACCAGTTTGAATATATAAACTGCTGGTTTATAACATTTTAGCCACTACATGCGTTTCATCAAAAACAGCTCTAGTTACAACCAAAGAAATAATAAATTCAAGGATAGTGACCAATTTCAATAAAGATGTAGCTCTTTAGCAGTCTGCCCCAAACTTATTTATGTCATTTCTTCTAGCTTCAAGAAAAAAACTATTGAAATTTACAACTCCTGAAATGTGTCCAAACCATCTATTCTTTCAAGCCACCTAGTTTGACAAACATCTTTAAGTTTTTTTCTTCTTTTTATTAGGACAGTGTTCTAAAATCATTGCCTCAAGACAGAATTTCTTTTGATAGAAAGATTAAAATAATAAGAAATCTCTTTTACACAGTCCATAGCATTACAGAGTAGTCGAACTTCGCAAGAATTACGCACTGCTAGATTTAACCGATGTCTAAAATAATGGGTGTATAAAACCTTGTTGTTTAACTTTAAAATTCGTACAGCAACTCCCTTTTTTGTTCCAGCTACAGCTCCAGCACCATCATAACTTTGGCATCAACAATTGTTAATATCTAAACCAAGGGATGCAATGGTGTCTAAAATGTTAATAGATACACTTTTCCCATCTAAACCATTGTTGTTGTGTACGAACTTAACAAATTCTTCAACAATGTTATTACCACTGACAACATAACGCAACACTAAATACATTTGCGACTTGTTTGAAACATCAATAGCTTCTTTGGATAAAAATGAGAAAAATTTAGTAGATTTTGTATTGGAGACAATTTTATCAGAAATTATGAGTAATATTTGGAGTTGTCGTTATCTGTAAAACCATAAATAGGATTTGTATCACCAGCAGCTTGATTCACAACATCATTAAAAAGACTGCGTTTGTGAATGCAAACCATTTATTATCGGATCACAATGGCATTTGAAGGCTGGAATAGCGTGGTTCTTTAAACAACACAGAAAGCTTGTATTTTTTTGTTGGAAAATCATCTCCAAACAATACATGGCAAGGAAAATCCACCATTTAATTTTTTGGAATCACAAAGCTAAGAAAATGTATGTAGCCATTTCATTGAAAACTTTCTATTATTTTTGCCAAGTGGAAAATTGAAAGAATTATCTGGGATAAACACATTCTTTACTAAATAAAGTACTTTTTGACAAAATACCATTTTGTTACATTGTAATTGTCTTAGTTGTAATCGAAAATTTGCAACATCAAAGTCTTCAAAAGATTTAACATCAAAATCAATTAAGCTTTCATCATTAGGTATAATTAAACATTCATTGGTATCATTACTGAAATTATCTTTTGCAGACAAATCTAATTCAGATGGCGTAGATGCTTTTAGTAGTACCTTTAGAAGATAAGAAATTCAAACATACTTGCTTTTTTTCTTTATTGGATTTTTATGCAATTTTATAAACTTGGCTGGCATCGTAACAGGAAGAAAATTTATTTTATGCGACTTTTTAAAATCATTAACAACAAGTGGTACAAAATGATTGGGTGTAAAAGCAATACCTGATGGTAGCTTACATACATGAGGCTGGTAAGTCATTGGAATTCTGGCCTCTTTCTAGATGTAAGCGAAACTATTAGATGTTACTTTTGCACTGGCTAGAACTGTTTGTTTCAATACTTTGTGGTAGTGGAAAAACGTCCTTAACACATCAACCATCGTTGGAAGGATATTGTTTGGTAAATTTTTCTCAGGTTGACCAATCAACCATATTGCAGTTCGATTACGTGTCAAAGGAAAATTTAAAGAACTTATCTTTTCACTTATTTTCAGCAACAAGTTCAAATCAAATAATACCAAATTAAACTCAACTTGAGAAATTAAATATTAATTTGCAAACAATTTAAAATATGTGATCAATATTTCAATATGAATGTGATGAAATCATAAGTATTACAAACCAACAAACACTAAAGTAAGTTAAGTCACCCAATAATATTTAGCACTACAAAACGAGATATTGGCATAACAGCTATAATTATTATTTTATAGGATTAAAAAAAATAAGAACCTCAAAATCTTTAAATATTTCAGTTGTTCAACAAAAAATTACAATTAATGAAAATGTTTTTCAATCAAAAACATCAGATGACAAGATGGCCGCTTGTCACATGGCCAAAGAAGTTAGCTCATAAAAGACAATGGTACATCAAATTTGTTTAATATTTTATCTAAATTGAACATGGGATAAAATTAGAAAATTATTTAAGGCGTAATGCTGTTATTGTAAAACTAAAAAGCCATTGAGCAACCTCTAAACATTAATTTATTTTAATTATCTTTTACACAGTAAATTTTAATTTCAATTGGCACAAAATAAACTAGTGTGCATTCAGATCAGAGAAAAAATTTTTTTTTCCTGTGTTTATGTGAATACCCCTAATATATATATATATATATATATATATATATATATATATATATATATATATATATATATATATATATATATATATATATATATATATATATATATATATATATATATATATATATATATATATATATATATATATATATATATATATATATATATATATATATATATATATATATATGATCATTTTTTTCAGAAAAAAAGTTTTTTTTTCAAGACATAAGTTATTTAAATATACAAAAAAAGTTGTTATAAAAATATATTAAACCACCGATGATATGAGAGGCGTATGTTAACGATGGAGGTGGGTGCGGTGGTGATGGTTTGATACACCCTAGTATCAAATATGACTTGTTTTCGTAAATATTTTTATCTTTACTACAATGAATTCAATAGTATATATAAGAAAAATACATATTTTACAAGAGTTTACATACACAAGTGGCGTTGATGTAAGGGAGGGGTGTCTAACCCCCCCTCCCTAACCTAAAAAAAAATTTCAATTATGAAATATCTGATTTTTTATTTAAAGTACAACAACAAAGAAGTAAAAAAAATATTTTACTTGGTCAAAAGTTACATTAGTGTTGCATCCATTGTCAAATAAGAGGAGTCATTTCCCCTTCCCCACGCCTGAACTATACTTTCACAGTGTCTTAATAATATAATATAAATTTAATAAAATTGTAACTCTCCTGAAATAACATCTGCAACAAGCTGGATCTTTTTCATAAATCGGTCAACAGCTTCCATATCTGTTTTGTCATCTTCCCAGTAAGAAATAGTGTAAAATAAGTCATTTTTTCTGCTACTAACTTTTTCTACTCTGCTTTTATACAAACAGGCTTGAATGTATTTGGATCGTACCATTCATAGCATAGTTTTTTGCCTACAATTTTTCCAGACATGACATCTTCTAAATCATAAAGTTGGTCATTAGACAAATTTTTGTATGAAGCTATAATTTCATCATAATTTAGTTTGAATAGCTCACGTTCTAACTTTCTTTTTTCTTTTTCATCCATTTTTTGGCGCTTGGATGCCTGTCTTTGGCAAATACTGGTTCTAATTTTAGCCTGATGCAATCGATTTCTAACTCTATTTCTATGCGCTACATAAACTGACCATTTAACAACTTTATCTCTAAAATTAATGTCTAGATTGTCTAAATAATCCACTGTACTATTCTTTTTTGATCTAAGTTTGCAAGAGATATAACAAATCGTTGCGTTAGGGGAACGTACTTTGGCATCGCTAAGCATACCTATCAACTCCTTACTATCCAGAGTGTGAAGCCTTGCGCTTGTTGTCTCTTCTTTCAATTTCTCTGTAATGTTAAGTGAGAAATATCTACAATATTGTCGATTTAAAACATCTTTCACTGCATTTAGACAAGCAGAAGTCATTCTAAGGAGCTCTTCATCAAATGGTGCATTAACTTGTAATTAATTTTAAAATGTCTCTTTTCAGCGAATTTTCAAAAAAATCAGTCTGTCTAAAAAACAAATCAGCTGGATTGGATTTTCATGCTTAAACTGTTTGTACAACATTCTTCACTATATCCGCAACATGGTCAAACGGATATCCTATAACACGGATATCCTATAACACTATATCCGCAACATGGTCAACACGGATATCCGCAACATGATCAAAATTTGCATGCTCTGTTGTTAAATAAAACAATGTCATCTAAGGTCCAGTAAGAACTTTTCCAAATACCGCAAGCACAAACATTTGTTTAATGTATTACAAAAAGCAGCTCAAAGAGTAGCCTGTAAACTTTTACATTTTACTGTTCCAATTGTGAGGTAATGTTTAAAGTCACTATAAAGCTGCATCAAAATAAAACAAGTACGGAAAAAAGAATGTGTAGTCGATTTCCACGATATCTTGGAATGATACCACGTGGTAATTTTTTATTGACTAAAAAATTTACAAAACCTTGTGGATCACCTTTGACGTCTTTATATCTCATTTTATTTATAGCCAAAACTATTAAAGTTGCCATACAGTCATTTTTATACAATTTACAACTCTCATTCTCTAGGGACTTCAATGCTGAGCGACACGATGTGGCAATGGTATCAAGAGGGTGCAAATGGGAGTTCATTTCATTAAGATTTTTTCCCCATGCAGCACATACTTTGCTAATGGTGAGATGATTAACAGCAACTCTGTCAGACATTGTGTGAGAAATGTTTTTAATAATTGAATTACGAGATTCATTATAGTTACACATGTCAAAATCTGAATAAATAAAAGCTAAATGATCAATGGCATTACGTATATGGTTTTCATGATCCTGAACTGCCAGGTAATTGGTCTAGAGTAATGACTAGACATTTATCTTTAGAAGTATAGTGAATACTGGTAATATGGACACCTTCTTGTGTTGCTGCATCAAAACCAAGCGTAAGTTGACTATTTGTGATAGCCCATTCAGCTGCTTGCAAATTATACTACCAAGTATAATTATGATATACTACCAAGTTCACAGGCCATTTGTTCAACCGTATTACGATGGGGTTATATTAGTAAAAACAAAACCCATAATTTGCCCAATTTTCTGAATCAATAATGAAATGTTACCTGTTGTGAGATTGTACAATAACATGTTATCATTCTCATCTGTACCGAATACGTTTTTTCTTTTTCAGTAAAGTTTAGATGTGTCATTAAAAGTGTAGTCTCATTCTCCTCCTTCTCGAGCAAATCATTTTCCGAACTCACCTTTTTAATTTCAGTTGTATTTGTGTTATGTTTGACCGTTTTAATTTTTTTATTGTAGCTATATGATTACGAGTTTGCTGACTATAATAATATGTTTGCATTCTTTTTTTTTATTTTCTCAATTTTGTCGTTAAATCTTTTATAGTCTCTTCTTTTCTTTTAACACTTTGCCTTAAAATCTTTAGTTTATATGGCATACTAATTAATTTTGATTAGACTAATGCTATATTGCTTTGGTGTTTTTTGGAAGAATTAGTAGCCAAATAAAATGCTGTATTCTTAAATTTTTTTTCTCTAGGTGTCATTTCTTGTCTTGAAGTGTGACTAACTTCTAAATTAATACTGCAACTTGCTGAAGATAAAAGTTCACTATTTATAACAGACAAAAACTATTGTGTTCTCTGGGTGATACAACTGAAGCACTTGAGCTAGGCTGAGATAAATGTGACATTGTCAAGTTTGGTATATAGCATGAAAAGGGTTCATTGCAAAAATCCTTAAAATATTTACTGTCCCGTTTAAAGTTACTTGTCCATTTTTTTGCTACATTCACTACATTTCTTATATGATTAGTACAAGTGTTAAAGCTAAATAGTTCATTGACTTGTTTGACAGTTTTAATATATAACTCACTATTGTTAATAAAAATATAAAGTATATGTCCATTTCTACACTCAATATTTGCATCATAAGGTAATTAAAGTTAGCAGTCAAAAAATTGTTGGCTGCTCCACGAAATAACAGAACCTTTTTTTTGGGACCCATTTCACCTTTATTAATGAAAATTAATAAAAATGACAAATAACAACAAATGATCAAAAAATTTGATAATCTTATAAGATTTTGATTATCTTATAAGCATAATTAAATTTTAATCTACAGTGATAAATCAACACATTTACACAAAACAAAATTACACCAATACTTATGTATTTGCTAAAAAAAAGAAGATACTTTTTGTATTAACTTAGACAAATAACATACCTTTGATAATGACAAATGATAGATGGAGTTGGAGTTTTTAAAACCAATGAAATCATTAACAATTTTATTTACTAAAAATAAAAGCATAAACTCAAAGCTCTAACATTTCCTAAAAAAAATTTTTATAGTGGATAAATTTTAGTATAACAAATTTAAAAAAACTAAATTTCATAATATAGATATCTATAATATATTCACTATAAAATAACAAGGTTTTTTTCATGTATTGCATAATATAAGCTATCATAGTTTGTTCTCCCATCTAACTTCGGATACAAAATAGGAACAAAATAAAAATTTAATTATTTTTTTAAATATAAAGTTGCTATAACAATTTACAAATCTTTTTGATAAGCTTTTTTTTTTGGCACTTAACTTTGAGTTTTCTTAATAAATTAACCATCAAGGTTTTCCAAAGAAATTAACACTTAGTTTAAAAATTTTCATTGAAACACAAGTTATGATTTTTAATAAAAATATATTTAAAAGAAAACAAAATTGACAGGTGGACTAGCACAAAACCTTTATCATTATCTTGACTTTCCATTTTATTTAATCTAAAAAAAAAAAGAAAATGTTATTTAATCTAAATCAAATATAAAAAATGTTTAGTTAACCCCTCTGTCTCCCGCGCCCATTTAAGCAAAATGAGAATTAGGTACCAAAAGTGCGACAAAAAATAGACACCCTGCTACAACTTTTTTTTCAATGAAATTTTCCAGGTGCATAGATAAATGAAAAACCTAAAAGAAAGAATAGTATAGAAAAATGAAAGAGCATATCATCGACATTAATTCATGCCCAAAGTACAACAAAGTTTTAGACATAAAAAAACTCTATAAAAAAGCTATCTAGTAAAATAATAAACCTAACAGTAATAAAGTTTAACTATTCTAGTTTCTAAAAATAATCTATGTTGATCACAAATTATAAAAAGTTTTCCAACTAAACACATCTTCTCTACGCTAGCTAAAAAAAATTTTAAAATGCGTGGCACAGTTTTTTAGCACAAAATTCGGTTCCGTAAAACGCGGATTTCCACGTACCTATAAATATGCTTCGGCGCAGATATTTCGCTTAAAATGAACTTGATTAATTAATGAATGCAAGTTTTCTTCAGTCAAAATAAAGAATCAACTTGGAGGGAAAACTTCTTGTTAATCTCTTTGAATGTAACTTTATCTCTTCTCTCTAATGCAATTTGTACATTATCAAAAATCTTAGACATCATAAATTAGTCACTTGCAGAAAGAAATACTAAGTGCAAAAACTATAGCATAATCGGCTACATTGTTTTATTTTCCATACTTTTTATGCGTAAACTATATCCCAATCAGCCACATTTCAAGCAAATTGTTTAAATTTTTTTAATTTCTAGACTTTTTATGCCTAAACTAAACCCGATCGGCCAAGTTTCAGACAAATATCCCTAATTTTCCTAATTTCCTGATCAGATCGCCTCAGATCAGGCGTAAAAACCAACCGGCCAAATTTTAACTAAATCGGGCTAAATTTTTTTTTTCCATTTTTCCTTAGATAAGGCGAAATTTGTTTCGCCTTTTGCATAAAAAAGCCATTTCGCCTATCATAATATTTAACACTCTCGCTTTTCGCGGTTTCAAATCCAAAACCGCGAAAAAAATCCTAATGAAATTTTGACTTTAAAAAAATGTAAAGTAAGATACATCTTAATTATAATATATTTCTTTTTAGGCGGCTGCCTCACCTGTAGTACTCTAGATCCGCCACTGAGTGTAGTTACTTGATTAGTGTAAATGTAAAAACATATTTACAGAGAAGCAATTTTTACAGCTTTAAAATCTAAATACATATTAAAGGAGAGTAAAATTTGCTATTGTTGTTGCTTGGTTTTACATTCTTTGCAAAACCATTTAGTACTTTTTGGAGCTCTTTTTAGTGCAACACAAGTGTAGTGAAACCATTCGTATTTGAAGTTAGCGAAATTGCATGGTGTCATTTTCCCAAAACTTGGTCTTTGACATATACAGTAAACTTTCCTACTTTTTATTGTCGATTTATCAATCATTTTGAGAATAAGATCTTTTTAAAGATCTTATTCTCAAAATGATTGTTAAAATGAAACTTTTTAACTGCAGGGGAGAATAAAAGAAAATCAGCCTCAGTAATCGTCGCATCTTTTTGTTAACAACGCATGTTGTTAACAAAAAGATGCGACGTCGCACTTAAACTTATCTATATTATATTATAATTTAAAAACTTTCAAAAAAAATAATTATAGATTTCGTTTTAATGTTGTTTTTTTTTAAATTTAATTTTAAGCATGATTGGGCGCGTTATGCAGAAAGCTATCTAATCTCTCTTGGTTTTAAAATAAATTAAGAAGCTTATGTCAAATAAAATGGACCTAACAACATGATTCTGTGTTAAGTTTTAGGTCTTGTTCGTTAAATACAGCAGAAACTCATGATTTGATATATCAGTGGAAAGGACAGGATTCTTTAACAAAGGCCGAATTACTAAAAAAAAATGCAATATCTGAGCCCTTATTTGTGATAACACTTTGTTTATTAGCCAATGTGAAATACTGGTTAACAAACAAAGTGTTCAAAAATGTTTTACGTTCTAACATTGGCAATGATGGACGTCTGTTAGGAATGCCCACTGGGCTATATAAAGCTTGTAATATAATATCATAAAATAAAATAAAAACAAACTTGGTAAATAATATATAAAAAAATAAATATAAAAACTACAAAATTAAAATAGAAAAATTATACAACTAAACAAATAAGCAAATTGGGTAGATTAGGGTAATTAGAGTACCTTAATCGAAAATTGGAATATTTTCAAAATTAATTATGCTGGGTCCAAAATTTTTGCGAATAAACAATTTCTAGGGATCCCTACTCATAATCCACTCAGATATTTGGGCATCCGAAAATTTTTCTCAAAAACACAGAGATTTTAAAAAGGTAGCAAATGTGCTCATATTACCCAGACCATTTGGTAATATAAGCACTTTAAATTAGCTCAAAAACGTAACATTAAGTAAAAAAAATATCTAACTGACAATTAGAACTAATTTTTTGAATATAATAATTCGTTATTAATAAAACTTATCATTAAAAGATCAAATTTTAAACCGCTTCTTGTTGAAACAATACCGCCATGTTTTCCGTGAAAAAATAAAATTGGTTTGTTACTTTTTTAATTTTTTTAACCTTTGAACGATAAAAATTTAGATTTTTTGAATTTAAATTACAGAAAAATATTTAGTATTGTTAAAATATTAAATTTTTTTACTATGTTTTGTTTTTATTCAAAAAGCAAGTAAAACCACTGCTATTTTAAAATTTTAAACTAGATAATTTTAATGAAAAACACTGGGTAGTTTGAGCATGCTCATATTACACAAAAATAGCATTTTTTAATCAAGTCAAAACTTTATGTTTCTATCCATTGTTTTTCAAACAAAAATAAATTTTATTTTTAGCTAAGATATTTTTCTTTATGAAAAAATTAATTTCATTATTTTAACACCAAAATTTCGCACCACAGATTTATTCAGGTGTGATGATATTATTTTAACACAATTATGTCAAACTATAGACCTATTTATATCTTACCATGCTTCTCTAAATTACTAGAACATATTATGTATGAAAGACTTATTAAATATTTAACCAAAAACAAATTACTGTATAATAAACAATTTAGATTCAAAAAAAAAAAAACATTAAACGAATCATGCAGTAATCGATTTAACAAATTATATATCAGATGGGTTCAATAACGATTGTTATACACTAGGAGTTTTTTATTGATCTGTCAAAAGCATTTGACAAAGTTGACCATGACATACTTATAAAAAAACTAGAACTCTATGGAGTAGTAAACAATAACTTACTCTGGTTTAAAAATTACCTGTCAAACAGGAAACAATACATAGTGTATAAAAAAAATGAAACAGGAAACAAAATTATAACTTGTGGTGTTCCCCAGGGATCCATCTTAGAACCACTTTTATTTTTGTTTTACATTAACGATTTGTATTTACCTTCCAAAACTTTAAATCTTATATTGTTTGCTGACGACTCTAATCTTTTTTACTCAAATAGTAATATAAAAGATCTTTTTAAAATATTTAATGAAGAACTAATAAAAGTTAATGATTGGATCACTTGTAATAAACTTTCATTAAATGTACTGAAAACTAAGTTCTTGTTGTTTCATAAACCTAGTAAGATTGATCACCTCCCTCTTAAATTGCCCGATCTTTTTATAAATAATTCAGTTATTAAAAGAGAATCAAATGTAAACTTCCTGGGAATAATATTAGATGAAAATTTATCATGGAAGTCTCATATAAAATCTATTGAAAATAAAATTTCCAAAAATATTTCTGTTCTATATAGAGTTAAACTATTTCTTAATATCAAGTCTTTAAAAATTATATATTTTTTATTTATCCATAGTTATCTAACCTATTGCAATATTGCATGGGGAAGTAGCAACTATGGAAAGCTTAAAAAAAATCTATAGTAAGGAAAAAATGGCATGCAGAATTATTTTTTGGCGTTAATAGCTAATGAAGAGCCTCTCTTAATGGAACTCAATGCACTCAATGTTTATAAACTTAATATATATCAAGTTATGATGTTCATGTTTAAATCCAAACATGGTTTGTCGTCTAATATATTTCACTCTTACTTTACTAAAATTTCTCATAAGTATCCCACATATCTTTCAAATGATAATTTTGTAGTTCCAATATTCTATTTAAAACTCAGTTCATTCTAAATACAATATCGTGGACCATTTCTATGGAATGAATTTTTCCAAAACATTCTTAAATATAACATACTTAAAAACATCTCTTTTGAACAATTCAAAACAGTATGTAAACGTTTCTTATTAGGAATAAACTTCGATTTAAAATATTTATTTTAAAATTTGACTATAAAATAAATAAACTGAATAGATCTTCACCTTTTTTTTTTTTTTTTTTTTTGAAAAAGTCATTTTATTTACCATTAAATATGCTATGACTGTAAAATTATGCTATTTTAATATCTTATTTTAACTATATAATATCGTTGTAGAAATAAATTTTTGTTTTTTATGTTACTTATTTCTATGTTTTAAGTTGTTAAATTGTAATATTAACTGACAGCTTCTATGTAAACAGGGCTTGGCGATAAGTCAATATGTCTTCTTCTTGCTCCGGCAGTGTATATAAGAGCAAGAAGAAGACAATATGTCTTCTTCTTGCTCTTATATACACTGCGACCATTTTCTATAGACGCATGTAGAATTTAGCGGATTTACAGTGTTACAGTGGTAATAAAATTGTTCTAACGGTACTTTTAAATAAGTATACGTAAGAAAACGATGATCCATTATGCATCTGATTATTAATTGTCTTGATTGTATGAAAATAATTAAATTATTAATATTCACGTGGCAATTTTCTATAGACGCACTAAATTTCGGCATTTGGTTTAGTTCAACTTAATTTCGACTTGTGAGTCGAAATTAAGTTGAACTAAACCAAATGCCGAAAGGAAAGGTCCTTACCGATATTGAAAAAGGTCAAATATTGGCTTAATATCGAGAAAAAGTTCCAAATCGAATTTGGGTTTAAATATTTGCAAGGAGACGATTAGGAAAGTTCTTAAAGACAGCCCACACATTGTACGATCAAAAATGAATAAAGCACCAAGTTTGAAGCCCGTTCACAAACAGAAACGGATGGAATTCGCCCGCGAAAACATGGCACGCGATCGGGAACAAGTAAGAAATTTTAGATTAAATTCTCATGAATACGTAAGATGTCTAAATAGCTGAATATTTTTGTTTTCAACACCAGGTGATTTTTTCGGACGAGAAAAAGTTTAATCTTGATGGGCCTGATGGTTTTAGTGGCTACTGGTGTGATTTGAGGAGAGAACCCAAATATTTTTCAACAAGGAATTTCGGTGGTGGATCTTTGATGGTTTGGCTTGGGTTTTGTGCAACAGGAAAGTCAAATTTAGCATTTACATCTTTCAAAATGAAAAGTTCTGAATACATTGATGTGCTAAAATCATGTTTGATTCCATTTAAAAACAAATATCGATGCAAAAAGTTTGTTTTCCAACAAGACAACGCCAGCACTCACACCAGTAACGAGACTAAAGCTTGGTTTGAAGCTAAAAAAATCGAGCAAATGTGGTGGCCTGCTCGCAGTCCAGATTTAAATTCTGTTGAAAATATCTGGGGAATCATTGTAAGACGTATATATGCTGACCAGAAGCAATATAACTCTGTGGCAGAGCTAAAAGTAGCGGTATCAGAATGCTGGGAGGATATGGAGCCAAAAGTGCTTGAAAACTTGGTGGGAAGTATGCCAAAACGAATTTATCAAGTAATTGAGCGCAAAGGAAGTCCAATCGAGTACTATAAATGTGATAAAAACATTTTTTTTGATAGTTTAGTTAAAAAATGTGAACTGCGTCTATAGAAAATAGTCAGCTATCTTTTGAATTCAATTCATTTATGATTGACCTCTTTTCAAGTTTGATATTATTTTTTGATAATTTTCATTATTAGTTAAGTACGTTTTTCATTACGTTTTTAAGACATAATCCAAACGCGCCTATAGAAAATGGTCGCAGTTTATGTAAAAATACGGCAAAATAGAAAAAAAAAAAAAAAAAAATGATAATAACTACGCAAAAAATTTAACAGCGTTTTAATTAGATGATAGTCGCTGCATATAAAATTACGCTAATTGTGCTGATTTCTATTATCACCACATAAAGTCGATTCAAAAAAATGCAAAGCAACTTTAACTTTACTCTGCTTACATCTAAGAAATCTATAAGTATGCTTGTATAATTTAAAAAAATAAAAAAAATAAGAAAAGAAAAGAAAATAACATTGAAATAATAAAAAAAAAAATTTGGAGATAAAGAAAAAAAAAAAAAAAAAAAAAAAAAAAAAAAGTAGAGGAGGGAGGAGGGGAGGGGGTGAAATCTACCAATATATGGAGATGAACTAACCCTTTGGCAGTTGTTTGGTGCTTTTTTTTTTTTTTTTTTTGTCGTCGGAAGCATAAACTGATTATTTGGTTGTTCGTGCTCTTTGAGTTTTTTTCACAATCTTTTTGACAAACTGGAAATTTACTTGGAAGCTCTGACATATTCATAATTGTACTCATTGATTATATTAAGTGGTATACTTTATATTAAGTGGTTTTAATACTTTATATTATATTAGCGGTAAATAAATGGTTATGTTTCATCAAATAAATAATCAACAATAAAGCAAATAAAGCGGTTATGTTTGACGAAATAAATAATCAGTGAGATTGTGACGTGATATATATTTTGAATTATTATGGACATTTTTGTTTGCACGATTTGTTTGGAATAACTTTAGTGCACGTTTGATGCTTGCTGTAAACATCATAACAGGAAAAAAAAAAGTTCTAATCAAGTTCCTACACCTCGTAAGGCGTAGGAACTTAATTAGAACTTTAATTCTTTTAAGCGTACTAAAGTCTAAGTTTTAAGCGTACTTAAAAGTTGGACGCAGGTTATTAAACAAGGTCTTTCAACAAAACTTCCGAGGTTAAAAACCGTGGCACCACTAAAGGTTTTTAAAAATTGAGGTAACTCAGCTTCAATATTAGCGGCATTAGCATGGGCGGACAACAACAACAACAAATTTTAAAAAGGTAGTATATGATTTAATATACGGTATAATAATAATGATAAGAAAAAACAACAATTATAAAAACATAAAAATTGCAACAGCAACAAATAAATTGAATAATTAGAAATAAGATTTAAAACCAAATTAAGTTTAGATTTTCTTTCTAAATTTGCGAAATATTTATATTTTTAATAATATTTTACATGCATTTAAATTAAATTTTAATGCACGAAACATTAAAAATAAATTTTAATTAATACTTCGCATAGTAGTTTATAAATATATAATTTATAAACTACTATGTTTATAATTATAAATACAAGTTGCTATTTGACAGAATTTTTCCAAACATAAGTTCATGCAGTTGTTGCAATATTTTTCCCCAACTTTTTATTTCGGCAGGATAATTTTTCCAGAACTTTGTGAAATTTCTTTACCTTAAATTTTCTTTTTACATACATTTCAACAAAAGCATTTCATTAATTAAAACTCTTTTTGGCTAATCATTGTTACAACATTCCTAATATTCTTATATCTATTAATGGTAGCATGTTAAATAGTAAAATAGTCAAGGGTTCTTTTACTTTGTCATAAACTTCTTGTTTGAGCCAAATAAGTGATACTGGTAAGGAAGGAGATACACAGAAGAGTGTTTGACTTTCTGGTTAAATACTTTCATGGTGCTTTGTAATATAATCATGATCTTATTGGAGCAAATTATTGATACAAACAAAAAAATATGTATATATAATTAAAAATGCTATATAACACTATCTATTATAAAAAATTTTAGCCTTTTTTTTCCCCACTAGACTCCATCATCACACTTTTTTATAAACCATCCTTATTTGACACAAGTATGCACATATATATTTTTTGAGTTTGCTCTGTGTCTGGAAGTTAGATATCTCAAATGCTAGATACTAAAAGTTTAATCATTGTCTAATTGTCTAATAAAAAGTTTAATGTTTGTCTACATATTTACTGTACAAATAAAAATAAGTTGTTAACTATTAATTTAAAAAATGCCTTCTAGATACTAGTGATAGATACTAATAAAAAACAGTGCTAATTATCTACAAGGTATTTTCTTTGTAATAGTTACTTTATTTCTATTTATACAGATGCTACAATAGTATCTATCTTATAGAACTATTGTTTGTACCACTACCATCAGCTAGTTCAATAAAATGTTTTTCAGGATTAAATCATTTATCAATATATTTTCATTAAAATTAGCTATTTATTAGAATTTTTTTTTATTATCTTCAATTATACTAAGTCAAATATTGTTGTTCTTATATTGATGAATAGCAACACTTACTGACTCCTCTACTTTATGTCTTTTCAGATTATTATTCACTACTTACCTTCTATTGACATCTACTAATGTTATCTTTTTTTTATTGCACTCGTCATATTATTACTCCTGATTTCATTCTTTACCAATATAAATCTCTTATTTGTTCTTGTATGGGAAACTATTGTTGGAATGGTTAATTCAATCAACCCAACAACAGTAACCCAAACATGAACAAATAAGAGGGACTTCTCTTTTTAAGGTTTAAAAATTCAATGTAAATGTTGTTGGACCTGGTGTACATACTTGAACCTCTGTCTGTAATCTAAGGGGTCTTCTATCAAGTACATGGGGTAGTGGTGTAGTGGTAGAGTGCTCGCTTTATAAACGAGTGGTTCTGAGTTCAATTCCCACCACGTCCCTGGTAGTACCGCGCTCAACTCGTTTCTTCGCGCAGCGGCCTTGTTTGTCAAGGTTCGTGTTTTGGAGTTATAAAGTTGAGAGAGGGTTATAACCACAAATAAGTAGCCTCCTCATTTGTAGTGGCCTTCCCGGCTTTGAGGAGGTGAATTAAAAAAAAACATATGCAGGTATGGGAGAAAGGGTTACCCCAAAATGTATAAATGCGTACAATAAAGAGGGGTGTTTAAGATATCAAGTATGTACACAGTTTGAATATCTTGTTTTTTTCATTTCCTTAAACTTCATTTATTTTTTTTAAAACATTGAGTTTCACGAATTTGAAAAATCAATATTTCATTATCATCAAATATTTGCATTGGGGAAAAGGGGGGTGATTTTGTAATTAAAAGCATACAGGCGCCTATTAAGGGAGATGGGTACTTAATCTTTTATTTTACTGCCTACCTTTGGGTGCTTAATTCAAGGAAAGGGGTAGGAATAAAAGGAGGGGTGTGTGTGAGAATTTTAGTCCAAATCTAATAAACAGGGAAGGGGGGGGGGTCTAAATAAAAGGGTATTTTGGAATTTTTTTTACAAAACAGGAATAAACAAATTAATTCAATTGTAGTTTGTGGTCAAATGCACATTTTTTACCAGCTGTTTCATTAAAATTTTAATAGGAATAGAGTATAAAACTTAAAAAATGCTTATTTATTAATAATAGAGTATAAAACTTAAATAATGCTTATTTAAGTTTTATACTCTAGTGAGAAATAACCTAAAAAAAACCCTAAATTTAATACATTTTGCAAATAGAAAATTACGAGATTTTTTAAAGTGATTTTTAAAGTCTAATTACTCTGAAACTTTTTATTCTTATCAGTGTCTGATATATACTTTTTTCAAAGTATATATCAGAAACTGATTTTTTTTTGAAGAATACTTATTCTTTGAAGTTTTTTTTTTGACTTTTTCTGATTCTTTGTTATTAGTTATGAGATTTTTGTTGTTGTTGATAACAAGTAAAAATGATAAAGGAAGGGGAATGGGAAATTTTTACTCTTCAATTTATTTTTCAAATCAAATTAATTATTCAAATTCTAAAAAATCATTTTAATCTTTAACAACTTTATCTACTGTATCATCAGTATCATTTTCGTTTTTATTATTTATTATTATTTTTTTTCAGTATAAAATATTTTTATAACTGCTAGAAATATAAAAACATGGTTTCTCTCTCAAGTTTCAGCATAACAGACACTCCATCGCTCATAACAGCAGCAATATCTTTATCTAAGCAAAGATCAAAGATTTTTAGTTTTTCTGCTAATGTTTCTAGCGTCATTTTTATTGCATAAGCACCTTCATTAGATATTAAAGATTGTATGAATCTTTTGAATTTTCATATAAAATAGCTTATTTTCAAGACTGGTCCATTCATGGACACATTAAACTTTTTCTGAAAAAAATAACTTCTCCCTCAGAAAATGCTAATAGGAAGAATGTTGGGTATCTATTGGGCTTCTTCATCTATCAGCCTTCTTCATCTATAGGAAGAATGTTGTTCTTCATCTATTAGGCTTCTTCATCTATTAGCCTTTTTCATCTATTAGGCTGGCGCAGATGTATATTTAATTCATTGTTTCCAGTTTAGGATGTTGAATGCTAAATATTCTTGACTTGATGCATGGGTTTTGCTTGTGTCTCTGTTTATGACTAGGCAACTCATTCTATTATCTCCTAATGAGGGTGCAGCTCTAAAACTCAGTTTTATGGTTCTGAGGCAGGCTGGTAGTCAGGTTTCCCAAACTCTGTGGTAGCTCTTAGAGAGGCTGATTCCATCAACAGTAGAAAAATATCAAAGTATCAACAGTGCCATGTTGGGCATGGATGGTGTTCCTGTTTATACTTTTGGTGTGCATTGTCAAGGCCACATTGGAGCCCTTTGTTATGGCTTAGGGTTTATTAATAGTAATGAGGCAATTGCTTTAAACAGTGTACTGAGTACTATCTATGCTTTGAAACAAGTTCTTTAACAAATTTAAAAATGAATAAAGTAACAAAAAATATAAAGCACAAAAAACCATTGCCATCACCAAGTTCTCTAAACTTATTGATCACTAATACTTGTAGTCTTTGAAGTAACTTTTCTTCTGTTGAGTCTTATTTTTTGCAAAGTTCACAAGATTTACTTGCTCTTTGTGATACTAATTAAAGTTCAGCTGTCTCATCTTGTGAACTTAGTATTGATGGTTATCTTCATGTAATTCGTAAAGACTCCAATAGTCACATGCATGGCCTGGGCATTTGCATTCGTAAGAATTCACCCATTTGTCGGGAAACTAGGTTTGAATCTACTCTTTTATGTGCTTCCTTTTAGCACCACTTTCTCTTTGTTTTATATCGCTCTCCTTTATCTCAAGTATGCACTCTTCTTGATGTTATTTCTGATCATATTGACCAAACCCTCTCTCTTTATCTATCAACCAATACCAATTGACAAAACCAATTGTTGTTGTCAGTGACTTTAATGTTCATCACACTGAATGGTGACTTTAATGTTCATCACACTTGGTTCTAATTTTAGTGACTCTGCAGGCATTAAAGCCCAAAACTTTTGCCTTTCTTAATCCCTGACTCAAATAGTCAACTTTCCAACTCGCTTTCCAGACAACCTGAATCATTTATCTTCTCTACTGGACTTATGTCTTGTTTCTGATCCTAGTCAGTGCTCAGTTTCTCCACATTTACCCTTAGGTGCCTCTGATCACAATTAGATCACTCTAAAACTATTATCTCATTCTTCTACAACTGCCTTTAAGCTGACTGAGACTCTTTCCGTGATTTTCTTTGTGATGGCCCTTAGGTAGAAATCTTTTTTCTTTCTGTTAACAAATGTGCTTCTTACATAATTTCATGGATTCAGGCTGGCATGGAATCTTCTATTCCCTCTTGACGCTTCCAGGTCAAGTCTCACTCTTCTTTATGGTTTTGCTCACATTGTGCTGCTGCAATTGTCAATCGAAACCATTACTTCCATATCTATCAGCAAAACAATTCTCCTGAAAATAGACCTCTGTTTGTTACTGCTAGAAACCATTGTAAAAAGGTTTTGTCTAATGCCAAAGCCCGCTATTCTCAGGTCATGAAATCTCCTATTTCATTACAAAAATTAGGCTCTCGTGACTTCTGGAGAATCTTTAATAGTATCAATAATTCCACCAATAATTCCTGTAATTCCACCTCTTTTGTACGGTTCAGACTTTATCACCTCACCTAAAGGCAAAGCTGAATTGTTTGCCAAGAACTTTTCATCAATATCATTTCTTGATTCCACTAGTTGCGTTCTACCTGATATAGCCGTCAAACAGGTTGATCCACTGCTCGACATCCGTATCACTCCAGCTTCTGTATCTAAAGTGATTTCAAAATATTTTTTTGAATTTCTACAAAAACTCAATGATTTAATTATTTCATTTTATAAGATATTTAACACATTTGAAATAATTTTTCTTAGTAAACTAAGAAAAATTGTTTTAAATGTGTTAAACTTTTACCAATGGGTTCCAGAGATATCGTCAGTTGAAATAATGCTGACTCAGCATTTTAGTGATTTTCTGAAGCAATTATAAAGCAACTTTGACATACAGTATCTTCATAATGGCTTGGGAAAATATCCTAAAATTTGGTACTCTTATAGATTTTAACTTGAGGAATCCAAAAATAGCACTCTTAAGACTCGATTATCTCAAGAAATGCCTCATTTATCCAGTTTTGTTCAAAATTATTGACTTGTAAGTTAGTGATTTTTAGAGGCAAAATAAAGACTGTGGCCCAAAATCCCGAGTAAAAATTTTAATTGTATATCATTATTTCATCTTAGGTCTACTGAAAAAAATTAGATTCATCAATTGTCTCTCTAATACATGATCAAAATTTGCATTTAAAAATGGTGTCTTTTTAGAAAAATTTAAATTTTGTAACAAAAGCAATTAAAATATTTTTTTAAACATTTATTTGAATAAAACACCAAATAATGTTATTTATTGACTAGTTTAAATTTAAATAAACATTTAAAGTCATGGGCCAAGGGAGATGCCCTCCCTACCCATGGGAGGCCCCTCCGCCCCCTCCCCAAATCTCCTTAGATTTTTTTTTTTTCACATAAAATGAATAAATAATAGTTGATTGTTAAAATACATTTTAAAAACATATTTTTTCAGTTTAAGTTTGAGAAACGATTTATTTGCGTTACTTCAAATCGATAAATACTTACCTCTTATTTTAAAGATCTTTTTAAGATTTTAAGTCATAAATTTCAAAAACAAATGTTTTAAAATGTTTTTAAAACATATTGACAATAAATATCTTTATGTAGTTTTAGACTAATATAGTCATTGACATAATAAGATGGGAGTGATTTGTGATTTATTTAAACCCCCACCCCTCCTTCTCAGCCTACAATCCAAGGATTTGAAAAAAATAAAAGACATTTAAAATGCAAATTAGGTAAATAAAATAAAAACAAAATTATTTTAAGCATAATTAATTTTTTTTTGTAACCAACAGTTTATATTCTCCAAATCTAAATCAGTTATGTTGTATGTACGACCTGATATTGTTGTGGGTGTTGAAATTAGGCATATAACTTCAGAATTGAGCACCCAACACTCATCAGTTCTTATTGGCCAAAAGAAGTTTTTACCTGGTCCATGTGGATGCATGAATCTGACTTTTATATCAAGCTCACTTACATCTTCAGCAATCCCTAGCCACCAAAATCCATCATAAAAACATACAATATAATCCAGTTTTTTAATATTTAATGAAATATCTACATAATGTTTGCTTTTTGGAATGATATCAAATATTTCAGTGCATGCATCAATACTTATTTTTTTATAACTTATAGTGTTTGGAGCAATTGGAATAAAATGATGATACATCCTTGTGCCAGGAACTGTTCTTCCACCTAAATATCTTTTTTCTAATTGTGCTCGTGTTTGATCAATTTCTTCTTTTGAAAATTTAACTTAAAATACATTCCATTTATCTTGGCTTTACAAAAGGAGTACATTAAATTAACATCTAAAATCTGCCCATTAGTTATTTGTTTTAGACTTTCTTGACATACTACTCTTTTAACAGTCCCACCAATACCATCACAGGGGGATTTACCATGACTGGTAGCAAAAAATACCCATTCAGCATTTAAATCAAAGTCTTTACTGTGATGACAAAGATTGATAAAATTTTTAAAATTTTTAAATTGTGCTGCACAACCATCAGAAAAGTATTTCACACTTGATACATCAGGTAGATTTTCTTTGATATATCTAGTTATATCTTCCTGAGTCTTGTAAATAAATCCTGTGAAAATCTTGTGAAAAATCTTCTGAAAGGTAACAAAAAGATTTATGTTTGAGAAGTTTGTTCTCTATAAAATAAAATACAACTGTATAAAGTGAGCATTGACATTTGCTCCAGTGATAACTTTGAACCTCATCCTGAACAACATATTGATAGTTTTCAGCAAAATCTCCTAAAATTAAGCATTCATTTTAATTAAGATTTTCTTTACAGTTTTTTAAGTATCTACTTTGTGTTTTTGCAATATATGAATAAGTGGTAAGGTTGTCAATACTGTCACATAATAAATCAATAAATTCATTAGTGGCAATGACTGTGAAAGTAGTGTTGTATGATCTGTACTCTGCCATTGCTTAAATACTACATCTTCTTCATGCTCATGGTCCATAAACTCCTGCACTAAAAAACTTTGTAATGCTTAAATACCAGGACATTGGTTACATCGATGCAACATACATTCTGCATTTTCAAGAGAGCAAACAATCAATGCCATGAAATCTTTTTAACTTTTATTCCACCTAATGGCATCAATGAGAAATTTTGTATTTTGGTGATGTATGCAAACACATACATTGTGGGTACCTGACGCATTAGTTGTAATACACCATTTAGGTTTAAGAGTACAAAACTTTGACAAACTGACTTTGACGTTAGGGTAGTCCTTTTTAAATGCAACATGTAATTCATTAAGATTGAGTAGCAATAATCTTTTTTGAACATGTTGGTTTTTCTTAATACTTACATAATCTTTTTTTCCTGGCATCATTCTTGAAAATTCATCACTTTGATAAAAGTTAATCACTAAATTAACTGTTTCTGGTAGAAGTGGGTTTCCAGTTTTTTTCCCGGGTAATGATAGAATTCCATTCTCATTTTTAACTTTTCTTGCTGTTTGAACAAGATACTCAGACACTTCAAAGTAACTTGATATCTTTTTACGTGTCCATGATTTTGGTGCGATTGTTAACATTTGCACCTTATGGCGATAAGAGTCAGTCTCTGAATTTTTTTTTTTATTTCATACATTAAAATGTCTAGATCATGGTCATTGTTAATGTTGTTGTTTAAAATGGGGCTTTTTATTTCTGTTGTTAAAAAAGTTTCTTTAATATTATATGCTAATGAGACCATTTTTGCAACTCTGTCAATAGTGTTCTCAAACTTTTGTTTTGCTACAGGCAATTTGCTGTGTTTTGAAAGACTTTTTAGTTTGACCGGTGAGATTCCAAGCAATTCTATAGTGGTATCTAACTTAATTTTTTTCTAACTTTTTGATTCCCATTCCTCCTGTGAATTTAAATCTTCATCAGTTTCTATTGCTTTTTTGTAACATTTACTGCAGAATTTCCAACCTGGGGTTACATAAACATTATTTTTTTGCAAATAGTTTGCCATGTCTTTGGAAATCTTTATATTACCTAAAAAACAAATTTAGTTTTATTTTTTATAATTTTTTATAAATTTAGTTAAACTTTTTATAAATAATAAATTGTTTTCTTTTAATTTCCATATCAATTCTGTTGTAAATAAGGTAAGATTACCTTTTATAGCAATTTTTTTACTTTCCTTGTGTGTTCCAAAAGGATTGCAACACTTTGTAATTTTTCTCTCAAAATATTTTCCATAGAATTGGTCATGATAACAACATATAATTCTTATTGAACTATATTTTTCCTTTAAATTTTCTCGCCATATTATTTCTTCTTGTTTTTCACAAGGAAGATCTTTAAATTGAACAAAACCTTGTTTTCTTGAAAATCCAGTTTTGTGGCATTTTAAGATGGATGCTCTAGAAGCAAGAATCTGAGCTCTTATAAATTTATATTATAACATTTTGTTTTACTTGTATATTTGTTAAATATTAACATATTCGAATTTGTTTTGTGGCAATGAATGTTAAGACTTTTTCCAATGTCACATTTCTCCATATTAATTATTTTTATTATTTATTACCTAACAAAATAATATAAAAACTATAAAATTAAAAGTAATTCTTTAAGAAAATACAAACAAGTAAATACCTTTAAAAAAAACAAAACAAAACTTAAGTTTGTTTTTTATATAAAAGGAGGTTTTAAGTCACCAATTTGAAATAATGAAATTTTTTTTTTCAAAATTAAAATTAATTTGTACGTTTCTGCATTATTTATTCATTTTATGCAAAAAAAAAAAAAAAAATCTAGGGAGATTGGAAAAGGGGCGTAGGGGCCTCCCGTGGAGGGTATCTCCCTTGGCCCATGACTATAAATGTCCTAAACTATTCAATAAATGACACTATTTGATGTTTTATTCAAATAAATGTTTTAAAAAATATTTTAATTGCTTTTGTTACAAAAATTAAATTTTTCTAAAAAGACACCATTTTTAAATGCAAATTTTGATCACGTATTAGAGAGACAATTGATGAATCTGATTTTTTTCAGTAGACCTAAGATGAAATAATGATATACAATTAAAATTTTTACAATAATACAAGTCAATAATTTTGAACAAAATTGGATAAATGAGGCATTTCTTGAGAGAATCGAGTCTTAGAAGTGCTATTTTTAGATTCCTCAAGTTAAAATCTATTAGAGTACCAAATTTTAGGAAATTTTCCCAAGCCATTATGAAGATACTATATGTCAAAGTTGCTTTGTAGTCGCTTCAGAAAATCACTAAAATGCTGAGTCAGCATTATTTCAAGTGACAATATCTATGGAACCCATATTTTTAACTAAAATTTTCGCAGTTATTATTTTTTTGATATTTACTGCAAGTGGTGTAAAAATAAACAAATTCTGAGACGTAAGGGTGTCATGGTCTGGATGATTTCATATATTTTTACCCAACAACAAAAAAAAAAAATAGCATCTCAAAATCTCAAAAAAAAAAAATACAGTCATATGACAATTTATTATGGCCACCTACAATTTTTTACATTCTCAGGTTTCAAAGTCTATTACTTTAATATTTTCTTAAAACTCAAAAGTATGTTTTTTTTATTTAATTTACTCAAAAGTAATTTTTATTTAAGAAATTGGTGTTTTTTATTTAAGAAATGGGTATTTTTTATTTAAGAAATAGGTATTTTTTTGACGAATAAAAAACATTTAACAAGTTGTTAATAAATTTTATTATTCAAATATTGCTACAAATATATTCAAGAACAATATTTGGTAATTCATTCTTTTGGCTCTATAATTGCAAGAATCCTTTTTAGCATACCTTTGATTTATTTTTTAGCCATTTTCTTCAATTTTTTATTATGGTTCCAATGGTGAATAATTTTTTCTATTAGATAAGCTTTGTTTGTAACATTTTTTTTTGTTTCCTTCTTTTATTTGTTTCTTTAGGAGTGCCCCAAAATTTTAATTTTAGGTTTGAAACATTTAGGTCAGGAGAGTTTCCTGGCCAATCAAGTAATGGAATATTTTGTTCTGATAGATATTTTTAAACTGATTTATCCATGTGACATGGTGCCCCATCATGCATGAAGGTTTTTTTTCTCCAACCAAACCATTCTGCCAATTGTGGCAATAATCTTTGTTCCAGGACTTTTTTATATTGTAACTGATTCATTATTCCTTCGACAATATAGAGTCTCCCTAGTCCCCTTCCACATATATCACTGGCTAGATCATCACAGAGTTGGGGTGTTTAACAGTTTGAATGATGCAGCCCAATAAGTATTTTTCCCCTTTTTTCTTTTTACATATTGAGATTTCTTTGTTAACACTTGGAAAGTTCTTATATATTATACAAGGATTGTTAAGCGAATCTTTAAAGTTTGATGTAAGAAAGTGGATATTTTAAAATCATTTAAATTAATTTTTCTAATTTCCAATCATCTTCTAATAAATTCATATACTTTTTGGCCCACTCCAGCCTTTTTTGCATCATTTTGTCAGTTTAGGCTTCTTAGCTAGACGTTGTGAAATGTAACCAGGATCCTAAGGACAACGTTGAACCGTTCTCTTTGAAATTTTGACTCCAAGTTGGTCCAGCTTTTTAGTTATTTCATTGTTGGTGGCCTGTCGATTTTCTTCAACAATCTTGGTTAGTATTCTTTCCCCGCATGGTGTTGGGTTTTTTTTCTTTCCACATTTACCAACCCTCTTTGGTATCAAGTTCTCCATATTAGCCATTTTTTTCTGTATATTTTGTACAGAAACCCATGAAGTACCACATTTTCTGGCAATTTCTTGTTGAGAAAAATAAGTATTTATTAAAAGTGCCTTGATTTCATTAATTTTTGTTGTAAAAAGTCCTTTTTTCCCCATAACTAAAATAAAATATCACATTTCAGTACTGCAGTTTAGAATTTGCTTTGGTACTCATAACTTTAAAAATATCAAATCAAATACAACTATTTTTACTTAATTTAAAATAAAATGAAATATTCAAGAAGCAATATTTTTACTAATTTAAATAAATATTTTGAAGATAACCTAATAAACGAATTCAAAACTCTGGTAATAAGACTTAACAAGTGTACATCGAAAAGATTATAATTAAGATCAAACATCATACAAAATGGCTGTCAAAAGTGATAGTGTTGCCAGTAGCAAAAAAAAAAAGTTCTCCATTCAACTGTTCTCTGTTTTTTTGTCTTATTTAAAGTTAATCACATGTGCAGCCTAGTGTGGTCCAGTAACTTTCTTATTTAAAAAATCAATCGTCCTTACGTGATTTTCCACAAAAGTTTAGTGTTAAAAAAAGTTATTGTTTAAAAGCTTTGAAAAAATTTTTTTAAAAAAAATAAATTTTTATATATCTTCTTATTTCAATTTATAATGTCTATATACTAATATATACTGTTAAGACAAAAAAATATCCTAAAGTTGTCTTTCTGGCCTCATTTTTTATATGATTTTTTCATTTTGACTAAAATTTGAAAAGTAAAATATTGACATTTCCCTGTTGAAATTGATGTACTGAACTTAAAAATCTTAGTTGCAAAAAATTAAATTATTTTAAAGTGCTGTGGTTCTCTAGATTACATTTAAAAAAAGTAAATTACACCAATACAGAAGTTTATTTTAGGGGTTTCAGTTACACTTAACCCACTGTGCTATGTAGGCCAGTGGTTAATGAATTTAATAAACATTTAATATTGAATTTAATAATTATTTTTGCAAAGATTCTCTATAATTTGTTATGTAATGACCAATATTAATTTTTAATTTAAATAGGTTTGGTTTCACTCAAAGAATGCATTTATGGAGTTTTGTATCTACTCATAAAGCTATAGTTTGTAGAGTATACATTGTAAGGGTATTCTCTAAGATGTCAAATAAATGTCCCTACTAGTTTAATAATAAAATATAGATTAGTGTTATGATACACTTAGTACTTTGTCAACCCTCGGAATTAGGGTCAGCATTCGGCAATGCCGACCTAACTGCCAACCTAAAAGTGTTCCAGGTTGGCAAAAAATTGCCGGCCTGGTTTCTATGTTTTATGGTCACACCTTTGTATCAAATAATTTTTGCCGACCTGATGCCGACCTCTAAAAGATTAAGGTCGGCAAATTATTGCCGACCTCATTTTTCCTAATTCCAAGGGTTGTACTTTGTAGATCATTATATAATAAACAACAACATGAAATAAGAATAATTAAATGGATAGCGTAATAAAAAGTGACAGCCTTAAAAGGTGCTAACTTTGGATATATGGTTTCCATGAGAGGTCAGTTGTAAAAGATAATTGGAGAATACATAAAATAGAGAACTTATTAAGAGTGTTGTCATTAATCAAAACAATATTTAAAAATTGAATGATAGTTTAAAGTTAGTAAGAAATCCATTTCTTCTTGAGCTGCTTTACAGTCATTTATTTGTATATATATTTATTTTAATATATATGTTAATTAGTTTTACACAAATTTTTATTTATTAAAATGGTCGATTTTATTTATTCTTAAGTTATATATTTTCAGAAACTTTTTCCAACATTTTACAGATTATAGTGTCAGCTTAAGGGTGGTCTTTGCCTAATTAAAAAATTTTTTAACGATTAAAAAAATAAAAATAAAAAATACAAACATAACTTACTTAAATATGTATTATCACTTTATATTGTTTTAAATGCTAAAAAACTTTATTTTGCTTTAAACATAAAACACAAAAGTATAAGAAAAAATTTAGAAAAAAAAAACTTAAAAAAAAAATGAATTATAATATAAATTATAAATATAAATTATAAATATAAACAAATTATAAATATAAACAAATAACTCTAATACCTAAACAAATAAACTCATTAAGATAAAGTAAAAATCTAATAAAATAATCTGAATTTTAGTAACTAATAATTATTTTCAAATGGAAGTAGTTTTTTTTTTATTAGAATAAGAATTAAGTTATTTACCAAATGTAATCTATGAGATATTTATAACTTATATTTTCATTAAGATTCAACAAAAATGCTTTTTACTCAACTTCAAATTGAAGATTTTGAATTTTTTGAAAAGTTGGGATCTGGAAGTTTTGGCTCAGTTTATAGAGCTAGATGGATCTCACAAAATAAAGAAGTAGCAATTAAAAAAGTGCTGTCTCTTGATAAAGAGGTAATGAATTTTATTACCTTACTTAAATTGTCTTATAAATATTATTTTCTATATATGATTTGAATTTTTTTGTTTTGTTTTTATATAAATATTTCATATATAGCTATTATTCTATATTTTCTATAAGTTATATATAATTATTGTTTTAGGCAGAGATCCTTGGTGTATTAAGTCATAGAAACATTATTCATTTTTATGGAGCAATTATCAATGCACCAAATTTCTGTTTAATTACAGGTTATTCGAAAATTTTCTTTTTTTAAACATCTTTATTAAAAACACTTTTTAAATAATATACAATATATATATATATATATATATATATATATATATATATATATATATATATATATATATATATATATATATATATATATATATATATATATATATATATATATATATATATATATATATATATATATATATATATATTAAGGATGTGACTTTTTGGTACCTTCTAATATAAAAAACAGATGAACTTTGGTTTGAATGTAACTGAAAAGTCATTGGTTTTATTTAATTTTTGAAAAAGGTCACCCATGACCTTTTTCGAAAATCCATGATCCTTGATTACTCACTAGCTCCCATATATCAGTGAATTTTTTTTCTTCAAAAGTATATCAACCTGGGTGTCAAAAGAACCTGAATTTTATATTGATTCAGGCTTGGTCGGGAAGCGGGTGCGATCGCAATGAGAGACAAAAAACTTTAAGCAAAATAAATATGATTAGACCAAATATTTTTGAAACGTTGCTCTTTTATAATTTTTTTTATAAAATCAAGTGACATTTTTTATATAAAGTAACAACTTACTTTTAATGATTGTTTAATAAGTAAACAAATGTTCTCCGATTTATCAAAGAGTATATATACTTTTTATTTATATACTTATGTCTTATTTCCAGTGCTGGATTGAGGAGGTGAGGGGGGGGGGAAGAGTAGAAGGGCTATAGCTTCGGGACTCACAATGTTAGGTGCTGCAACATAGTCAATAGGACCATTCTGTATTTTTTTCAGTCATTTTTACGCTGTGGCACATAAAAAAGTCCGCCGAAATAATGCAGTCCCTGCCCATGAAGAGTCCAACAAGATTCAATCAATAAAGCTAACGCTAGATGATTTGTTTATAATTAAAAAAGTTTTTTCAATAACTGTTTTATGCTTTGCGTAGTTTGAATAGTATAACACATTTGAAATAATTTTTCTTAGTAAGATGAACAAATGAAATAATTAAATCATTGAGTTACTGTAGAAATTCAATTAGCTAGATAGGAATTAACTAAACACGTTAAATTACTATGTGAGGAAGAAGCGGAACTGCTTAACAATAATGCTGAAGATGTTTATTGAGTGGGCTTTATAATTTTAATTAGTATTTAAAACAGAAAAAAGTAATTTTAAGTTTAAGTATAATGAGTTTGTAAGAATGGCTGAAGCAAAAATAATTGAAGTTAGTAAACCAATTTCTAAAAACTTAAAAACTTTTCTTTCTTGGGGGAAAGAATCAGTTATCAGGTACACTGAGGGAGATGGATTAGTGGTTAAAATTATTTGTATTAACTTTAATGACTATTAATAATTTCATTGAAAACGCAGTTATTATTGAAAGTATTTTTGTTTACAAAATCAATTGCACAAATTGCTTTAAAAGATTACATTTGAATAAAATACACATACATAAAATTACATGTATAAAAAATACATGCATAAAAATACATTATATACATAAAAAATACATTACATACATAAAAAATACATCCCTTATATAAAAAATAAGAATATAATAATAAAATCTATAATATATTCTCAAAACGTTGACAAGTTAAAAAAGATAATTTTAAAACATTTATTTTTGTAAATAAATAATGTTAGTTTAAAACATTTATAGCTTTGTAGATGTGGCTCTGAGAATTGAAATTATAGTTCGTTTGATATTATATTCTTAAAACAATTTATGCTAGAAATCTCAAAGAAAACTTAACAAAACTCAAATAATACAATTTTTAAAAATATTTAACAAAATACTCTAGAAATTTCGGTTAGTATTTTTTGAACCAATAGAATTAGTTGTTCGTAGATTTGGCGGGTTTTCGTGTTATTTTTATTTTTCCGCACAAAGATGTTTCAGAACATTTGAGTTTATGTATGTTTCCATGTATGTCCGTAAACAAAATATTTCAAATATTTACAATAAAATAATGAACTTAATTAAGGAAACATACATAAATTTAAATGTTCTCAAAACGACTAAAATATCTGGCCGGTTTTTCGCTACTAAATATTATTTCCGTGGTCAGTTATCAAGTGCGATCGCACCTGCTTCCCGACCAATCCTGTGATTTCAAAATTTTTTCTACTGAAACATTAAAAAGAAAATGTTGCAAACAAAATGTTATAGAAAACAACCTTTTCAGTTTTTAGTTAAAAATTGTTGTTTTTTGCATATAAAATTCAAGCAATTCATTTTTATTTGAAATTATTATTATTTCTGAAATCTCTATGAAATTTTGGTCATATATACACACGCACATATATTTCATATATATATACACACATAAATTTTATATATATATATAATTTATATATATATATATATATATATATATATATATATATATATATATATATATATATATATATATATATATATATATATATATATCTACTATATCTACTATAGCATATTTATATGCGCAATTGCTCACTTTTTTTGCTAGCCTAAATTAAGTGAGCATTTTTAGAAAACGATGAGGGAAAACGAAGAATAATGAATGAAAAGGTTGCTTGGAGATTTTTATAAACATCAGTGGTCCCCATTTGGAAAAAATTAAAAAACATGTTGCTAAAATATTTAAATTGAACGATCTTCTGATATCAACACAGTGCAACATAAAAATTGTAAATTATCTGGACATTATTGGGTTTTAACATAAGTTTTATAATAAAGGTTCCTTTTTTGTTATTTAATTTGAAAATGTTTTGATTGTGCAATTGACACTTTTAAGTATACAATACAGTGTTGGCCTAATTAATTGAAATTGCATACAACCACTGTGTTTTTGCAAATATGTCAATAAATTAAAAAATAAACTGCAAAAAGCATGCTAAATAATCTTTGATCTGCTTCGTTACTATAACATCACAACTAAAGATAAGCAAAATTTATTGATAAATTAAGATAACTCGTGTTTTTGATAGTTTTATTGAATTAGTGGTAATGTTAAATATGGACGATCTTCTCAAGCTATTTTCTAGACTGTTTTCAACAGCATTAACCATATTTGGGAGCCACCTAAATTAAAAATTGAGGACCTTTTTTTTGTACATTTTTTACGGCAAATATTGTTTTTCCGCAAAAAAATGCCTTTATTGGGCAATATTTATTACTAAATTTTTTCATTGTGCCTTCTACAAGTAGAAGCTACAGTGAGGCAGGACCAGTACAAAAGTGTGTTAAAGAAGCGTCTTGTTGCAAAGTTGAAGGAGTGCAAAAAAAGAATTGTAGGGCATTGGAGACTTAATTTTATGCATGATGAAGCATAAAATTAAGTCTCCAATGCCCTAAAAAAAAAATCTCCAATTTCATAAAAAGCATAAATTTGCCCAGTATCTGACTTTTTAGAGTATTAACGTTTTACCATAGCTGGGCAATAGCCCAAACATGAATCCTCTCCAGAGTTTGAGGTTGATTCTTAAAGTTGGCATAAGAAAGAAAAGAAACAAACTTTTAAGATTAACTCTTGAAATGTTGAATTGACTGGTAATTGCAAATGTCTGATTCACTCTATTCCTGAATGAATGCAAACACTTCTAAAGGATAAAGTTTCTTTCACCAAGTACTAGATAACAATCTCTTTACTGAACTTTTTTTGTCAAAAATTTGCTTGTTTGTGATTTGAATTAATTTGGCCAACTCTGTATACTATTTATATTTTGTTCTGAAAGTGTTATAACAAAAAATTAATAACACAAATTGTTTATTATTGGTCTTCGTATAATGCGTATTATCACACATTATATGTACTCATAAAATATGCCTAAAACATGATATAATTATGCAGTTATTATTTTAAGTTTGTATTAGTTGCCTTAATTATTTGAACAAAATGTCTAAATACAGGTTTTGTTAAATTAAGATGTAAAAAGTGAGCAAGTATGCGCTTTATTCAGTTTATATTCCCAGTCAGCGAAATTCAGGTCGGCATTTGGTAATGCCAACAACAAAAAAGCCGACCTATCTTTGCTTTAGGACGGCATACAACTGCCGACCTAATTATCCTAAAGTGTCGGCTTGCAAATTAATATACTTTAATCAAAAAATTATAAAATAATATTAATATAAAAATTTTATTTTATAATTTTTTTTATTGTAATTACTTGCTTTTCAAGTTTGAAATATTTTATTAAAACAAATATTTATTCATTTTTTTTCAATTCTTTTTAATCTTTTTTTCTCAAATTTATTCAAGCATAGCAAGGTTAAAAAATAGTACTTTTTAAATGCCTGTTGTTCTCATGCTTTTTTAAGCGCAATTGTTATTTTAAGTTATAAAATATAATTTACATGTTTACGGTTTTTTAAATATTATTTAAGATCAGCAAAGTCTATTAGAAAAATTTAACCCTAACCCTGATGTTAAACACATGCGGAGAAGAAACATTAGTTACAAAACTTTTTTTAAATTTAATAGAAGTTAAAGCTTCCATTAAATCGTAACAGACACAACAGTAATACAGTAAGCAAGCTTAAAACAAGACATTATGCCGATCAGAACTGTCACTAAAAAATGGGGGTTTAAATCCTGTCGATTACAAACTAATGATTCTTGTGAAGTAATTTTAATATGGTGTAAAACTTGCCAAGAGTATTCAGAGCTTTTAAAAAATTGTTATAATAAAAAAAAAGGCTGTGCTAAATTAGCAACAGAAACGTTTGTACGGGGAACATCAGTTATAAAAAAAAATAACTTAATGATGATTGGACAGAAAAATCTGATAATGAGTAAATTATGAAAATACGTCAATAAGACAATCGCCATTGCGCAGAAACAATGTTTGTTAATGAGAAAAAAAACTATTTTTAGTATTTTTAACTTTTGTTTTCCCTCCATCAATTTACATATAGTTACAAGTTCATACTATACCACAATTAAATGTTAAAAAACACCACCCCTACTACTTGAGAATTAAATGCTTATTTATCGTAGAGGTCAAACAACCGGATGTTAACTGTCTACTAATTTTGTTTAACAATTTGCCGTTTTAAACAAAATCTTCGCCTTCAGCACATAAACTAAATTTGTATTTCTAAACAACGTTCTTTCTATGAGCGATCTAAAAAACCAATTAAAATGAAATAAATAAACTATGACCATTTTTTTGGTAAAAAAACAACAACTTCAAAACTAAAAAATCACTAGTTCATAAATTTGCTATATACTTAATTGTTACATAAATAATTGCTACATTCTTTAAAATGTTATTGTCTGAAGGTATGCTATTATAAAGCAATCCTTTTATAATCAATTAATCATTACCCCTATCGTAACAGAAACCAAAAAATCAAATTTTTTTTTGCCGACCTGACGCCGGCTAAGGTCGATACGCTTGTGCTGACCTGAAATCCTTTGAATTTTGCTGACTGTATTCCTGAGACTTTGGTGTATCTAATTTTTTATTGATACTTATCATGAAATGTAAAAACTATATTGTCTAATTTTAAAATTTGAAACTATATTGTCTAAATTTGTTGGAAAAGTTAATTTGTTTGTCTCTTTGGAGGTCACAAAATGATTTTATTGATCAAATTTTGTTGGAAAAGTAATTTGTTTGTCTTGTTGGATCACAAAATGATTTTATTGATCAAATGGTAGTTTTCTTGCTCCAATTATGCAACAAAATTTTTTTTTAATAATTCAACTCTCTTTACAAAATAAAAACTCCTACTCTTACACCCAAATTTATATGATACATAAAATTCATTCTCACGTTGCTCGTCATTCAATAAAGTCTCATCCTTTTACTGTGACTGTTCCTAAGTGCTCCAAAAAACTATGCCTAGTTTTTTTCCTTGAACATCAGTTATTTGGAATTTGTCTCCTTAATCTTTTTTTCCTGATTCATCTAATTTGCAATATTTTAAGTCATCTGTCTTTTGCTATCTTGCTCTATAAACTTCATATTTTCTCTTCCAGTAACTTCCAACTCTAATAGTGGTTGCTTGCAGCCTTGTTGAAAGTGAAGATGTTACGAAAAATAAATAAATAGTTTAAAAACTTACATTCTGTTTAATACAATTTATTTTTATGTTTATTAATCAAACTTGTATTTACATTTTAGGAGATAAAAGAAATAGACTTTAAATGCAAAAAAAACAACAACAAAAAACAAACAAACAATAAAAACAATGAGCAAAAAATTTAGCATGTCTGCATCAGTTTAGCATATCTGCTAATTTTTTTTTTTAATAAAACTTAACAAACATGCTAAACTGATGACTGTTCAACGGTTCAAAGAAAATACTCATTTTAAATGACCAGTGACAGTTTCTAAAAAATCACTTGCAGGAAAGTTAGATGCTCTAGATTGCAATATCTAATTTTTTATTTTTTACAAACCACAAGAATGCAGTCAAATAAACATTGATCTTAATAGTCTTTTGGTTATCAATACGTTAATACTTTTATTACTTTTGTTCCTTTGTTCAATCAATCATACAAAAATGGTAACGGGTAAAAAAAAAAGAAAAAGTTAGCTGAGTAAATTCAAGGTTAGTTGTTTTAATAGGAATGAATTTTTTTTTTTTTTTGTTCTTTATTACAATATTTATGATACAGATACAAATAATATAAAAAATAAAAAAAAGAAAAGGTAACAAGTCAAAATATCGTTAAGAATAATATAATAATATAAAGAATATTAATAAATATAAAGAACGCGGATACTCAAAGAAGACCATCAGGTCTTGTCACAGAGAAACCGCTTTTGAACGTTTTTTTTTTTTAATTTTTTTTTTTTTTTTTTTATTTATTATTATTATTATTATTATTTTTTTTTCAATGTTTTCATTCTTTATATTTATTTCTTTTTGTTCAGTTTCTTTTTATTACAAAATTAAATTTATTTATAAAAGTATATAAAGTTTGTAATATAATATTATAAATAAACATACAATATTACAATAGAAGAGTTCTAAAACTTAAAAACTAAAACATGTTAAATAATTCACTAAAATAAAACATGTTAAATAATTGCTTGTTGATAAAAAAAATAAATAAATAAAAAATAATGTACATTAAATATATTCATATACTAATATAGACAAGTGATTTTCAAAAATTTAAAAGTAGATTAGTATATTTTCAGTTGAAAAAATGAGTTTTTTAAGATTTTGTTTAAAAGAATCAAAATTACATTCTTGAGAAAAATCTTTAGAAGTATTTAGAACTATACTATTCCATAAAAATGGTCCGCGAAATGAAATAAAAAATTTTCCAAAATTAGTTTGAGAAAATGGTTGTTGAATTAAGTTATCGTTCCTTAGAATATATTTATTTCTATCTCTTTGTAAATACAAGTTACGAAAAGAAACGGGTGATAGGTTGGTCTTGCATTTATACATAAAACAAAGAATATTAAAAACATTTAACTCATATATATTGAGTGCTTTCATATCATATAAAAGAGGCTTGGCGTGAGCAAAACGGTCCTTGAAATTTATAATAGTTATATACTTCTGTTGTTTTAAAATTCTTTTTTTACTGATAATAAATTTGTGTTTTACTGATAATTAATAAAATTACTTAAATTTTTTTTTGCTGTTGCATCTTTCTCCATGGTCTTCATGCATATTATTAAAAATGATGAGACAAATATGGTATTGGGCAATTTGTATAAAAAAACAAACAAACAAATGAACTCAGACGAAGACATCTAAGTTATATGTCATGACGATTTAACAAATAGAAAATTTGTTGTTTAATCTGATTGATTTGCAAAAATCTTAAGTATGTAAATGATATGACAGTAAGTTTTAGTTTTACTCCTCTGCAAATGGAACTTCCGCTACTTGACGAGACTAACATAAAAACCTATTAATAATTATATTATAGATATATAAATATAAAATGCATAAATTCAGGTAAATTTTCTCCTGATTTTGCAAATTTCAAATCTCATCTTATTGATGAAATTAATGCCATAATCCCAATACCTTTGGGATTATGACATTAATTTTTTTTGGATAGGAAGAAGGGTTGCTCCCAGGCCCTAATTGTTAAAAAATCTAACTGGTTTCAAAGCAACTTTGTTTGATTTTGATTCATATTTATGAATATAAAGATATTTGAAGTTTTTTACATATTTTTTAATTCTTGAAAATTTGTTTATTATTATTTTTATTACAAAGTTTAGTTTTATGGTTAGAAATTAACAAATTCAATTCTAAAAAAGTATTATTTTCCAATTTTTAATCATATATATTTAATTATAAATTATGCCACTGAAATTTACATCAAAAAATAAACAAAAAATTAACAAATTTAATTTTATATTAGAATCTGAGTAAGCTGTTATTTTTTTCATAAAGATTTTAATGATGTATCCTCATATATCATGATGCATCCTAATATATCATGATGTATCCTATATATAACAATGCATCCAAATTTATTATAGTGCATCCTAATATATTATGATGCATCCTTATATATAACAATGCATCCAAATTTATTATAGTGCATCCTAATATATTATGATGCATCCTAATATATCATGATGCATCCTTATATATAACAATGCATCCACATTTATTATGATGTATCCTAATATATTAAGATGCATCCTAATATATTATGATGCATCTTAATATATCATGATGCATCCTCATATATTATGATGCATCCTCATATATCATGATGCAGTCTATATAAAAAAAATAATCGGAAAATCATAATTTTTTCTTTTAAGAAGTCACAAAACTCAATTTCGTGTGATTATTTTTAAATTTTATTTTTCAAATATTAAATAATAGTCATATCTACTTTAATAAAGCTAAAAAAAAGTGAATTAAACTGGAATAAAAATTAAAGTTACCAATAATAAAAAAAAGAGCTGTAAAACCTTTGCAAACCTCAAAGTAATAAAGTACCCCCTCAGCAAGTAGCAGTAACAATTACAATTTGTTTTAATATAGGAAGATTGATGGTAGATTTTTAAAATTTTTTTATTTTTCTAATACCACATAATAATAGTACCACAAAATTTTTTACTATACATTGATGATATTGTAAAAAAATGGCCCTTAAATGCCCGCCAATAAAAAAATTATATATATTCAAAAGAATACTCTTAACATGAAAGTGGCAACAATATATTAAGGTTAAAAGTAAATCAAATGTATTACTCTTAACAATAATTAATTAATACACACTGATTATTTTATAATATAAAAATATATAATTCTGAATATATATTTTTAATTGGAGCTTAATTTGCCTTGTTGTCGTGAAACCACGTTTAATTTAGTGTTGATTTCATATTCATCTTCAACAAATGTTACAAACGGTATTTTATTTTTGGCGCTGTCCAATCAATGTATGCAGCGCTAAAGTGGAGTAGAAGAAGAAAGTATATTAGAAAAGAACCCCCACATTTTCCTGGTACATGTTTTAATCTCAAAAGAAAGTATATTAGAAAAGAACCCCCACACATTCCTTTTTAAGAACCCCCACACATTTTAAAATCTTTGATAAAAATGGAGCATCAATGACTGTAAACGTTGGCCAACGTTTCGAAGTTTTAAATCTTTGGTTTCAAGATTTTACAAAAAAAATTTTATAAGTTATTTCACTGAGTTCGAGAACAATCAAAAATGTAATAGAATGCTTTAGCCTCCCCAATCACAAGATCTCTCTTTTATTGGATTTTTTTGGGAAGTAATGTCAAAAATAAATGTGTAATGGTGCATAAGATGTGGAAAAAACTTATTAGTTTTTTCAACATCTTATGCATCGAAATCATCAAAAATTGGATAAGTTTTTAAGTAGAATGCCAAGAATATGTATGGCATTTATTGTCGCTAAGGATAATTAAAGTAAACTATAAACTAATCTAATGGGATTTTATATTAATTTTTTTGTAAACCTATTAAATAGGAAGATAACATATAATTCAGGTAGACTTTGTTTTCAATTCGTCTCTAAACAGCAAGTAAAACTCTGATATCTCAAATCAAAAAGTATGACCATTCGAATAATTATGGACGGTAGTGTATATATTAGGTCTACATAAGAGTTCTGTCCATTTCTATAATAACAATTTTGGATGTGTTAGCAAATGTGTATTTATTGCATGTTTGACTCATTATTTTTATCTTTTAAAGTATTCATACAAATGTTGCAAATTAACTCAAACAAAGTTATTTTACATTTGTCTTCATTATAAAGTGATAGTGTAAACATGGCTACTGATAAAGTTCATTTACATTACTGTATTTTATACAAATTTCAACAAGGAAGAAATACTACAGAAGCATGTAGAAATTATTAAAAGTGTTTGATAAAGGTATTTTTTCTGATAGGACATGTAGAATATGGTTCCAAAAATTTCAAACAGGTGATTTTAACCTTTCTGATCAGTTACATTCTGGGCGTCCATCATTGATTGATGACGATAATATTAAAAACATGTTGGAACAAGATCCTTTTCTAACAGCATCCGAGATTGCAGAAACAGCTCAGCAAACTATTTCGGACCATATTCAAGAGATAGGATTAGTATAGAAATATTCAAGATGGGTGCCACATGAATTAAATCAGAAGAATTTGTATGATTGAATTGTCATATGCATATCTCTACTTGCTTGAAACAGAACCAAGCCATTCCTGAACAGGCTAATAAGCGAGAATGAGAAATGGATTACTTAAAAAAACATTGTAAGAAAAAGGGCATATTATGAACCCAGAAAACCTAGCCAGGGCTCAAATTAAGTGATCGCGAATTGCAATATCCAGAAATATCTGTGATCATTAAATTCTTAGTTTTTTTAAAAACAGTAAACACTGTTTTAATGAAATGGTCAGTTTATCATATTGCAAAAATTAATGAAAAAGCAAAACAATTAATTTACTACTGCAAAAAAAATAATTTACATATTATTAGTTATTGTTTTTTTAAACAATAATTAATATGTAATTTAAGGATTATAAATACAAAAAAGTTGCAAGACAAAAAATTATTATTACTAAAGGTACAAAAAACTTTCACAGTAATTTAAAATCAACCAATTAAAAACTATGCTTAAGCTATTTCCGCATTGTATAAAACTTTGTAGAAAAAAACAACCAATTAAAAAGTATGCTAAAGCTACTTGCGCGTTATATGAAACATTAAAATAGGTTTTTATTTAGGGGGAAAGTTTATGGCATTATTTATTTAAAAATTTAAATGTTTTAAATTAGAATTCAATTATTTAATAAGAAAAAAAATTGTAAGTTATATTTTTTTAAAATATGTTATTTAAGTTTCTTTTTTTGTTTTGTTTTAAAGTAACTATTAAAAAGTTTAAATTAGTTTTTTTATATTAACTTCTCCGTCTTTTAATTTTATATTCATATTAGCTTAAGTGTTGCAAACGTTAAATTTATAAGAAAATACTGAATGAGATTTAAATAACATATAAAAGTATTTAAAATCTTAATTAACAATTTCTTTTATTTAAAATATTCGATCACTGTTAAAGTCCTTTAGATTGTTGTGATTAGCGCTTGTTTTTTAATATTTATATCGTACTTTATCGTGTTTTATTTTTCTAGTTTTATCTGATGTTTTATAAAATAAATTAAAATATTAAAGTTTAAATTATAATCTTTAATAATAATAAAAATAATAGTGATAATATGGTTTTACATTAGGATTTTATATCATAATCGACGTAAATATTTTTTATTAAACGATATCTAGAGTTTAGTGATCAAAACAGTTTTACGGTTTTTAAAAAGCTAAAATTTAAAGACTGGAAGCATTTCCAGATATCGCAATTCGCGATCACTTATTTCGAGCCCTGCTAGCTCTTTCACATCTAAACCACATTTGATTCTGAATAAGAGAATGTTGTTTATATGGTGAGATATTCAAGAACCAATACATTATGAGCTTTTACAACCAAACAAAAAGCCTAATTTGAAGAAGTATTGTCAGCAACTGGATAATTTAAAGACAAAAATTCAAGAAAAAGGGCAGATGCTCAGTATGAAGGGCATCATACTGCATCATGGTTATGCCAGGCCGCATGCTGGTTTGGGGACTCATCAAAAAAAAGCAGAGTTAGGCTGGAAAATTATATTGCATACACCATATTCCCTGGACTTTGCGCCCTCTGACTATCACTTGTTTTTATCTTTACAAAATATTGTTTAAAAATTAGTTGTTTTATATAATAAACTGATTTGAATAGGTTTATTCTTATTTAAAATTTTTTTTCTACTTTAGAATATGCAAAACATGGATCACTTCATGACTATTTGGTGAATCATGAGCTTGACTTTCTTCAAATTTTGACTTGGTCAGAACAAATAGCTTTAGGTATTTTTTTTTTTTAATTTTTTTAAATTTTAAGTTTCTCAGTTAAATAATATTTATCTCAGTGGAAAATGGTTCATTAGTAGTCTGGTAGATTTATTTAGTTTTTAATTATTTTAGGAATCAGTTATTTACATAATGAAGCACCATTTACAATCATTCACAGAGATCTGAAGTCAAAAAATGGTAATAAATGAAAATTTATTAGTATAAACAATTATTATTTGAATTTTTTAAAACTCAAATTTTTACTATACTTTATTTAGTTGTCATTACTGGTGACATGGTTGTCAAGGTAAGAAAAACATTTAACCAGATTTGCTTATGCCAGTAACTTTACATGACATAAAAAAATAATTATAACAATAATAGCCATATAAATAATTTAATGAGATGATATTAAATTATGTTAATTTTTTAAAAGCTTTGTGATTTTGGTTCTTCTCGCTATTTGGATCAAACAACTAAAATGTCATTAGCTGGTACTTTTCCATGGATGGCGCCTGAGGTAATATTATGTAATTGAAAATCTTTAAGAAAAATTGTAAAAAAAATGTGTATAGTAAAGATTCAAATTTGCTTAAAATAATGTTGCTAATTTGGTTTTGCAGGTAAACAGAAAATTATAATATGTTATCTCACTTCATTATAATATACAACCCAAGTTCATTATACTATAATAAGAGTTATTCCATATCAAATCACCTAAAGGCTCCCAGGGTACCACCTCAGATTTGCTTTAAATTTTGACTACACACAGATCTTATCAAAAAATTACAATCCAGAAAATTTCAGCCTGATTGACCAATATTTTCAAAAGTTATGATTGAATTAAAAATGACCAAAATCCAAAAAATTTCTGTATCAGGAGCTTACAGCAGGTTTTTTCGATTTTTAACAAACTATAACTTTTTAAATAAAGATGGTGATCACCTGAAATTTTGTAGGGTAATAGTTTTTCACCCAAGTAATCCATTGTTGCAGCTGTTTTTGACTGATTTTTTACAGTTTTTGAGTTATTGTACCTTAATGTTGCTAAATATTGCAAAATAAATATTTTTTCGAACTTTAACGTGTTACAGTTTAATACTTACTTACAGAAAGTGGATTTTTTTGTTACCTTTGTGTACATAGGGTCACCACTTGTTAAAATAATCAAAATTATGCATTAAAAATTAATTTAGCACATGCAGCAGCCTATCAAAAAATCACTTTTTTAAAAAATTATGATAAATTACATTGACTTTGCTGGCATAGAAAATAGCGTAAACAGTTGAAATAAATTATGAAACTTTTTAATGTTGAGCTTCTATATATAGACAATTACCAAAAAAAATTTATAGACCTATACTCTATCTTATGACATGGTTGTAGCCTTTTGAGAGCCATGATATTTTCAAAAGGAGAATGTTACCAGACTATGAGCTAGCCTTATGTCATATAGTTAGTCATAGGGATGACAGTAGTATATTTTTTATTTATCTCTGAATGAATATATTCAGTTTTCTTTTTAATGACATAATGTCTTAATTTGTACTAATAATAATGACATCAGTTTCATAATCAGCGTCTGATGTTTGTTAGTTTATTTGAGATTTAATATGTTTATGTCTTTTTTAAACTTTTTAGATTAGTAATAAAAATAAAAAAGTAGTATAAAATGACAGAGAAATGTTGTGTGAGGAAAGTTTTAAATGAAGATTGCGACAAAACATATTTTTGTAGAATGATTGGAAGAATAAAACTAAAAGATATTGTGAGCACAGATGTTGAAGTTTTAATTCAAAGAATTAGACACACTTTTGAACTAAATGAGGAGATATGTTTTCACCATGAAAAAACCTATATTTCTAGATATGAAGCGCTTCAAAAATACTCCTGTGATCCGTTTAAAGTCCACAAGAAAAAAATTATTAAGGGATTGTGTAAAGTTGATATTTTAACAGCAAGTCAACTTAATATCAAACCTGGTCAAAAACTTTGTACTAACTGTTTGAATGAATTCAAACTTGAACAGATTGCAGGAAAGTTTAGTGAAGAAGATGAAGACAAAGATGTTGAGTTTAGTTCTTCAGACCTAAATAAGACAGTTTTAAATAAGAGTGCTTCTCTACTGGAAATATCTCCTCTAAAAAATGTAAGTAAATGTGACAAATTAGAATATGGAAAGCAAAAAGTTAAAAAACTGGAAACAAGTATGACAAACCTAGTAGCATCAGCATTGGATATAGACCCAAAATAAATAATATCTGAGAAAAAGCAAAAGTGCATTAACTGTAATGATTTAGACAAACTTTTAGGTGCAATAAAGGAAAAAAGAAAAATCAGTTTGAATGAAGAAAAAGTTCAGTTAATAACATTAACTACTAATAGTTGGTCAATTAAAAAAACTTGCACTGCATTTTCAGTTTCAGACCATTTTGTTAAGAAAGCCAGAAAGCTGAAAAATGAAAAGGGAATACTTGCTAAACCTGAGACTAAAAAAGGACACCCTTTGGAGGATATTGTTAAGCAGCGAGTCATTGAAATATATGAATCTGACAGATACACAAAACAATGTCCAAGAAAAAAGACTTTGTTTCTGTGCGTATAAATAATGTTAAAGTTCATAAACAAAAACGCCTAATATTAGTTCATTTTGTAGTTTCACATCAAAATCGACTTTGTAAGTTTAGCGTTAAACGTCTCATATTTTCTAATGCAATTCAACATAATTTATATACAATCATATTCTCTTGATATTTACAACAATGACTTTATATTATATACAACTATTTAAAATTAACACAAATCAATTGTTAACAATCATAAAATATAATTACACTTTACATTGATCATTAGCAATCATAAAATGTAATTACACTTTACACTTCCCTTTGGTCACAATGATTATCTCGTCTCAAGGACTAAATCGTTCAGGGGCCCTCCTTTCTCGTATGCTTCTACGTAACACTGACATCTTGCTTGTTTTTTCTCCAGGCAGCACAATGTATAATTCATCTTCAATGTATAGTTCCTCACTAATATCATTATCACCTCTTCCTTGTCCAAGATCTTCATTCAAATTTTGTGAACTCTTACTTGTCTTAGGTCTCGTACATGTTGACACATTTTGTCCACTTCTACCGTTTGCTCTGAGGTTATTCTTGTAGTTATTCCAATCTTATATTGAGAGTCGCATTGGCTATCTGGGGGTTTAACCCATACTTTATCGCCAAGTTTATATTTATTGGTTATCTTCTTACGAGAATCATGTGCATTCTTGTTGTTATCAATTCCTCTCACTCTAATTTCGTATTGATATAACTTATTTGCAGGTGCAGTAGAAGACTTACAACTATCTTTTGGACTAACTTTATACCAATAAACTGCCTCCAGTATACTGCACGGAACTCTCTTTGCAGTTCTTTTGACAGTTTGGTGACATCGTTCTGCAATTCCATTTCCCGAAGGTACATAAGCGCACCTGAATTGAAGTTTAACCTTCCATTTATTCACAAACTGAGAAAACAATGTGCTTCGAAATACAGTATCATTGTCCGTCAGTATTTCATCTGGACTTCCTTGTTCGAGAAATATGGCGTTTAGTTCTTGAATAACACATGCATTGGTTTGATCTTTAAGATATTGCCATATTACATATCGTGTAGGTCCACAGTCGATTAAAGTAAGATAGTGCTGCCCCTCATAATGAGTTATGTCCATGCCAAGTTGTTGCCACGTTGTTTTTACTTCTATTTTCCCTTTCAGCCATTTCATTGGACATGGATTGATTGATTGACAGGCTATGCATTTCTCAACCACTTGTTTTACGTCTTCCTTGCTCACTGACGGGTCGATTTTACGAGCGAAGTATAATGTTTTCTTCACGCTATAATGTCCTGTAGATCTATGAACCTGCTCGATGTCTTTGGGAGATAGCGAAATACTACTAATGCCACTTGTTGCCATAGGGTTTATCAACCAATTTTATCGGCCAAGTTAAACTCCGAAGCGATAAGTTTAATATCTACTTTGAGTTGATATTCTTCCACTATATTCGCAATGTTATGAAGTCTTCTTCTTATCAGCATTTTGTTTGAAGCTTTTGTTCTCAATCTAGATTTTCCTGTGAGTGCGTTGGTAACCCAGCGGAACACCGCTTTCAAATCAGTGCAGATGTGTAGAATTTCCATTTTCCAATTAAGGCCCATATTTAGTCCTTTAATTACTGCAGCAAGTTCAGACATGTTTATATGTATTGTGTTGTCTTTTCTTAACCAACAAGCGTCTTCGATTATATTACCATCAACCTCGACAACCACGCTTAGTGCTATTGAATTAGCATCTACCCAACTTGTTGCCTCGTTACTGTAAACACTCCAAATTTTTTTAGCAGGATTGTCGTTTCGTGTTCTTTGTATCATATCATTCAGCATTTTCTTCAAATAGTTGCATTTTATTTTTTTATTCCACGTTTTTGTCAAGGCATTTGCTGTTCTTTTAACATATGACGAGGCTACACTCAACCAACCACAAACTGGAAGGTTTCTCGTCATTTTTCCGCACAAAAAAAAGATATTACTTCTTGTTATTGATTTCGGAGTTTCACCAAAATCATTATCTCTTCTCCAATACAACTTTTTATTTTCCATTCCGACTTGTAAACCAAGAACTCTTGCTCCATCGGATATGCGGACCACTGGCTTGCAATGAAGCCCATAGGTTTCCAAATGATCAAGTACGCGACAAACAGATATTATGTCCTCATTCACAAAAATATCATCAATGTACGATGACGTTCCTTTCCAGATTGTTTCGTCTTGCGATAGCACTTTGTCCAACACCGCTTTCATTATGACTGGCACAAGGTTTAGTTCGAATCCCAAACGTGTTAAAAATCTTTTTTCACGGAACACAACAGTTTGGTAAGCCTAAAGTTTCTCATCAATTTTTAGTTGGATGTACGCTGAAGATAAATCAATTATTGAAACATTTTCTCCAAACCGTCTCCAGTCTTGAAGTTTGTCAGCACACGCATTTGTGTTCGGAGTGAATGCTTCAATAAACCTGTTTAGCTCCCTGAAGTCCAATACTGGTTGTACTTTTCCATTATTTTGCTGCGCAACTGCCATGAGAGGAACCAAACCTTTTATTGGATCGTGTTTCTTCAAATCGTACTTTTGCAGCCATTTTTTCTCTATCCATCCTTCAATTTCATTTTCGTAATTGTGTTTTATGCCAACAGGGATAGTGTATTCAGCAATCTTGTTCACTAAAGTTTCAGGTTGAGAATTATTATTCCATTTCCACGTAATTATCCATTCTTGATTTTCTTTTTCAAACGAAGCTGTGAAATCTCGAGCTGTTATATTCAAATTACTGACATCTTTTGGCATATCACTTCTTAGTCCAAGTAAACATAATTCGAGTTGTAGATATTGATACTCCACCAAAAGCCACTATTCCATCCATATCCATCAAAAAACAATAACCAAGTGGTTTGAAGTCAACTACAAGTGCTTCCACAAAAACTTCATTCCCATTTGGCGTGACGATTTAAGTTTGGCTAACGCCTTCGCACTGTTGTTGTTGTCCATTTACAGTTACCATGCTAACTACTTTCTTCGTAACTTTTGGCGCATATTTTTTATAAATGATATAGCAGGTACATCCAGAGTCAATCAACATATTACGAAGAACCCCGTTAATGTCCAAGCGTATAGTAAGTTTGGGGAGAGAGCTGGTGCAAACATCTTCTCCCTCGTCACGTTTTTTGGACACATTCTTGATATGTGTCCTTTCTCTTGACACGAGTAACACAAAACATCGCTTGTCTCCTATCTCCTACCCAACTTGCTTCGATTTCAATGTGTTCGTAGATGACAATCTCTTGCAAAATGATTCGGGAGTTTACATTCATATAAAACTGGAGAGAAACAATGCTCGCCAGATTGGTTACACCAATTACTTTGCATACTAGTTCCACTTTTTCCAGCCATTCTGCAACTGATTGTTGATCGTTTCCACTAAACTCCGGAATTAACTTTAAATCAATTTTAGTTGACATTTTTGCCGAAATAGCTTGTAGTTTCATATCAAAATCGACTTTATAAAATTAGCGTTAAACGCCTCATATTTTTCAATGCAATTTAACATAGTTTATATACAATCATATTCTCTTGGTATTTGCAACTATGACTTTATATTAAATACAACTATTTACAATTAACGCAAATTGATCATTAACAATCATAAAATATAATTACATTTTACATTGATTGTTAAAAATCATAAAATATAATTACACTTTACACATTTAAAAGAACTTCATTTGGAATTTAAGAAGTTATACCCTGAACACAAAGTTGGATTCAGCAAGTTCTGTGAACTAAGGCCAAAGTGGTGCCTTACTGTTGATAGTAGTGGAAGCCACTCAGTTTGTGTATGTTCTTACCATAAAAATGCTAAGTTGATGTGCTCTGCTCTTCCTAACAGCCATTTAATATATTACAAAGATTTAATGAAAGTATGTGTTTGTAATATAGACGAAACTGCATGTTTCATCTATGTTCCAACTGCCCTGGAACATAGATGAAACATGCAGACTTACAGTTTGGAACTTATTACAATAAGTTCCAATTCTGTAATAAGTTTATTCTGTAACTTATTACAGAATGGACTTATTACAGTCCAAACTGTAATAAGTCCAAAATGAACTTATTACAGTTTGGACTGTAATAAGTCCATTCACTAATGCTTTTTTGGACTTATTACAGTCCAAACAAGCATTAGTGAATTTATTGAAAATTTAAGTGAAACTTTGTATGACCTTTGTCACCACTACTTTATCAAAGAAGCACAGTCTTTCTACTTATCAGAGGCAAAACAAACATTAGACCAATATATCTGCATTATTCTGATGGATTTTGCAGAGAACTATAGTTTTCTTGTACAAGATGCTATACAAGGGTTTTACTGGCAAGCCGATCAAGCTACCTTACACCCATTTGCTGTTTATTACAAAGATGAAAAAGATCACCTTAAATGTGAATGCAATTGTTTAATTTCTGACCATATTTGTCATGACCAATCAGCAGTCCATTGTTTTCTCACAAAGTTGCTCCCAATGGTCAAAATCAAACTACCCCCAGTAAATAAAGTTAAATACTTCAGTGATGGTGCTGCTTCACAGTATAAAAGCTACAAATGTCTAATAAACTTAATTTATCACATTGTAGATCACAAAATAAATGCTGAGCATCACTTCTTTGCTATGTCACATGGCAAAAGTGCATGTGATGGAATAGGAAGTACTATAAAAAGAGAGGCAGCAAAAGCTAGTCTACAAGCAGCAATTACAAATCAGATTCTCACACCACAAGATCTGTTTACATGAGCTCAAAAAAAGATCAAAGGTGTTAACATATTTTATCTTTCAAGTGATATATCAATAATCATAAAACAACTTTTGACCTTCAGAAACGATATGAAGGGATGCGCACAGTTCCGGGAACAAGAAGGTATCACTGTTTTGTACCAGATGGAGAGAAATTGTTTTTATGAAGAGTCTCTAGTGGTAGTGTCTATGATACTCATGTGTTAAATGATGTTAATTTGATTAAAAAAAATCCTTTACATTTTCAACCCGGTAAATATATTGCATGCTTTAAATTTTGTGTGTGGTAAGTGGTATTTTTTTGTTCTCTTTTTAAAAATATCATCACTCTCAAAAGGCTACAATCATGTCATAAGATAGAGTATAGGTCTATATATTTTTTTTGGTGATTGTCTATATATAGAAGCTCAACATTAAAAAGTTTCATAATTTATTTCAACTGTTTACCCTATTTTCTATTCCAGCAAATTCATTGTAATTTATCATAATTTTTAAAAAAAGTGATTTTGCGATAGGCTGCTGCATGTGCTAAACTAATTTTTAATGAATAATTTTGATTATTTTAACAAGTGGTGTCCCTATGTACACAAAGGTAACAAAAAAATCCACTTTCTGTAAGTAAGTATTAAACTGTAACACGTTAAAGTTCGAAATAATATTTATTTTGCAATATTTAGCAACTTTAAGGTACAATAACTCAAAAACTGTAAAAAAATCAAACAAAAACAGCTGCAACAATGGATTATTTGGGTAAAAAACTATTGTCCTACAAAATTCCAAGTGATCACCATCTTTATTTAAAAAGTTATGTTTTGTCAAAAATCAAAAAAAACTGCTGTAAGCTCCTGATACAGAAATTTTTTGGATTTTGGTCATTTTTAATTCAATCATAACTTTTGAAAATATTGGTCATTCAAGCTGAAATTTTCTAGATTGTATTTTTTTGATAAGATCTGTGTGTGGTCAAAGTTTAAAGCAATTCTGAGATGGTACCCTGGCAAACTTTAAAAAGCTAGGTGATTTGATACGGTATTTCATTATGGTATACAACCCCACTTCACTATACTATAATATGTAACCTCACTTCATTATAGTATAATGTAGTATAACCCACCTTACTATTTATATATCTTATCTTAATTTTATTTTATAGGTTATTCAATCAATGCCAATATCTGAAGCTTGTGACACCTATTCTTATGGGATTGTATGTTAAGATTTTTTTCTTTTTCCTGTCATGGTTATTTTTAGAGTCTAGTAATATTTTAAATTTTCACAAATGAAAACATTTTTTGATTATTATAAAAGATTTAGTTATCTAAACCTAAATACAAATATAAGTAGAAAATTTCAGTAATCACAAATCAGGGATGCGAAGTTCCATCGATTTTTTGGGACTCCGGACTCCGAGCTCAAAAATCTGGACTTCGAAATAATATATTTTTTTAATATGGGGTTTATATTATCTAGAACTTTTACGCGAAAATGCCGGAAAAATGAGAGGATACCAAAAATATTTTTTCTTATGAGTTTTATATATGTTTATTTTATGTACCCTAAGAAGTTTTTACGGTCTTATAAGAGAGCACCTTGGAAAAGCAGAAAATTCACTCCTACTTTCTAACCGATGTCGCAAAACCAAAGGTGGGTTTGACCCACGATCCCTTATTTTTTAAGGAAAGTGCGCTACCACTGTGCCGTGGCTGCTTAAACCCAAAAGTTAATTTGTCCCACTTATGCTGGGTTGTAAGAATTTATAAGAACAATAACTCCAAAGATTTTTATTTGATTTGTATTGTCTAACGCACAGATTTCTCAGATGTGGCACTCAATTTCTCAAATTATTTGAATCCATATGATCATAAAATTAAAAAATAAAAAGATTTAAATATAATAATAATAAAAAGATTTAAGTGTTTATTTACATTAATTACGTGCTAATTTATAAAGTTACAAAGATAAAATATTACAATATCTACATCATCAAAAAATGTTCAAATAAAAAACTTGTTCATAAAAAAAAACATATCATCAATTAACTCAGATGTAAATCGACTATGATGGTCTGGTGCCAGACCATCACGTGCTTTAAGACCATCATGTGCTTTAAGACTGAAAACAGACGCTCGACACTGACTTGGGATATGGGTAGCGACAAAGCCACATGGCAGACATCTCGTACAACTTAAAGAACTGCTCAATTGATTTTAATGGGTTTAAAGTTTTAAAAACTCGTTTAAGTCGGATGATTTGTCTTTAAACATTTAACAGACTTCCGGAATTGTTTTTAAAGCTAGTCGAAACTCCTTTTTGATTACATTTAGTTGAACCTGCATTTGTTATTCTGAAGAATTTTCTTGAACCTCTTGTTCACACAACTTAAATAAATTTGGTCGACGCTTTACGACTGGTGAAGCATTTTCCTCATTTTCTGAACTAGAGTCTGACACAAATTGCAAAAGAGTTGCATTCTACTGCTTTTTTTTTTATTGAGTTCATTATTCTTATTTTCATTAGTGAGTTGAATCAGTTTGTAATGTATTTTCCAAAGTCCATCAGCTGCAGTTATCTATAAAAGTATTTTACTTTTTGGAATATGCATTTTTTAAAGTTAAATTAATAAATATATATAAATAAAATTTTATTAAAAAAACCACTTTGTCTTCAGTCGCTTTTAGCATACAACCATGCCTATTATCAATGTAAACTACTGCAAGAAACAACAAATTATCGCGTAGCACGCTTTCTCTATTATCCATTTCTTTTTGGAAATCTTTGTCACTGTCCTTCAGTCACTGTCCTTCACTGTCCTTCCCGTCAAGTTCACATTTTATTGAATTTCAATCAAAAAGGAATTTGCCTGTGGTGATATTTTCACTTTGAAGACGAATAGTAAGATCGCGTGCCATATGCAATACATTTCTCAATCCCTCCCACATACCCCAAAAACATGGTCTGTGCGACCATGTTTTTTGGGAACATTAAGTTCTTCACATGGGAACATTAAGTTCTTCAGCAGCTTCTTTTTGCATAATTAGATTTTGAATTACTGGTCGAATCTAGAAGAACAGAAGAATTCATTAAATATATGTACAAAGTTATTAACTACTTAAATAAAGAGGATTATTAAAGAAATATTTACATAAACTATTCAAAAATTATGAAGTAGTATAAATGTCATTACCATTGAAATAATTGAATTTATATTATACCATTTAGAAAACTGGTTTATACAATTTGATTAAAACTAATAGTTATAGGTTATAACTTACCTTAATTAGCCTCTCAATCATATTGAACTGGCTAGACCAACGGGTAGCCTGATCTCAAATTGGAATGAGATGTGGAGTCTGGTCCCTGAAGAAGTCAATCCAATTTGAATTTCTTGCAGTTTTGACAAAATCTCTGGCATGGTTAATTAGATTTTTTATTGTGAGCCTTTTCAATGGATCATTTATGGCTAGCCGCATTATCCGCTTAAAGTGTGGAAAGCACAGATGTATAACAACCATGCTACTGGCAACTCCACTTGTTAAGACTGCTGCCGCATTATCCGCTTTAGAATAACCATTTTCTTCAAATTCATCAGTTTCTACTTAAAAATCATCTTCTACAATTTCCTCAATGGAATTGATGCAAAAAGCCGCGCACCAACTTTATATTCACCTAAAGATATTAAATATGATTTCACTAGTTGATTTAAAGTTTAGTTACAGTATATATAAGATTTTATCAAAACAGTTTAATTTTTAAATGATTTTATGGAAAATAATAACTTTAATCACATAATTTAAAATTTTTTTCATTAACAAAAAATATAGTGAATTTTAAAATATGTTACTCACTGCTGCGTTGTCAACACTGAGGCCTAAAATATTAGTTTTATTGATTCCAAACTTATCTAAACACTTCTCAATAATTTTTTTTGTGTATTTCGCTGTTTGTTTTCCTTCGTATCAAAGGTGCCAAGATTTATCACAGCAATTTCATTTCAAATTTCATGTTGAGTTGTTCGAGTATTGCGCATTTATACTGAGGTAGTGACGCATATGCCTTGATGTAGAACTGACTTTCAAATAAATTAGCATTTTCGATAATTTGTTTTTGATTTGTTTGTGATGCTTTTTGGCATGATTGATAATTTGAATTCTCATATTATCTCTATTCATTTTAAATCCAAAATGTAATGAAACTTTTCCGCAAAGCTTTTGAATAGGTTACCGATCAAACGCCTATAGATATTGTTTTTAGAATGATAAATGTTTATTAAAAAATGCCAAAAAAACATATAATTGTTTAGATTTTTTTTAACTAAAAAATAATTACTAACCAAAAAATAAATTGGACCTTGAATGAAAGACCTTCAACCAAAAGCAGCTGGTTTAAGGCTTCTAAAAACTCATCTTTTGCAATATACAAACTAATTTGCTGTGGTACAAAACACTTTAATATAGATTGCTGTGAAGTGCTGCCTTTGATGGCTGTATATTTTAGCATGTTTTCTAGATAAGTGTCGTATAAGGTTACTAATTCAAGCGGCATATAAGGTTGTATAAGGCTGTATATTTTATATGTATTTTGATGGCTGTATATTTTAGCATGTTTTCTAGATAAGTGTCGTATAAGGTTACTAATTTGCGGCACATGTATATTCTTTACCGCATAACTCGTTACTTTTTTCGGGACATTTGAAGCATACTACTTTGCATCCATTCAAAATTTTACTTGTACAATGAAAGTGTCTGTAGATCATATTTTATGCATAGTTATTGGCCATTACTGGTCAAGATTGTTTCACGCGAGTTAATAGCAAATATTATTGTAAAGAAAGAATGTTGTTATTGCAAGTTATTGTGAACATGTAAAGTATTATCTTTGTGTTTTATATGCTTCGCAAAATTAATTTTTTGTGAGACAAACCACGAAAACATAGTTAGGAAAGCTGTTACATTGACTAATTATGAATCAATGACATAACACTAAAATATCATTTTCTTTTTTCAATCAACACTAAAATATCATTTATTTCTAAATTTGATAAATATTAAAAAAAATTTAAACAACTAAGTTCTCAAACATATCTTTATCTACAGGTCTAGCCAGTAGCGATTTTGTGAGTAAAATGAGGAGGATGAATCTTTCATAAGTGATGCATGTCTTATAAAAAATATTTAAGATATTAATTTAAATGTTTTGATTTGGCTCTCGAAATTTGATGATGAGGAAATACTTAAATAAACAGTTAATCAGAAGTACTTTTTTAATGGGATAAAAAAATTAATTGTTTTAAAACTATAAATAAATAAACAAAAATATACATATAAAATAATCTTAATAATGCATATAAAATAATCTTAATTTGCGAATAAAATTTTATTAACTTAAGACATAAAACTTAAAATATGATTAAATTTTTTAACTTAAAACACTTTATTTCCTTTAATTAATTTTAACAAAAAAAAAAGTTTATTAAACAAACTGTTTCTTTCACAAAAAATCTATTAGATCACAATTGCCGTTAAATGCTTTTACTTACAACATTATATTTTGAATAAACGTCACATAAATGATATCAAATTAAAAATTAAATATTCTAAAAGATGAAAGTTGAACTGCTGAACACGTAGGCATATGGCCTTTTCGCACATAAAATGCGAGCTTGGTAATGCCTCTTAACAAAGCGTAACATTCGAACCTATACTCAATCTGAGTATTGGTTCAAAGTAGTAAGGAAGGAGATGAGCTTTTCAGTCAAATCCTCTTTTACAGTGTTTTTTGACTATCAGATATTTCTTAAGCATATTATTAACTATAAAAAAAAAGGAGTCCCAAAGTCCTAAAATTTTTATGGACTCCCAATAACTCGGGGCTAAAATAGGGGCTCCATGGGCTCTGACTCCGGAGTTCGCATCCCTGTCACAAATGTAATTCAGATGTATTGATAGCTTCTGAAGATCTACAGAAATTTAACTCATGTAAAAACATTTTAAAATTTTAATATGTTAAATGATTTTAGATTTCTTAATTAGTTTTTAGTAAAGTTTATTAAAATTAAAGTTTATTGTTGATTAGTTTTTAACAACATTCTAAACACTAGTAACATTTTTTATTTTAATTTTTACAGCACTGTAACAGTAGGTTACTGGGCTGGTGGTTTACAAAAATATCATATATTATATATATACATTTTTTTCTTATAGAAACTTGTTAGTTGCAGTATGTTAAATAAACTTTTCTTATAGAAACTTGTTAGTTAAAGTATGATTGTAAACTTGATAGTTGCAGTATGATAGTAAACTTTGTAGTTGTAGTATGGTAGTAATTTTGGTAGTTGTAGTATGATTGTAAACTTGGTAGTTGTAGTATGATTGTAAACTTAGTAGTTGAAGAATGATTGTTGTATTTGGCTTATTACAATTTTTTTTTTATTAAATCTTATTTTTATACATTTCTAACATAGGAGAAAATATTTTCATAAAGAATCTATAAATCAAAATAGCGCATAATAATATTAATTTAATATACATATATTCAACCATTCTTTTATTTAACTTTTTTTACTTTGAAGTTTTAAAATGATCTGTTAATAATGACTTTTTAATAACTACTAATTATTAGATGTCACTTTATGAAATTATTTATAATGCAGTATCACTTCCAACCAACATAAAGCAACTTATTACTAAGATTGCTGTAGCACATTGTTAAGAAAGCAGTTGTTACTAATTTTTATTAATAAATGTGGATCAGAAAATAAAATTGTTTATAGTATATTATCACAACATCTTGTTCTTGCATTGTCTTCTGTGTTGTTTTTTTTGCAAGTTTAATGGCGTTCTAGAAAAAAATATGACTAAAAATTTATTTAAAGCTTCTAAGAATATTGATAAAGTTTAAAATATTTAGGCATTCTCAATTCAAATACTTTTGCACACTCCAGGTTAAAACCAACTTTAAATAGCATAATTGGTCTTGTTGATCCAAACAAAATCTAAACAATAAACATAATTGATTGAATTTTTTTTTTTCTTCAAATTACCATTCAACTCTCATCTAGAAAAATTACCAAAATGACTCAAATACTAAAATAATGACTCACATCATGACGACTCACATACTAAAATAGTTAAAATATATAAAGGTAATTCAAGGTATTCATATCTGGATAAAGCATTTAACAGCATCATTTAGTTCAAGTTATTTGATAATTAAGAAGTCAATGCTGTAAAGTCTAATAAAATTTTACAAAAATTAAATCATTATTTACAAATCAAAAGTCTATCAAATTGCACAATGATGATTTTAAAAAAGCAGCTAACATAAACATGGCATTTGACAATATGAAATATTAACTGTCATACAGCTTTAACTAGTGTTTCATAGCAGGCCTTGTTTTAAAGCATAAACTGGTGCATCATTTTCATATGCTTTAAGCCATTTTACATAATGCGGTTTTTATAATTTTTTAATATTTAAACAAGCTGTAAGGTAAAAGAAGTAATTAATGTTATAAAAACCAATTATGAAGTTTGAATGAGGATTACATAAAAAAGTTTGCATGACAATTATATTTGATATTCACAATATTTACAAATGTAATAACTTGAGAAAAAACAAAGAAAATTTTATTTTTATTAAATCTTTTTGGCAACTTCTAAGAGACAAATTTACTTAGACACAAAATCTTAGAGACATGCGTAATTTACAAAGTCACTGTAGTTGAAAATATAAGTTGAAGATATTATTTGGCTTTATAATAACTAGTTTGATGCATTTTAAAACAAATGGGATGTACTGTGTTGTGGTATTTTGGTAGGAATGTGAAACAGATTAGTTTTATAAATTTTTAAAATAAATTTGATGCCTTCTCACGTCACTGTAAAAAAAACGATTTTTTTTAATACAATATTGATAAAATGGTATACTAAATATAAATAGTATAATAAAATAAATTATTGATAAAATAAAAAAAAATAGAATAATAACTAAATAGAAGAACAAAAGCAAGTATTTTAATAAATATTACTTAAAAACAAATTGTTAACTTATTTTAGTGTTTAAAATTAAAAAAAAAATCCCTTGGTTTTTCCCAAAAATACACTGGTCGGAATTACAAATACATTTCAATCAATAAGAAATACAAATTTTACAAATATTTTTTAATCAAATACAATATGAATACAAATACAGCAATTTAGCCCATAACTACCAAATTTAGCCCATAACTACCAAATACCCAAAACAAAAATGTGTTTAACCCCTACCCTGATTAGTGTATTTGATACAAAAGTTTCTTGAATGTTTTGGGCTATATATTTTCTTATTTTTTTACAAGTTCTGTATATTGAGTTTGCAGATAGTGTCATATCTTGCAGATATATTGTAGATAGTGCCATATCTTACAGATATATTGCAGTGTAAATGCCTTTGACCATATAAACTGATAGACTCGCCGAAAGTTAAATATTTTGAAACCAACATCTTTTAGCGGGAGACATCACGTTTGGGCAAAATAAAATGCGATTCCAATGAAATAAAGCTTTAAGAATAGAAAACATTTTGTTAAATGTAAAATTTTGTAGTAAACCTTATTATTATTTTTTAAAATATTATTAAATTTATTATATGTATCAATACAATTTTATGTGTTTTATTATGCATTACATTAACATACAAAATAACTTTTTGATTCAAAAATAAAGTTTGCTTTGTTAATACACATTGTATACATTTATTATGTAGTAAATTTATGTAGTTAAAACAAAGCAAATTTTATTTTTGAATCAAAAAGTTATTTTGTATGTTAATGTAATGCATAATAAAACACATAAAATTGTATTGATACATATAATAAATTTAATAATATTTTAAAAAATAATAATAAGGTTTACTACAAAATTTTACATTTAACAAAATGTTTTCTATTCTTAAAGCTTTATTTCATTGGAATCGCATTTTATTTTGCCCAAACGAGTCAGCTCTGTCAATCTTATCTTTAAATATTTAGCAATAATTTTATAATTTCTGCACCACTTTTATAAATAAATTGTAGACAATGCTTAACAATATTAGCTTTTTCAGAGGAAGTGCATTATTGAATGTTTTTCTAACATAACTATATGCTTTAGCAGAAAAAAAATTTAATGTTAAAGCAAAGCTTCCTAATTCTTTGTGGGTAATGCTTTTTAACTTTTCTTGTAAAACCCGACAAAATAACTGTTTTTTAGACTCAGACAACTCCCTAAAATTATATATATATAAAATTAAATAAATATATATTTAGCTACAACATCATATTTATATTTGAAAACCCAATCAAGTAAAATGGGGCATAATTATCATATATTGGTTGGGGTATCAAGAAATAGATGATAGCATAGTAAAAATCCAAACAGATATTATGTAATTGATATACAACCTAAACACACACACTTGTAAAAATAGTTAAAATTAAAAGAAGAGTCATACAACAAATTATCACAATAGCATTACAATCATAACAACAATTATTACTGTTACGACAGTTACAATAATTAACTCATCGCTATTTCTACTGTAATTGTGACGAACCAAATTTTTCCCTAACTGTTATCTGATGATTAATGTAGCAAATTTTTAATCATAAAAACATACTAAATTAAAATCATATTTCAACAGTAGGTTGACTAAAAAAAAAATAATCCTAAAGTATAACTTAAAAAAGTAATAAAAATTTAAAATATTTAAATAGGAAAAAAAAAAAAAAAAGTCACAAATATAAATATGTTTAACAACTACTCTTAATAAAAATATATATCATACTATTAGTTTAGTTAATACTTTTTCAGAAATCATAGTATGATTCATGATTTTGATCCATCATATGATTCATACTTTTTGATTTGAAATGATGAAGGAATAAATGTAAGTCTTTAATCCTTTTTATTAAACACCAGTTAGATTGCTGAAGCATTTTAATTGTCTTTTGTTTAGCAGCAATATTACTTATAGTTAATTTTAATTCTGGTGTTACCATGTCATTTTCATCAATTACACCAATATATAGTTTATCATTGGTGTTAGGATTGGTTTAATACTTTTCAACAATGATTTAAAAAATATAAAGATGTTTTATGTCACAAAAAGTAAACTCAAACATTTACATCAATGTATGCCATTGTAAAAGTAATTGTAAAGTATGCCATTGTAAAGTATTTACATTAGACTTACTGTATTGAATTATTGGTGATATTATTGTAAACATTAATGATATAACTATGAACATTATTATTTTTTTTTTCTTAAAAGTGTTGGTAAATTAAATATAGAAGAAATTGCATCTTTTTTTAGTTTTATTTGTGAACTCCAAAGACTTCCTTCATACTAGTGAAATGTTTACCACAAAGTTTAGACAGCTTACTTGGAATAAAACCATCCCTTCGCATAACTTGTATCCATTTTCTCCTCAATTCTAGATTTTTGGGAAAATTACCAACAAAAATAGACATTAAAATAATATACTATTTATATTCGAAATATAATGTAGGATTTTAACAAAGAATGATTTGTAGCTACTTACACATAAAAAGAAACTCCTTTAGTACAATTATATGCAGAATAAGTAAAAAAATCATGATCTTTATATACCATTCTATTTGAAAATCAAAATTTAAACAAAATAATATACATAACAAATATTAAAACTTATATATTAAAAGTGTTAAATACATATTCTATATATATATATGTATAAGCTATTTTCACTCTAAACCGTTATTATAAATTGTTGAATGCCGAAACGTGACGTCACGTGCTAAAAGATGTTGGCTTCAAAATTTTTTGAAATTAACTTATGGTAAGGCGTGTCTATTAGTTTATATGGTCGAAGGTTAATGTTTTTATGTAGTTTAATCACATAGTCACATAGTGATAGTTTGTGTAATCAAAACTATCACTATGTGACTTTGGTGCTTCATTTTGTTTAATTTTGTTTGTCCTTAAGTGGTCAAACATTATAAACAACTTAGTTTATCTAGAACTGGTTAGAACTGTGACCAATTAAACCATCTTGTTTTAATAACTTTCTTTTTTGACATTTCGACTTTGATTCAGTTGTTGCTTGATTTTAATATTTCACTAAAATTATAAACATTCAGTTGCTACTAAGCAAATTTAAGTATGTATAATCTATGTATAATCGTGTATAATATTAATATAATAATATATGTATAATAATAATAATATAATAATAAGTATAATAATATATGTATATTAATAATAATAATATAATAATAAGTATAATAATATATGTATAATCGTGCCAGTTGATACAATGGTATCCACCGGCAGGGTTAGTCATTACTGGTATATACTAGCATGGTTAGTTAGTTGATACTAATATCTAGTAGTTTTACTGATACAATTATCTGTTTCTGCAACACTATTTTTTAAAGTATTTTACTTATAAGTTATAAAGTTAAGGTTTTTTTTAATGCTGAAAAAATAAGTAGACTATTTCTGATGCATGGTATTTATCATTTTAGCTATTATGGGAAATGTTAACTAGGGAAGTGCCATTTAAAGGTATGGAAGGTGTTCAAGTAGCATGGCTTGTTGTTGTAAAAGAAGAGGTTAGTATTTTTCAACAGATAGACAATATATTTTGCTATATTCATTGCATATATATGTATATTAGGGGTAGTCAATTTGAGGAAATTTTCAAATCTAAAATACCATACACTCTAGATTTGGGGCAAATATTAAAAAAACAACTCCCAAAAAATTTGAGCTCAACAGGACCACTTTATCCTTACCCCCTAAGCACTTTTTTAGAAAAAAATTCTCAAAAACCTTTAAAAATTGCCGATTTCACAGGTCCAGGGGGAAAGTTTAATTACAAAAATTTGAAATTTTTTTTTTGGGTTGCTCATTTTTACCTATATATTTGAGTAGAAATATATGGTATCATAGTATTGTTCAAGAAATATTTTTATTTTTGTATTTTGAATTGAAAAAATTACAATATACAATTATATACTAACCGCATGTATGCTACTAACAAAAGATTATAAATAATTGTCAAGAATATATACTTTTAATTTTTTTAATTAATAATGTAAATATACAATAAACTTTAGTAATTTCTATGAGGTGGGAATTTGATGGGACCCAGCTATAGTAGCTCAAAGAACAATTCAACGGTTCTATTTGTTGCATTAGTAAATTGTTTTACAGCAATCGTCTTAAACTTGATTTTTTAGATTAGTAAAAATTAAATTAATTAATTTAAATATGTATAAAAAAGAAGAGCGTGGTCAGAAAACAGAAAGTGAAAGAACACTAAAGTCTAAAAAAAACCTATTCATTATCGAAGAAGCAAAACCAGCAATAAAAGGTAATATTTAGTTTTATAATGAATCCCTTAAGCTAAAAACTTTAGCTAAACTTTTTGTTTCTTCTTTTTTGTAATTAAGGCTGTCAGCTTCCAACAGGGACGGAGATACTGCAGCACTTAGCTTACAAACAATCATTTTTGCCAAGAACATCAAAAAAAAGCCACTATTCTTGCTTGTCCTCTTCAAAAAAAATTTCAAAGATGTGCAATAAAAAGTAAGTGTGAATGTATTTTGGCCAAGGTAAAAGAGCCATGGATTAAAGCTGGATTTTCTATACTAAACGATCAAAGTTTAGTGAAAAATCTGGACAATGTATATTCACAACTTAAGAAGCATGAAAAAAGGGGATCCTGATTTGGCAAAGCAACAAGCTGCTGATTTGGCAAAGCAAAAAGAGTTTAAAGTTTACCTGAACAAAGTATTTTGGGCTGGCATTCCTGATCTTAGAAATACAATTAAAAATGATAAAAAAAGATCTGAATCAGCTTGAGGATTTGGAGTTTCTGGAGGACCAAGAAGGGGAAAGAAAATTTATGCTTGGATCAGAAGATAAAAAGTACAGAAAAAAAGTATGCATTCCTTTGAAACCAAAAAAAAAAAAAAAAAGTTTTCAAGGCTTTCTAAATAACTTACTTACAATTTGTAAGCCATTTAATAAGATTTAAAATAAAAACAGCTAAATAACAATGTTCACTCACAATTTCAATTTCTCATATATTTAAATTAAATTATTAATTAATAAATTCTTTTGACATTTTTAGGCAACAGTGAGTAGCAGAAAATGAAAGCAGCGTGTGAAACAACAATATAAAGAAGTAGAGGGTACAACTAATGTTGAGATTGATACAGATACTAGTGGGGACTCCTTGCGTGATTCTGATTTTATCCCTGGAGAGTGGTTTGAAAGAAAACCTTTTCAACAAAAGGTCACAGCTGAAATTCCCATAGATATTTTTGCTGGTAATGTAGCCCTTATGGCTATAATCAGTGATATTTCTCCAAATGTTTTGCATAAAGTTACAGGTGCAATTCTAACTCAATCAGGAGCTGATCTGACAGATTTCAAATGTAGCCAGTCTACAGCAGCTAGAAAAATGAAATATGCCAATCGTAATATATGCATGATATCAAAAGAAGATGTTCAACAAGCAATGAATGAATCTCCATACCCATGCATAGTACATTTTGATGGCAAAACATTAGTTGAACTAAACAAAGGAAAAACAATTAAAACCGATAGACTGGCTGTACTTGTTAATATTAAAGGTGAGACACACCTGCTTGGAGTACCACCTTTAGCGTCATCCTCTGGTGAAGATCAGTGCAATGGTGTAATAGACATTCTTAAGGAGTACAACCTTGAATTTAAAATAGGAGGAATATGTTTTGATACTACTGCAAGTAACACTGGGTTAAAGAAAGGTTTTTTAATAAGAATATCCAACAATATAGGCAAATATCTTTTACTTATTGCATGCAGACATCATGTATGTGAATTAAGAATGGTTCATTTTTGTAATTCAGTTTTAGATGAACATTCTACAGGACCAGATAATCCTATGTTTAAAAAATTATAAACTGTTTTTAAATGTCCTCATTTTAATTACAATCAAACAGAACTTATAAAGTTTGATTGGAAAGCAGTAAGGGGAACCTTTCTTGAGAAAGCTGCACGAGAGTCTTTGAACTTTTGTCAAGAATACATTACAAAAGGAAAAGAAAATAAAGATTTTATCAGAGAAGATAGAAAGGAGCTTGCAGAACTTGTTGTGAGTTACCTTTCTCAGTCTTCAGTAACACTTAGAAAACCCGGAGCAGTCTATCATGCTAGGTTCCTTTCCAAAGTACTTTACTACCTAAAGCTACAGCTTCTATCCAGCCAAATTGAGTTCGTAAATCAGAACAATAAACTCAAGACAGAAATCAGTCTAATAAGTGAATTTATAGTTTGCTTTTATGCCAAATGGTATTTTCAGGCTAATGACACTATTAAAGCTCCTTTTCTAGATATAAAAGCAATACACCAAATGCAACAGTACCGAAAACTTTTTGCCAAACCAGATGCTGTCGATGCAGTTTTAAACTCTCTATACAGACATAGTTAGTATTTAGATTCAACAATTATTCCCCTTGCTCTGTTGGATGATGATTTGTCATTTGAGGAGAAAGCAAACCTTGCAAAAGTAATTCTAACTTTTAAAATGCCAATTTCAACTTGGTACTATACTAAAAACAAATAGATATAGAAGATAAAACAAAAATAGGAAACGAAATTAGTGAAAATCCTTCTTCCCTTGCTCTGTTGGTTGACAAATTTTCATATCTTATGTTTGATATAATTGGATTAGAGGAACAAAGGATAAAAGATTGGCTTTCGCTTCCCCCTGAGTATTGGTTTACCCAATCTGTTTTTAAAAACTTTCAGAATTTTGCCAAATCTTTAATTGTAGTAAATGATCATTCAGAAAGATCTGTTGGAATGATGCAGCAATTTATTCACAGATACAACAATGAGGAAGATAAACTGAATACATTGCTAACTGTTGAAAAAGTTTGGTGTGCTTTCAGAACACCTGGAAGATGTTCAAACAAACTTTCTAAAAGTAAATTTTTTGAAAGCTTATCTTCTCTAAATAAAAGGAAGAAAAGTGGTGAAAATGAACATGAACACAACTGAAATTATTTGCTTTTGAAATATAATTCAATAACATGAAACTATCATCAAATATTGTAATTTTCTCAATTCAAAATACAAAAATAAAAATATTTTTTGAACAATACTATGATACCATATACTTTTACTCAAATATGTAGGTAAAAATGAGCAACCCAAAAAAAAAAAAATTCAAAATTTTGTAATTAAACTTCCCCCCTGGACCTGTAAAATCGGCAATTTTTGAAGGTTTTTGAGAATTTTTTTTCTAAAAAAGTGCTTAGGGGGTAAGGATAAAGTGGTTCTGTTGGCTCGAATTGGGAGTTGTTTTTTTAATATTTGCCCCAAATCTAGAGTGTATGGTATTTTAGATTTGAAAATTTCCTCAAATTGACTACCCCTAATGTATATGAATAAATATGTATATATAGTTATAATTATAGTATATATATAGCTTATGAAATGTTATTCTATTGAATATTTTTCTATTGATTAGTTATTTTTGTTTTAGTTAAAAAACTTTTAAAACACTCAATTTATTTTAATTGTAATTTTGTTTTCAAATTTTTAACAAATATTTGATTGTAAATGCAACAAAAAATGAGTAGCCTCTTTGACTGTATATATATATACATACATATTGTTAAAAATAGTTTTTGGCATTTGAATTACAAATTGTGGTGAAAAAACTTTGTACCAATCTGTAGTGACTGAACCCAAGTTTATAGGTTGGAGTAATTTTAGTCTATGGGGTAATGTAAGTCTATTTATCAGTTTTTCTGAAAAAAGATTAAATAATTTTTTTTGTATGTTATTGATGATAACAACCCCCTAAAGTTTTATCATCAGCTTACAAGCTAAATTTTTAAGTATAGTTTTGATTTAAAATAGGACATATGTTTAAACAGAGATTTTTATTAAAAATCTTAAACTTCAAAAAAAAAAAAAGGTATTAAAAGTGAGTTCTAGCAAATAGAAAATCTATAAGAGATATTTCTTAAAAATCCAACTAGTTTTAAGACTAAAAGTTGGATTTTTAAGAAATAATTAGTCAAAGACTAATGGCTGTTTAAGATAAAAAAAAAGTTATTTTGTTGCATTATTGTTTACAAAGTAACTTTTTTTTATCTCAAAAAAGTTATTTGAGCATTTTTGTTTACAACAATGCTCAACCGACCCACATTACCACACTTAGTGGTAATGTGGGTCAATTGAGTCAATTATTGTAAACAATATTCTTTAAGCATCAAGTCAGAAGCAGCTATAATTACCCCATCATATCCTAAATATAAATGAATGTATATTTGTATATCTTTTATGTATTCTTATACCATTTATCTAATCCTTACCGACTTAGACATTTTACTTTGACTTTGACAGCCAGTCTTAATGAATTTAATAATTTTTTAATAAAATGTATTTAGCAATTTTTCTTCAATGTATTTAGTAATATTTTTAACAAAATGTATTTAGTAAAAACCTTATTTATTTATTTTTTTAATTTATATTTATCGGTTCAAAGCAACTTAAGCATAATTTAATCCACTATACATAAACAATTTTTCAGTAAAATAATATTCAATTTCTTGTTAATGAAAATGCTTTCTTCATCTTGGAAAAAAATTCCATTCTATAATATATTTTTGATTTTGTAAAAAACTAAAATATATTTTGAAAACCTGAATCAAAGTCTGAATAAAGTTTTTCATTTTTGTTATTTATTTTTATTTCACCTCAACACTACAGTCAAGGAGGCTTCTTTAATTATGGTTACAACCCTCTCTCAACTCTCTAACTCCAAAACACAAATCTTGACAAGCAAGGCCACTGCGGGGAGAAACAGGTTAATAATATATAAATTAATTAAATATATATTTAGAGGTTAACAATTCCATCATCATGCCCACCTGAGTTTTCAAATCTACTAGTCTCATGTTGGAAAACTGATCCAAAGGTTTGTCTCAAAAAGTTTCTTGCTTTTATTTTATATATACTGGCTAAACTGCAAACTACAAACAAATAAAATCTGAACATTGGTTACAACATATCTTAGTAATGATTAAAGTTATTAAAAAAAATAAATTAATTAAAAATAGTGTAGTGAATTATGACTTATAACTAAGACTAAATAATATCATTTGCAAAAGCTTCAAAAAAGTTCATGTTTTTCTGGTTGCAGTTTGCAGTTCACAGTTTTAATTGTACTCTTTATCATTTAAGCACTTCATGAAAATGCTTGATTTTAGCTGCGACCAAATTTTAAACAAATACAGGCGATTATTAATAAAATGCTTGATAACAATGCTTTGGCTGAAGAAACCAATTCATTTATACGTAACAAAAAGGATTGGCAAGCAGAAATTGAACAAACTGTTCTTAGACTTAAAAAAATGGAGAAAAACTTATCTTCTAAAGAACAAGAGTTACACGAGCGTGAACTTCGACTCTTAAAAAAAGAACAGAAAATAAACCTTGTAAAAATGCTCAACAAAACAAAGCTTGTTGATTGGGATGAATCTGACGTATATTGCTGGATTGAGCAGCTGGGTAATGAAGCAATTGATCTGTACCCATATAGTCAAATTTTCTTTGACAATCATATCAATGGAAGGAGGTATTCAAAAAATAAAATTTTTTATATTTTAGTTATTAAAAATAGAAGTAAATATTGTAGATAGACAGAAAGGTATAGATAGATAGGAAGGTAAAGATAGGAAAGTATAGATAGAAAGGAAGGTATAGATAGATAGGAAGTTATAGCTAGGAAGGTATAGATAGATAGGAAGGTATAGATAGATAGGATATCTGATAGATATATCTCTGAATTGCTAAAGATGAAATGGCTAACTAACTTTAACTAACTTTAACTAAAAAAATGGTTTATATATAAGAAATTTAAAATTTAAAATTCTTTCAAGTTTTCATATCTAGATTGAGTTTACTTACAAATGAAGATTTGAAATATATGGGAATTTTATCACATGGGCATAGACTTGATTTATTGGTTAGTATACTAATTTAGTTTGTTAATTGTATTTAAATTGCTATTTTAGTCACAGGTCATTTTGTATATTAATATATTCATCTCACAAATTTTAAAAAGTTTCAACAAGTTCTGATAAAACTATATCTATTTCTGTATTTTTAAAAAATTCTCAAAATATGAAAATTGTTTGTTTACTCTGTTTATGGAATAGTTATTCTAAATCATTAGAAAGTTGCACACAAAAATCATTAGAATGTTGCACAAAAGAATCATTAGAAAGTTTTAAATAACAATCTAAAATAATGTTCTATTATGTAATAATTGAAATCTACAGTGTATTTCTATATTTGATTTTGTGTTAAACCTGTAGTTAATTTATGTCCATTTATTTTGTATTTCTAATAATTTGTTTTTTTTCTTCAAATTGTTAAAAATCTTGAAAATCTTTTTTGTATTCATAATAATTTGGTTTTGCATTTTCAAAGGTTTGATGGCAGTTATTTTGATTTACAGTCAAAATTATTTTTATTTTTGTTCCAATCTTTACTAAAGGTCTGTATGAATATATTAAAAAGATAAAAGTACAAATATATTGAATAGATAAAAGAATAATATTAAAAAACAAGGTTGGGAAATTAAAGGTACTTGAGATGACTGGTTAAGCAAATTTAGCACGCCAATATTGTAAGCATCTACACGCCAACAATGTAAAAAGAAAAACTATGGGAACATTTTTAATGTTTTCTAGAAGGAGTCTAAAAGTATTAGAAAATTTTTTTTTTGATATACTTTTGAAAATACTGAAATAACTCTCGCTAATTTTTAAAAATGTTTTTAAAAATTTGTAAAATCATGTTCATACATAATTTTCATAAAAAATTTTTCAATACTGTTGTTAGTAGTCATGTATACAGTTTTTTTATTTGTCTAAATAATGTGTATGGCTAGTAGAATTATTTAAAGTTTTTTTAACACACTAAAATTTTAATTTGGTATATTTTAGGATCAAATTAGTAAATTAGTTGAAGAATTAGAACATTTGCATCATTTCCCACCTCTTCATCAGGTAATTTTTTTCTATAATCCGTTCTTTTCTGTTACGTAAACTTTGTTTGCAAAATTATTTAATTTTGTTAGCAAAAAAGAGTTTTTAACTGAAAATTATTTGATTTATAGTTTTTTCCTTTCTTATCTTATCTTTTTGTATGTGAATGGTTGTTAAGGTTTTTGTATGTGTATGATTTTTTCAGGTGCTCAAAGATGCTTATGGGTCTTTACAGCACCATTAAGGCTCATTTAACAGTAATAACACTTATTTGGCTGGAGCCAACCTCTTGAATGTGAGCCAGAACTGTAGCCAATGTACCGCAGCTGCAAAATAAATATTTGCAGTCTTTCTCATACAGCATATATACTATACATACTTTTTAGACAATGTTTTAATCAAGGTTTATTAACAAAAAATACATGATGACCAACAACAGTAAAAGCCCCTCTTTTTTTCCTCTCCCATTCCTGAAAGAACAAAAAAAAAAAGAATGTTTGTACGTTTTACAGAACACGTAAAAATATTTATATGTATACAATAGGTTGTTAGTCAATAATAAATCAAATGTATAAAACATTTGATTTATTATTGTAATCGACCATTCACATTAACAACCATTCACATACTACAGAACTGTAGCCAATGTACCGCAGCTGCAAAATAAATATTTGCAGTCTTTCTCATACAGCATATATACTATACATACTTTTTAGACAATGTTTTAATCAAGGTTTATTAACAAAAAATACATGATGACCAACAACAGTAAAAGCCCCTCTTTTTTTCCTCTCCCATTCCTGAAAGAACAAAAAAAAAAAGAATGTTTGTACGTTTTACAGAACACGTAAAAATATTTATATGTATACAATAGGTTGTTAGTCAATAATAAATCAAATGTATAAAACATTTCAGTTTTTTGTACAAATTCTTTTTATTAATTATCATATTTTATTTTTTATTATTTTTATAGAAATTTTAAATATATAATATAAATTATATAATTTTTAGGTTCCAAGTATTGAAAGTCAAATACGTAATCAAAAAGTCCAAAATTTAACCCTAATCTTTGGAAATCATTGTAGACTGGGACCTACTCCAATGGTATTTGATACATATTTATATTATTACCATTTTTAATATTCTTTTTGATTTTTCTATTTTTTTTATACATAATTTTGTTTAATTATTTATTTGTTATTATATTATAGTTTATTCAATTTATTATCATGTTATTGTTTGTTTATTTAATTTTAAAGGACCATAAATGGAAGTTGTTTATTGAAGTAGATGGTGATGATGAAGCTATACTTGCAATTAAGGTTAATCGTTTGTTATGTTTTTTTGGAAATTAAATCTTTATTTAGTTAAAAAAGTTACTATTCATTTAAATTTTGATTATTTTATTTGTAAACTTTTGGATCATTTTAAAATATATATTTTTTTTGTACAGTCTTAAGCCAAATGATTCTTTAAAGAACCCTTAAGGGGTCTTCGGGTTGACGCTGGTGGAGCACCCATAGAAGTTCTTCAAAGAACCCTTTAAGAAGGTTCTTCAGAAGAACCTTAAAGTAAGGTTCTTCACGTTGATGCTGGTGGAGCAACCGTAGAGGTTCTTCTAAGAACCATTTAAAAGGGTTTTTTGGAAGACCCTTAAAAAACGGTAGTTTAAAGAACTTGTTATAGTTCTTCATTGAACCGTTCATTGTTTTTGCATTATTGTTAACATTCCACTGATACTTTTTTGAATTCTTGAACATTTTTTATTATCAAATAATTATATAATATATAATTATGTAATAGATTTTTAATATTTGATTATTTTAAGATATTTAAGCAAGTTATATTACGCCAAAATTAAAATGTAAACAACGACTTTCCTAAAAATTTAATTTATATTGCAATATATGGCAATAAAGAAAAGAAAAACTAATTTTAAACAATTAATATAAATATAATATTTTTAAACATATATATATATATATATATATATATATATATATATATATATATATATATATATATATATATATATATATATATATATATATAATTATTTATATATAATATATCTCAGTGTCATTTTATTTCTTTAATATTTAAATATACAAAATAATATAATTAAGAATATAATGAGTTTAACTTTTTGTAGACTTGTAGACTTCATATATGAAGTATATATATAACAGAGTACAAAATATTTTGGAAATATTAGTTAGAAACTCACAACAGCATGGGCATACAGCAGATTGACTAGATTCAGTTTTCTTAACAGAACATTGACTAGCTTGCGGTTCTTTAGTTGCCTGGTTGATATTTGTCTCGACAAATAATAATGTTGTCATCATCTTAAACATCTTTCAAAAAATTACATTTACCAAAAGTACATTTTGTGGTGTCTCATTCGAGCAACCAAATCTTGCATTTGTACACCACAGCTTACCCTTTACCAAACTTTACAGATATTTCTTCAAACCATTTTCAAAACTGCATCTATTTTTCTACCAGCACCAGACATTTTTATTTCTAGTTATATTATTTTATTTGCAACTAAAAAATAACAACAATTATAAATGAGTACTGTAATTTAAAAAAGCTTGAAAATACTTTAATATAAAAGGAATATATTTATATTTATCATATAAATAGTAACAAAAGCAGAAACTAATGTAATTAGTCAATAAGTTAAAACATGAAGAAGAAAATGTATGTACTTATATGGATAAAAATCTTACAATAAATTAAAAAACTTAATGATTTATATGACTACTATATAATTTATAATGCATTATCTGACTATTATAACTAATACTAGTTTATGCAGTAGTTATATTTAGCCAGTGTAATTTACTTAAGTTGATTAATCAATAAATAATCATTAAAAATAATTAAAATCAAAGAAGTCAATTTAAATCGTAATTTTTATTTGTCTGATTAAAATCATGATTTAAATCGATTTAAATCAAATAATTTAAACCAACTGAACTAATCAACCAAACAACCCTGTTTATAAAAAATTTTTAATTTGCTATTTATACTATTTTAAATAATTGTTTTATTAAATAAATAATAATAATCAAAAAATTAATAATTAAAAAAATATTAATGGGAATTGACTCTCTTAAGATTATTATTCCAGTTTCCCTTTTACTGTGCTTTAATTAAATAACAAAATATTCACATAAAAAATATAACATGCAAGAAAAGGTTATTTAAAACACAAGTTTCTTAGAGTAATATAGGTGTAGCCATCTTGTAGTATATATCAAGCAATTAATGATAAATGGATAACATATATACACACGTATAAATTATATATAACTTTAAAGTACGTAAGTTCTGGGAGTCCTTTAAGTTCTAAGTATACGCAAACATCTTCTATACTCCAGTTCAAATAATCTGCCATTTTTTAAATTTAAACAAATGATATATTTATCTAAACAAAACCATTTGCAATATACAATGATATATTTATTTATAATATGCATAATAAAAGCATATAGGAACAAGAAAACTGCTTGAAAATAAAAAAAAAAACATGTTGCTTTTATAGTCGCTGTTGGTGTTGGTGTCTACAACAGTAATAAAAACAACTCAAATGTTTAAGGCACAAATTAAATACTGTCATAATAATCATTTGTTATTAATATTATACCATTCTTTATAAATTCATACTAGTCTACCTATATAACGACCGATTAGAAAAATAAAATGGCGTTTACAAAAGATTTGAAGAACCCTAAATTTAGGTTCTTCGGAGTTTTCCGTAAAACGATTTGAAGAACCTTGTGGGTTCTTTGTATTGCTTTGTAAATAAGCCGTCGGTTCTTCAGAGAACCATTAGAGAATATTAGGAACCCGTAGGTTCTTTAAAGAACATTAAATTTTCTTCAAGAACCTTTAGGTTCTTCAAAGAACTGGCAAAGAACCGCGAATAACCTTTTGGATTTACAGTGTATTTTAATAGCTTTATATCTAAATAATTTTATATCTGAATATCTTTATTGGCGTGTAAATAAGTTATAAGGGGTTTACAAATGATTGTGAAGCACATATGCTTGTAATTATAATTATGTTCAAGTGTTGTCATTTCCTTTAAAAATCATGCCACTTATGAAGATGAAGAACTTTGTTAACAACAGACATTGTGCTCAAACCATGTCAACTTTTGTGCCAACAAAACACATTTTGCAGGAAGTGGTGAAATTTTTTTTCAACTTGAATTTTTAAAAGTGTAGTTAATGGACACTGATCAAACAAACAAACAGTTTCTTTGCATATAGTTGTATCTGGAGATTTAAAGCAGATCCATTAAAAAAAAAGCAGTGCAGAAAATTGTGGGATATGATTTTTCTAAACCAGACCATGAATTTTTTATACAAGGAATATATTTTATTTTCTACCGGAAAGATAAAATTTAGGGACAAGACTTTTAATTAAATTTTGTACGAATTTTTTTAAACAAAATTTTTAAGTTACAAAAAAAGCTAAAAACTTTTTTTACCTGCAATATTTTAGGTATGTTATCAAAGTTGCAATTTTATATAGTGTTGTTTGTCATTCATTTGTAAATAATTTAATTATTTACAAATGAATATTTACTATTAAATTAACTATTAAGTAATTTTAATTATAAATTAATTAACTAACTAACTAATTAGTTAATTAACTATTTATGGTTAATGGGTTTCCATAAAGTAGTGTTCTAAATTAAATAAAAATATTCAAAAGAGTCAAAGCATTTTTAAATAAATGGATATCCTTTACAGTGTAGTCTGTTTTGCAGATCAGAACTTGGTATTTTTATGTGATACTACAACTGTCAAGATTACCACCCAAGGTTTACAAGCTCCTACTACCCGTACTGCATTTTTATTGGAGGAAGGAGGGAGGGGTTTCATGGAATCAGAGTTTTGCTTATGATAGATATGTTTGCTTCATCCCAGCTAAAGAGCCTTTTCTGCAAAATCATCATTAGAAATTCATTGTAAAGGGTTCTCTTTTATTGTAAAAAGTTCAAATAGGATGGTTAAACTTAGATTTGCTAGATTCTGCTACACTAATATAAACATTTTAATCAGGCAGGAGTTATATATTTACTTAAATTTACTATATGTAAATTTTTCAGAATGGGAAAGACAAAGTTTTAATTATCCTGGAAAAAGAGCTATTTAAGAAAAAACTTCTAATAAGTTTATTAAACGTGTTTTATTGCGAACACAAACATTTCAGCTAATGTAACCCTGCTTAATCCTCATTTGAAGTCAAAAAAACACAAAGAAAATACAAAATGAGCTAGATCCCAGTCAAAATTTGTGAAAAGCTTAGATGGTTTAGCTCTAAAGCTATTCCTAAAAAGCAAAGCATTAAACACCGAAAAGCAAGTAGCTATGACTGACATTTTAGACATTATTGATTCAAACTGTGCACTTGCTGCAGCTGATAGTGGCTATGCTAGATATAAGCGTATCTTTCTGGATTCTAATATTGCTAAAACATACCAAAAAATTAGATAAGCTGGAGTATATGATTTGAATTGAAATAGCCCCTTGTATTTAAAAAGTTATTTATAATGAGTTGAAATGTTTATATTTCACATTCCGATTTGATGAAAAAACTGCATAACAGAATAGCGCCTTGTATGCAAAAAGTTATGAATTAAAATGTTCATCTTTCACGTTCTGATTTGATAAAATAACTGCGTTACAAACAAAAAAACAATATAATGCTTATATAACATCCCATTCAAATAATTTACAGCAAATCATAACAGTGTACTTACGGACATTGTTTGTGGGTGGTGTACTGTGGAAGACCTTGATCATTTTAAAAAGTTCTTAGGGAAAATTCAAGTACAACAAGTCAATTCTTTCCATTAGTAGGAATGGTACTAATGTCAATAACTTGTTTCCATTTGTAGGAATGGTCAATTAATTGTTTTTAAAAAAGTTGGGAAATTATCTTGAAAAAAAAAAAATATTATTTATTTTTATGGTCATGTCCACTCTATACAACTTCCAATGCTTTTTCGAAAGGTTTGAAGGTATTGATTTCTGACAATATTGATTTGGACTAATAAGCATTTGTTTTGCAAAGTTTTTTTTTTAATTTTCTCAAAAAGTATTGAAGAATATTTTGCTGTGGAATAATCATTCACTGAGCTACAAAGACAATGAGTGTCATGTTTGATAAGCAAAACATGTTAGTCAGAATAATGGTTTTTAACAACTTGTGAGAATTCTTTTTAAAAGATTAACCAAATCAAAAAAAGTTCAATGATAAAGTAGATGTTCCAACAACTGAAAGGTACAAGAAAGCACTAAAATGTATTTTTATTGCTTATGATTTTAAAGGCTTCACAGTTACATTAGAAACAAAACAGCCAATGATTACAGTCCTGTTTCTAAAAATACAGAAACTTCTAAATGGTTTGCTTTCAAGGTTTGTTATTAATGATATTATTCTGCAACCATCCAAACAAAGCCTATATCAAAGTTGAAAACTCTTGACTTGATCGATGCAAAGATTAAGACAATGTACATTTCAGAAATGCAGATTCAAAAAAGAGAATTTTTCTATCAATAAAAGATTACTCAAAATAGTTTTACAAGAATTAATTGTTTTGTGTTGGCAAAGTGCAATTATATAAAATTAAAGTTTGAAGATGTTAAAGATTCTATATAAAAATATATAAAAAATTTATAAAAAATATATAAAAATATATAAAAAAAGCTAAGAATCCAATTAGATTCTGCTAAAAAACTTATGGAAGAGGGAAACAAAATATTAAAAATTTGTGACAAAAAGGTCAAAGGTTGTATTTATAGATAGTCAACAAAAAGTAAAATTTGGACAGAAACTTGAAAGAAAACTAAGTGCAGAGTTGGAAACTAAGTGCAGAGTTGGATATAGAAACTTGAAAGAAAACCAAGTGCAGAATTGGAAACTAAGAGCAGAGTTGGATATAGAAACTTGAAAGAAAACTAAGTGCAGAGTTGGAAACTAAGTGCAGAGTTGGATATAAAAACTTGAAAGAAAACTAAGTGCAGAGTTGGAAACTAAGTGCAGAGTTGGAAACTAAGTGCAAAGTTGGAAACTAAGTGCAGAGTTGGAAACTAAGTGCAGAGTTGGAAACTAAGTGCATAGTTGGATATAGAAATTAGAAAGAAAAGAAAAGCTAGAGTTAAAATAATGAAAAAATGTTTAAAATTAAAAAAAAGTTGATAATGCAGTTATGTTTTATATATTTTTTTGTTTACATTAGTTTTTAAAATTGAATAGTATCTGTCATTCACAAAGCATTATATTTTTTTATACTATATTGTAAACGGTATCTATTTTTGTGAAAAATTTATTGATTGATTTCTTTTGTTTATTTATTCATATTCTCTTTAAAGTTTTTTTTGTTACATTTGCTATGTATAGTATATACATTTTGTATGTATATACATGGTATATACATTTGGTATTTATGGTATATATATACATGGTATATACACACTTTTTGTTGTTAAAAAATTAGTACCTTTATAACTTTTAAATTTTATTACAAAAAATCAGTTTTTTATTGATTGTTTTTTCAGTTTTTACATAAACCTTAATTTCTTGCACTGTTTTTACTACATGTTCTGGATCTTGCAGTGTTTATGACAGTTTCTTGATTACACCAGTGTCTTAAAAAGGATTTTTTTGGTTTTTCATACTGGTTAATTGCAGTTTATAAAACTTCATTGTTTGTTCTATTATAAAAGTGATCGGAAAACCAGATATTCATCCATTCACCAGTAATAAACTTGCATGCTGGTTGCAATTGCTGCCAACATTCTGGCAATAAAATAAATGCCAGTGTTGCTATAATTCCTCTTGAATTCCATCTAGCAATACTAGTATTAGGAAGAACCTTAAAATTGATTTTAGCATAATCTTTTTTTTCTTCCACATAATATCTGTAATGATGCTCTAGTTCACACAAAAACGTCATGTCATCTTGCCATACCACTGGTATGCTGATGATCAATGTTGACTGTTTGAAATTTTTATATATAATTTTGTATCAGTTCACAAATACTGGAGCAAAATGTGGGGTTGTACCATATTTAAACAAAGAGTTTATAGCCAGGAGTTTGGAAGTGACACAATATATTTGTTGATGAACAAAAAAATAATTTATACTTGGTGACAATGTTTTGCCTCCAAAAATTTAATACATGACATGCTTCAACAACAAATCTAACACATGGTGCTAACAACCAATAATTTGTGGAACTTCTAAGTTCCTGGCTATGAACTCTTTGTTTAAATATGCTACAACGCCACCTTTTACTTCAGTATTTGTGTTTGTTGTGTCTTAAATAATCACTTTTATTACTTCCCATGTACCAAATTCATTTAACAAATTAATCAATGCTGAAACTATTGTTTTGGTTTTGCCATACTCTAAAAGAAAGGCTGCCAATTTTATTTTCTGATAATTGTTTTTTAAAACTACAACTTGCCTTCAAAATGTAGTGCCTATAAAGATTTTTTTATAATTTTTTAAAATTTTTTTTGATCTTTCAGCTTCTTTTTTAACTGCTTTGTAAATACCTGCCTGTGTTGGAGTTATTAATTAGTTATTACAACATTAATACCTTCTTCTGACAATTGATAACACAGCTCTTCAGCTGTGTTATCAATTTAAAGCTTTTCTTTTTCTTTTAGGTCTACTGATATTGCTAGTAGGTTGGGCAAAATTATTGTCAGTCTCTTTTTCACTGTTACTATAGAGTCAGTGATTTCTATTTGATGCATGGTTTTGCTAACAGTTACTTTAATTTCGATACATTTAGATAGATGAGTTGAGCAATTTTTGAAGTAACATATCCATCTTTTCCATTACTTTCAACTTGCACTTTGTTAAACTTTCTTCAGTACTAAGCCATACACCTTTTTTATTCGTAATATCAAATAATATTTCATTATAATAGCTGATACTGATCATCAGTGCTATCTGGTCTGTGGTATTTATTCACCAAATTTTCAACTTTTCTTGAAACTTATGTATCTGTTATCGCTTGAAAATTTAGTTTGGTCCATAATGAAATTAATTCGCAGACAATAACTTTGCAAAAAACCGATTTGTTTAAAGAGGCTTTAAACAGTAAGTGAACAGAGCAAGTGAACCTCCCTAAAATAACTAGTGCATTTGGAATTCTAGTTAGCTTGTCAAGCAGTTCTTAATTTCTATTCTTTTTCAATTTAGTTCATTTTGTTTATTTGTTTTTGCTTATGATATCACTGCTCATTTGAAATATCCATACATAAAAAGATTTAAATAATGAAATATTCTTTATAATTTTAAAAATTACATTATAAAAAATGTACTTACACATTAAAAAGTAACTTTAGCAAGGTTTTGTATAACAAAAGAAAAACTGAAAAACACTGAATTTAGTGATATGAAAAGTAAACTAGCTAGTTTAAAAAAAGTGGTCTATGGGAACATTTTTAAAACCAATCATCAAGTTATATAATAATTTCACAGTCCCTTCACCTCTTAATGTTAAGGCCATTAAAAAACATGTTATTCAATTATTTATTTACCTTTTTTTGTACTTTTTTTTGTTTTATAGGAAGTTCATTTAATATGGCCTGAAGATCAATTGACCATTCAAGAAGTATTGATGATTTGATTTGGTGATGATGTTTTTTTACTTATTATTTTAATATTAAAATTAAAATAATATATTTTTTTGTTTTTGTTTCAGCCACCATATGTAATGCATAGATGGATAACTGTTCCTGGAAATAACTCACCAATATTTGTGGATTGCATTGTTTCTTACAAGGTACACTCCTTTTTTTTTTTTTTTTTTTTTTCATTATGCCACCATTCTTATGTGTTTAAAAACCATTCTTATGATTTTAAAAGCTTTATTATAAATGATAAAAAATGCCAAAAAAAAGAAATGTATGTGTTTGATAATGTTGATAACCTTGTTGTAAAAGGTGCACCTTTTACAACAATTTAAAAATGCCAATTCTGCAAATTTTTTATTTTTTTTTTCAAATAAAATTAAATAAAACTAGAAAAATAAAAAAGTTTGATTTTTTCATGCACGATGAGGCAACTTGCCATCAGAAATTGCAAATATTGTCAAGATATGGCTCCATAAAAAATTCAGTTAATATTTTTGACCTGTGACAAGACAATTCACTCGCTTTAAATCCTGTCAAAAACTGTTAGATAAAATCGGAAGCAGAGGTTTCTAAACAGAATTTAACCTCACTAACAGATCTCAGATAAACTATAATGAAAGTGTTATAAAATAATGTCTTAATGTTTTTTGTTTAACATATGAAACATATATTAAATAAAAAATTTGATATTGAACAAAAAACAAATATGAATCTCTTGTTGTTGGAAATAATAGAGGTTGTTCTTAAAGTTTCTACAAAAATACGTTTTATACTAAGACTTCTTTTTACTTTTTTTGTTCAAGTTGTTTTTTAAATTAAAATGTTTTTTAGTTATAATTCACACACTATTCAGTATAAAAATGGTCTGTCAATATAAATAATGAATGGTCACTATAAGAAATTGAATGTTCGCTTTAAATATTGAGTGGTCACTATAAATATTGAGTGGCCATTATAAATATTGAGTGGCCACTATTAATATTGAGTGGTCACTATAAGTATTGAGTGGTCACTATAAATATTGAATGGTCATACTTTTTTTCCGACTCCAATAGTAAAACTTCTCGGTATTGCACGTGCATGTAGAAAACATTCAATTAACGTTATGTTCATACTAAACTTCAAAGAACATTTCATAAATTTGTCAAAAAAAATTTTAACTTATCGTCTAATATTTTTTAAAGAATTTAAAGAATTTTTCAAATATTTTGCTTATTTTTGTGTATATATATATACACAATGTATACCTTAATTAATAAAAATTAATTAAGCACAGTAAAATTTTGTTGCTTAAAGCATAGTTAGACTACCATAAAATAAAATGTTTTATATATAGCTGTAAAGACCTGTATGATATGGGTCATGTTAAGTCCACACCCCACTATTCTAAACTTATTCTTAATTTAGTCTCTATACTTCAATACATTTTAGTAAACAGCAAAAAATTGAATAAAAGTTCTTGGCTTTTGGTTAACAGTTATTACTTCATTAAAAACTATTAACTATTAACTATAACTTCATTAAAAATTACTTTCCTCAGTAGTTTTTACATTATAAAAGTATTTTTAACATAGAAGACAGTTGTGAAGAATTTATAAAGCAATTTATAACATTGTTTCATTATTATATAGCTTTTACTAAATGGTATGAATATTATTGAATTTCATTTTGGCTTTTAGAAAACATTAAGAACATTTTTTAAATACTGCTATATAGGAACATTCAAAAATCAGTCATAAAAGAAGTAATTTGACCTGAAAATAGAACAAAATTTTTTATTGAAAACACGTAATACACATTAATGTGTTATGTACTTTAATTATTTATTTGAAAACTCAAAAATAACAATATGAAACTTTTTTTGTGAGTGTTTTTCTTTTGTGAAAGTTTTAAGATTTGTTCTTGTAAGTTTGGATTACCAATTCTTTTTAAAAAAGCAAGGCTAAAAATAAATAATCTCAATAAGATAAATCTTTTTTTTTTATTAGAAAACTGAATCCATGGCCTTTAGTGGATGATTATATGTAGTCAGTTTCAGTAATAAAATTACCCAATAATCATTTTTAACTATGACACAGGCGTGAAGGTAAGCCAAGTCTTCTATCAGCACAAAACAACACAACAGTAACATCACAAAATTAACAAATAACATAACATATTACAGTAAATTCTCAATTACTCAAACCTCCAATGGGACCAAGAAATTAGCTTGTTAGAGAATACTAGAGTTATTAGGAGTATTATCAATAAATAAAGAAAAACCTAAAACTCAAGTTAAAAATTTATTTTTCAACTGGAGTTAATATTGATTTTAAAATTAGTTAAAGTTGTTAAGGGTTATCATGTTATCCAGAGTTTGTTGTACATATTTTAACGACTAACAGCACACACATAGAAACACTTAAAAAATATAAATCCATATAACCTTATATAACACATAATAAAAACACACATTACCACATCATATGACATATAAAAATACTTATCAAAAACTATAGGAACATTTACCAATAAAACATTTGGATAATATTCGTTCACTGGCATACCTTGTAATGCATGTTTATCAAACTTAAAAACAAATTATTAAATGACTTGATTCTGGAACATGCTACATAAAATTGGTCATGTGAAAAGCAAGGTTTTTCAAGATTGATAGCAACTTTATCAAATGTTTAACCCTGACCTTTATTTACATTGTTATTGCAATTTTTTTTTACATTACATGTTCATGCAATGCATGAACATATTGTAATGTAATCATATTGTTCACTTCTAAGTTTGTTTTAGTTATTTCAAATAATAGCAAAGGCGCTGTCCCTCAATTTTGACATATGCATTAACTGCATACCACTGAAAAAGTTTCTTACCATAGAATATATGACTAAAAGTTTGTCTTACAACAAGCCTATAATTATAATACTGAGACAAAGTAACATGGTTTCTAACACAAGTTGCATGGTCAGGGTTGTGTTCCAGTTGATTGTGTCATCCAGCATCACCTTTCAGGAAAAATATTGGATATACCATAGGATCTAAATTTGCAGAGGTAGATTAAATTGTTCTCAAAGGCTGTCCTCGAGGATATATAACTATTTCCCTGGATGCAGGTGGAGCACTATCACCTCCCACAAACACAATAGCAACTTCCTCATGGGAAGGAAAATTGTATCAGTCAAACAAATTTTGATAAAGGGTTGGTCTAGCTTCTAAAGCTGCTTGGCCAATTTCTTCATCCTCTGATTTTGAAACAGTTGATTTTGATTTTGAAACAGTTTTAGCTACTATCTGCTGCCTGTATTATTTTAAATAAGTTGCAATGCAGAATGGATGACAAAACTCTGGATGCTCTTTGTTTTTTAAGAGCTTATTTTCATAGAATAAAAGATAAAGATTCTACCATATAGATCAATAAATTTGCATTCTTTTCAAGTTTTCGTGATTCGTAAATTTATTTACTTTCCTTAAAATATTTAATATTGGTTTTAATACCGGTATTATGTTTTTATAATATCAAAATACCGGTATTGATTTTTTGACTGGTATTGGATTCCCTAAATGTAATCCTCTATCATATAATCCCTTTTATTAATTTGAAATGTATTTAATGCAATATATGCAATAAATAAGTAAAACAAAACTAATAATAGAAAACCTCTATAAACAATCATACATTTGCTTCAAGAGAAGAAACTTTAAAATAATGAAACTACTTAAGCTATTTTAATTTCTTTATATATTTAATAATCTAAAGAAAAAGGTCAATAATACAATGCAGAAAAAATATAATGTGTGTATGTATGTATGTATCAAAAATTAGGTATCAATAATAAGTCTGTAATTCGACTTCTTTTGTATGGTTCAGACTTTGTCACCTCACCTAAAGACAAAGTTGAATTGTTTGCTAAGAACTTTTTATCAATATCATCTCTTGATTCCACTAGTTGCGTTCTACCTGATATAGCCGTCAAACAGGTTGATTCATTCCCCGACATCCATATCACTCCAGCTTCTGTATCTAAAGTGATTTCCTGCTTAGACTCGTCTACAGTTTGTGGCCCGGACAACATACCTGTTATAGTCTTGCAAAAGTGTTCTCCGGAGCTGTCATCTATCCTTTCAAAACTATTCAATAAGTACTTATCAGAGTCTTGTTTTCTAGCCTGCTGGAAAGCAGCATCTGTTATCCCTATTTTTAAAAATTCTGGAGAGCGATCTGATTTGTCTAACTACCGTCCCAATAGTCTTCTTCCTATCATAAGCAAGGTTATTGAATCTTTAATTAACAAATACTTAATCTCTCATCTTGAATATAATAACTTACTTTCTGATCATCGATATGGATTTCGATCTACGGATGATTTGCTATCATTAATAACCGATAGGTTTAATCGTGCATTAGATAAAGGTGGAGAGGTTAAGGCCATCGCTCTTGACATTTCTAAAGTATTTGATAAAGTTTGGCATGCTGGTCTTCTCCATAAGCTTTCTTCTTACGGTGTATCTGGAAACATCTTTAAGGTTATTGAATTCTTCCTTTCCAATTGTTGTATAAAAGCTGTCCTTGATGAACAGCACTCTTCTTCTTATTCTGTAACCTCAGGGGTTCCTCAAGGTTCAATCTTGGTCCTATACTCATTATAATTTACATTAACAATCTTTCAGATATTCTCACATCTAAGGTGGCATTGTTTGCTGATAATACTACAATTTATTCTTGTTACAATAAGAAACCAACTCCCTTTGATTGCTTGCAGGAGGCATTTGAGCTTGAAAAGGATCTCACTTCTGCTACAGCATGGGGTTCACAGTGGCTGGTGAACTTTAATTCACAGTGGCTGGTGAACTTTAATGATAAAACGCAATTTTTTTCAGCTAATCATTATCACAATAATTTAGACCTTCCTATATTTTGAAAGGTCTAAATTATTGCGATAACGCAATAATTTGATAAGATGATCATACTTGACGAGTCATCTACTCTTCATCATCTAGGATTAACTCTTACTTCTGATCTTTCTTGGAAACCTTATATCAAATTCGTTGCAAAATTAGCATCTGCTGAAGTTTTATCTCTTTATCCAGTTCGACATTTTCTGGATTCTGTTCTCTATCTCTTTTAATCTCAAATCCGGCCTTGTATGGAATACTGTTGCCATATCTGGGGTGGATCTTTAAATGATGCCCTTTCTCTTTTAGAAAAGAAGCAAAAACGCATTGTAAACATAGTTGGACCTGCTCTTGCAGCCAGCCTTCAACCTTTGTCACATCTTCGTAATGTTGCTTCTCTTTTTCATTTCTACAAATACTATAATGGGCAATGCTCTAAAGAACTAGCATCTCTTGTGCCATCTACTAAAATTCATTCTCGTGTTACTTGTCATTCAATTAAGTTTCATCCTTTTTCTGTTACTGTTCCTAAGTGCTCCAAAAACTCTTATTCGTCTAGTTTTTTTCCTCGAGCATCAGTTCTTTGGAATTCGTTTCCTTCATCTTGTTTTCCTGATCATAAAATTTGCAATCTTTTAAGTTGTCTGTCAATTGTTATCTTGCTCTACAATCTTCATCTTTTCTCTTCCAGTAACTTCTAACACTAATTAGTGGTTGCTTGCAGCTTTGTTGGAAATGAAAATGTTTAAAAAAAAGTATGTATGTATGTATGTATGTATGTATGCATGAATGTATGTATGTATGTATGTATGTATGTATGTATGTATGTATGTATGTATGTATGTATGTATATATGTATATATAAATATATATAAATATATATAAATATATATAAATATATATATATATATATATATATATATATATATATATATATATATACATATATATATATATATATATATATATATATATATATATATATATATATATATGTATATATATATATATATATATATATATATATATATATATATATATATATATATATATATATACACAAAACATTAAAATATTATTATGGAGAAACATTCTCTATACAAAAAATCCTAAAAAATTTAATGAAAGTTCCTAAAACTTATGTTATAACACTTTGTATACTTAAGCTTATGAAAAAAAACAGTAGAAGTATATATTTAATGTACATATTTAATATAATATAAGTACATATTTAATGAAGGAAAATAAAAACTTTTAAATGTTTAAATGGGGAGGAGCTATTAGCAAAAAGGAAGCCTGTTTTTAACAACATTTATTTATCATCAAAAGCATAAATTGTTAACAAAAAAGAACAGAGTATATATCTTTTAAACAAATTTTTTTTAAATTAACAAAATAAAAATTGTTAACAAAAAGGAACAGAGTATATATCTTTTCAACAAAATTTACTTAAAAAGTAACAGTATATAAGTATTTAATGAAGTATATATCTTTTCAATAAAATTTACTCAAAATTATAAATATTAAAAAAAACTATAGATATTAAAAAATATATATTTCTTTTAAACACATTCTTTCAACAATATTTTTTCAACGCATTTTATGATTACGCTAACTACAAACAGATTTAATTTATATGTTTCATCATGACAGTACACCACTTGACTGGCAAGGACAACATTCTTGCTCTCAACAAGCCAATTCACATTAGAGCAAAGTGCGCCATTTTGCTAGCAAGATCAACAATTTTGCTGTAAACTAAGCCAAGTCACAACACTTTGAAACCATGCAAACAAGATAAAACCACTTACAAACTATAAACACATAACATTATTACACATTACATACATACTATGTTAAAAAGAAACATCAAATAGAAATAAAATACATCACAAACATACTATGTTAAATAAAAACACTTCAAATATAAATGATATTAACACACTTACAAAATATAAACCCATATGACCTTAACACATATAAACATAATAACACATAAAAATATTTAATAAATAATAAAAATAATTAAGTATATAAATAAAAAAAATTATAAAAATTAAAAACACTTACAAATACCACCTTATTTTTTTTTTTTTTTTTAGTTTTCAAACAAATTTTCTGTAATTTTAAAATAGTATTAAATAATCTTCTTCTTGAACATGAAACATAGAGTTGATCGTGTGAGATGCAAGGGTTTTTGAGATAAACACCAACTTCATCCAAAGTTTGACTTTCATCAAAAGTTTGACCTTTGAAAAGCAACAGCAGCAGCGTTACATTAAATATTAATTATAAGCAATTATATAGAAGATAGTAAAAAAATTTTATTTGCCAAAAAATCTTTTTCTTTTACAGACTTTATTCAAGCACGTTTAGTATATAAAGAGTTTTAGTATATGACATCATTGTAGGATTTTTTTTTGTTTAAATTGAATTTTTTTTTGAATCAATATTTGTTTTTGTTTTATTTGTTTATTAAAATAAGCGTTTATCATAAATTGTATGACTTTTCTATAAAATTTATATGAGGCTAAACAAAAGAATATTTTTTTATAAAGCGCAAGAACCAAATAAAGTTAAGATTTTAATGGTAATCTTAAATATAATAAATGTATAAAAAAGATGTTGATCAACTTATTATATATTCTGAATCTTTTTTCTTTTTATGTAAACAATGTAAACTTTATTTCTAGTTTATCTTAGCTGTTTATCTCTAATGTTTTTATTCTCTTATCAAAATGACATTTTACAAATTCTTAAATTTTTAATTAATAAATAATTTTGGTAAACAACATCATTTATTAGAGATATTTGCAACAAAATTTGCATCAACATAGAGATATTGCAACAACATCTTTTATTAGAGATATTTGCAGCATTCTTTAATTTCTAGTGAAAATTTACACTTGAAAATTTACAGACAGCTTTTTTATTAATTAAAGTAATAATAATTTATGACAATAATTCAAGACAGATTGTGATTAAAATGTGTTGCAGCACACATTAAAAAATATTATATTTAATAATTCCCAATTTATATGTTGTATTTAGTATTTTTATTTTAAAAATATTATATTTAATAATTCCCAATTTATATGTTGTATTAAGTATTTTACCTTAAAACCTGTCTTTTAACATTATAAATCAAAAAACTATCAAAATTGACAATAAAAAGTTTTTCATTAAATGATTTCAGTTTTAAAATTGACTCGATAATGCCACATTTTTTTGCAACCTTGACCAATAATTGTTCAATTTAGAAAATAAAATAAGCAATCCATGTTTTACAGAATAAATTTGATTAAATATATTCTTGCATGATAATATAAGAATTTCAAGAATATTTGTACCCAATTAAAAGTTTAGTAACTAAATACTGTTAATTAAACTTTCATAATGTTAAATAATACAAAATAATTTTTTTTTACAATCTTTTCCCATATGTTTTCTGTATTCCTTTGAAAAAAGTAATTTTTTTTAAAAATAAACAAAGTATAAACTTGTTATTGAAATGTTAGTTGTAGAAAAGTAATTTTCCTGTCTTTCAAAAAAAAAATTAAGTCTTTACTGGGAGGGAATCCAGACCTGTTTATTAAAAAAAAGAATTAATTGCTGCAGTATATAACTAATTTTCAGTGTATTTTAGGTACGTCATTTTTTCTTTGGGACAGTAAAATGAGTTAAAAAGTAGTTACATATATATATATATATATATATATATATATATATATATATATATATATATATATATATATATATATATATATATATATATATATATATATATATATATATATAGTTTTATTAAGTTACATCTAATTGATTCACTTTGTTTTAGTTATAGATGTTAGCCTAATAATTTTACTTAAAGTTTAATGACTTTTTTTATAGATTTATTGATGTTTAGAATTCAATTAAGAAGCCTCATTCAACAAAACACCGCCATGAAGTTTTAATAAAAGAAGGTGGAAATGTTATTCAGAAAACTATTCAATTAACATTAAAGGAAACTGCGACACTTAAATGTTTCCCAAGCTTAACTTCTGGATTAGATGATGGGTACTCCTCAGCTGCTGTTGTAAGTAAAAATTCTTTTTCAATGTTCAAAAAATTATTTATTTAATAGTTTTTTTTAATTAATTGACTATTGTAAAGCATGTACACTAAATAAATATGAAAGTAGAAAAACTACTAGAAAAAGATACTCATCAATTTGTTTTTAGAACTAAGTAATAATACTGATACATTTATTTAAGAAGATATAAAATTTCAAAGAAATTATTTTATTCCTGTAAGCATCTAATAAAATTTCAAACTTTTGCTTTGGTAAGAACTTTTGCTTGCGCTCAGAACAATCAAACATCAATGCTATTCGATGCTTTTTTGACATTTTCAAATCTTTAGCATAATTTTTTGGTTTTGTTTTATTTTTCCTTCAATTGTGTGATTATTTTCATAACTCTTAATTATGGGCAGTTTGGAGGATTTGGCTGTTTTAGACAGCAAAATCCTCCAAACTGCCCATAATTAAGATTACGAACTTTTCCAGCGAACTTTTCCAGCGAACTTCCAGTGATCTTTAAAGATCACTGGAAGTTTGCTGGAAATTTCCAGCGAACTTGTTCCAAAACCCAGGGAACTTCCAGTGAACTTTTCTAGTGAATTTTCATGTTTATGTATAAAAATAGATTTGCTAGAAGTTTTTTTAAAAAGGATTTTTTATTTTTGCTATAAAAGTTTCAAAAGTTTATAAACATTTTAAAATTTTTTAACCAATAAACGCGAAATAAGACAAGTTAAGCGCGGTAAAAAAGTAATATATTTATTTTAAAATATCGAGTTTTATAAATTAAAATACAATGTAGGATTAGATTATCTTAGGTATAATTACAAATTCTCAGAAATAAACTTTAATACAGAATACAATTTTTAACAAAAAACTAAAAAGTTAATTTATTAATTAATGTAAAACATATATTTTTTTATAGGCATAAGTAAATGTATTGTAGATCTTTATTTTATATTACGCATGTTTCTATATTTAAAAAGTTTTTTCTTGTTAGCGTTCTCATATGACAAATTATCACAACGAAACAAAAAGAATTAAGAAATTTGTCAATTCATCTTTTGAAAACCACTTTAGGCATTCTTTTCGGTTTGGGTCTTTAGAGCTAAAAAGAAAAAAAAAAAAAAAAAAAGAATGCATACAATAAATAAAGATATTCTACAAAATAGAGTGCTCAATGTTTTTAAAAGAACAGAGCAATTATAAATAGAAAATTACTTAACAAAAATTTTTTTTCATTTTACACTGTTACATCGAAAACTTAAAAAAAAAAATTTTATTAAGTGACTTTCTACTAATATATATATATATATATATATATATATATATATATATATATATATATATATATATATATATATATATATATATATATATATATATATATATATATATATATATATATATATATATATATATATATATATATATATATATATATATATATATATTACAAATAAACTTGCTACAAATCAATTGAAAATTTTATTACAAATTATGACAAAATAAACCTACTAATATTAAAATAACAATAATAATGTAGTAAGTTAGTTAGATAAATTTATATTTAGGATTTTCCCATTTAATATGAAGTGCTTCTTTTATTTTTAATTTGTTAATGGTAGAGGCAGTATCCAAAATCTAAAAGCAATCAAAATTAGTTAGTGTTTTTCAAACACTAACTAATAATTATATAAAACATAATATTCAAAATAAGACAAAATGTGAAATGATAAGCAAAAATAAAACAGTATAAGATCAATCATTTTTTAATAATTTATCAATTTCCAACCAATAGCATTTTATCACTTTTATCCTGCATAAAAATAATAATTATAGATAAAATAATAAAAACTTATATATATATATATATATATATATATATATATATATATATATATATATATATATATATATTATATATATATATATATATATATATATATATATATATATATATATATATATATATATATATATATATATATATATATATATGTATATATTTATATATATATATAAAATCAATTATTATAATAACTAATATTATAATAACTAAATAATTTTAATTTAAAAACCCAGCAAACTTTCACTGGAAGTTTTCTGGGTTTTTTTTTGTAAGAAACTTTACAATTTTTAAACTAATTTTTTTTTAATTTTCAACTGTTTAAATCAACAAAACAAAAATTCATACAGCTCTACTTTTCTGTACTGATATAGATATTTAAATCTGTAAAAAACATATTAGTCATTATAAAGCAAAACTTAAACCTGTATATTAGAGAAGAAGAAAAATATTGCAGTAAGTATATCTTATAGGCAATATGATGCTTAAGCATGTTTTTTAGCCCATTTCAAAAAAGTCGAGAACCAAATGGCAGTAGTTACATTTTTTATTCCGAATAAGTGTACTTTGTTTACTTTCTCTGATAACTTATATCATCTATTATGATATCTTATATCATCTTATATCATTATATTCAGAAAATGGATAAGTCATACAAGACCTCCTACCTTTTTTAACTCTTACCCCTTGAGAAGAACACCAATGTCAACCATTATAATCATTAAACTACCAACAACAAAAAACCATAGCTCCTGCAATTGTATCACACAAAAAAATAGATACATGAAAAAAAAAACACGAACATTATCAGATAAGAGTATACCAGTAGTGGATAGGTTAATAAAAAAATCATCAAAACAAGATAAAAATAATTGCACGTTTGATTTTTTAAAACTGGACCAGAAACCAAAAAACAAAATATTAGTAATTTGCAATGAATATGGAAAATTATGAATGGATGCTAGGCCACAAGGTCCACTTTTATAATTTAAAAACAGGAACTCCATCAGTATTAACAACAAGTCTAATTGTTGCTTGCGCATTTTCTTCAAGACTTGCTAAATGTATCCAATTGTTATCACACATGTTTTTATGCTGTTTGTTTATGTTTAAAATATGAAAATAACTGCATTTCTTATAAAGATAGGATAATGTAAAATATTTCAAACATTTTGTACATTGCTTATTAGTACTTAAAGCTACTTCACAAATATATATATATATATATATATATATATATATATATATATATATATATATATATATATATATATATATATATATATATATATATATATATATATATATATAAATTAGTAAAAACACATCTAATTTTTATTTTCTTCTACAGCTTGTTTCTCCATCAGTTGGATCATCAGAAAGATTCCTTCCTGATGATCTTACTTATGGAGAAACAAGCTGTAGAAGAAATTTAAATTAGATAAGTATTTTTACTAATTTATTATTGATCTGTTCTTTAAAAACGTTGAGCACTCTGTAGAATACACTAACATACTTTATATATATATATATATATATATATATATATATATATATATATATATATATATATATATATATATATATATATATATATACATACATACATACATACACTGAGAGAGAGGGATATATACTATATATCCCTCTCTTTCAGCGAGAGAGAAAAACAGCTTGTTATTTATTATTTTAATATAAAATACTTAATCATAAAGACATTTATAAAAATTATTTTTATAAAATAATAAAGTTAGTTTTAGTTTTATTATTAATAGTTTTATTTGATAAATAAAATGCATTCGCATAAAGCGAATGCATAATAAACAATACTTAAAAGAAATAAACATTTTGAGCAACATACCAGATGATTTTGTTTTGTAACTTGAGTAGAACTAATAATAATTGAAACTCGCACTATAGATCATCTATTAGATGCAAAAAATAAAAAATAAAAAGGACTTCCTTTATACAAAAATTTGAAATATTATTGGGTTATTACTGAGTTTCGCATGAAACCCAGTAAACTTCCAGCGAACTTTAAGATCACTGGAAGTTTTTCGTTGGATTTCCAGCGAACTTCCAGCCAAGTCTTTTGTTTCCATGAAAATCCAGCGAAAACCCAGTGATCTTAGTAAATTTCCAGTGATCTTTTAATTTCCAGCGAACTTTCGCTGGAAGTTCGCTGGGTTTTTTTGTTAGGGGAATGTAGAAATTACGTTCTTTTAAAGAATATAGAAATTACGTTATTTTAAAGAATGTAGAAATTGCGTTATTTTAAAGAATGTAGACATTATGTTGTTTTAAAGAATGTAGAAATTACGTTATTTTAAAGAATGTAGAAATTACGTTATTTTAAATAATGTAGAAATTACATTATTTTAAAGAATGTAGAAATTACGTTATTTAAGATAATGTAGAAATTACGTTATTTTAAAAAATGTAGAAATCACGTTATTTTAAAGAATGTAGAAATTACGTTATTTTAAAGAATGTAGAAATTACGTTGTTTTAAAAAGTGTAAAAATTACGCTGTTTTAAAGAATGTAGAAATGACGTTATTTTAAAGAATGTAGAAATGACGTTATTTTAAAGAATGTAGAAATTACATTATTTTAAAGATGTGTCATTAAAGAAAAACAATTTTTTTAAAAAACGTACCTTTTTTTTTAATCTTCTTAAAAGGTATTAAATGTAATTTGTTTCCTTTTTGAAAAAATGTTCTTTAATTTAATTTAAATTTAACTTAAGTTTATTAATTGATTTATATAATTTTTTTAAATGATTTTATCTCGTTTTGACTATCTAGACTAGCTCTGCCCCTCCATCGCGTTCTTCGACAGTTTCTCTTAAAGTTGAAATACCAGCACCAAATTTAGTTGGAGAGTCAAATGTTATTTCTTGGGCTAACAAAGTTAAAGGGCAGTCGCCAAAGTTGTTTATGCCAAGAATAATCTCAGATGCAAACAATGAAGTTTTTATGAGGAATCTAGACATCTCTCGTGAATGTATTTTTTTTTCCCTAATGTTTATATTTTCTAAAAGTAAAGATGCAGATAAGATGTAATGTTAATTATTTACCAAATTCTTTATCTAATTACTTTTGCAGGTTCGTCACCTATAGTTAAGCGCCAAATGTCAGGAAAGAACTCGCCTTCTGGGAGAGGTAAGGGGTCTCCTTTTTTTCAAAACAACGCCAGTAATAGTCGCTATTTCGCTCCAGTAGAAAGTCCTATAATTGATGAAGGAAATCCAGATAAAGGCAGTAAAGTTGGCCCAGTCTGGACTGTTGTGAGGCATAATCGAGAAACAAAGACTACTAGCAGTGCAATTGAAACAAATGCCTTTCGTGGATTGCAAACTCGTGGTCGCGTTCAATCGAATCGTGGAAGATATTGTAGAAGTCAAAGCGATCAACAAGCTGGAAATAAACAGGATGCAGGAAATTCGTTTAAAAATAAATTGAACTATAGCGATGGTGACCGTCCATTTAGAGGAAGGGGAGGATTCCGTGGTAGAGGAAGAGGTTATCCGAAAACATAACCTTTTTGTTCAATTGCTGTCCCCCTTATTAAATTATGTTCATTAAAGATTTTTGAGTTCATTAAAATTTAGAAGAGATATTGTTTCAATTATAGTTGAAATTATTTCGCATTTTTATTTATCATGGAGTGTTGTAAATTTTATTATATTTTCAATTTTATTATTTTTTTAAATTTTAATTAAGTATCATTTCATTCTAAATACAGTTTTTTTAAATCTTTTTTGCTGATCGGGTCAAAATGAGGCCAAACGTGATGGAAAAAAATTGACTTGCTAGGTTGCTCCCAAAAAAACAAAAAAAACAAGTGAGTTCTTTTATTGATTATTGTTTTCTCTTAAAAAATCATCTTTAACATTTCTTTCGGTCGTGTATTATTATCAGTAATAATTTTTTTTTCTCGGAATATTTCCTTATTAATAATTGTAATAAAATTAATTTTCAGATGAATATTTTTAAATATATTTATAAACGTTTTATAGCATATATACATTACAAATATACGAATAAACTAGACAGAAAAAAGATTTATATGTTACATATTTTTTTTATATCTTCAGAAAGTATTATATAAATTTATTCTGAAAATTCTTTGCTGTAGTCTGTAGTGCCTTTATTATATAGGTTATACCTAGGGTGACCAGATGTTCCGGTTATCTGGCGTTGCCCTTATTTTAGGTGTGCTGTCTTTGCGTCCCGAAAATGGTCTTTGTGACAGTCAATTGTCCTGGTTTCGAAATATATAAATAAATATATATATATATATATATAAATATATATATATATATATATATATATATATATATATATATATATATATATATATATATATATATATATATACTTATATATATATACACACATACATACATACATACTTACATACATTCATATATATATATATATATATATATATATATATATATATATATATAAAGTATATATATTACTGTTACCCGCAGTATCAGGAATTAGCTAAATGCTAATATTTATATTATATTGCGACTTAAAGTTTCATGTGTTACCACAATCATCAGACAACTAGTCAAAAGTTAATTTTACTACAATGTGTTTAGAAAAAATTTACGGTTTATATTAGTATTTTAGATCGTTATGGGACGGAAACTGTTTAGTAGTTAAGGTTAATATTATTATTAATTTGTTTTTGGTTAATATATGTGAAGTTGTTGTATGTTTTAATGTTTGTTATAAAAATACGATTTAATAATAATGTGAATTGTTTTTAAAAATTATTGTATTAAAAATAAATGAATATAAAAATAAGTTTCAAAAGTGGGTATAAGAATATAAATTATGTTACGAAATATATTACAAAAGCTGTGTATGTTAATAATTTATTGGTTAGCCTAGAGGTGTACGAAATAGGGTTGCGTAGTTAATGTTAGTGGTTAGTTATGTTTGTAGCGAGCTTTGTAGCTTTTTAATAAAAACTTGTTTTCGTGGCGGCACTTTGATATGATTTCGTTTCGTTTATTTAGGAGTTCATCAGGTTTAGGATAGGATATAATTGCGAATTTCTCGTGTAGACATAGTGGGCACCTTTTGGAAATATTTGAGTAGGGGGGTACAGATTTCAGAATAGACCATGTAAATATTGGGGTTTCGTTAAAATTGTTTTTCAAATCCCAGACGTAGTTTGATAAGGCGGTAGTCTTTTTGTATTTAACATTATTGAATGATGATTTGTGATTGTTGTATCTGTTTTTCCACTCGCCTTCCAAAATGCACTTTGTTGGGCTGATTTTTAGCTGCGATGATACATTTGTATATAAAGTGTGTGGATTTACACTTTCCATTCATGGGGCATTCTGCTTCCTTTTGACAATTGCATTTTTTGTCATTATTTTCATTTTTTGGGAAAATAATTTTTTCGATATTTTCAGTACAGCTGTAGCTTACTTTTACAGTGTTTCTGTTAAAGACTTTATGTAGTTTGTGTGTTTTAGGAAAATTTTCGTCAAGTAATTTCAAAAAAATTTTTGCGACGTTAGTGGAGACGTTTTTGTTGAATGGGGGGGGGGGGGGGTTAAACCATATGTTATTTAATCACAAAATTTAATCAATTTTGCATTGCTTATCGTGGACCCCACCAATGGAATAATATAGTTTTGCAGAATTTTGATTTACCAACTTCCTTTTACCTTTTCAAGCTCAATCTAAAAAAATATATTATTTCACTTGATAATATACTCAGATACTTCTAATATTTTGAAAATTGTTATACAACTTGGATTCAGTACTTTCTTTATTTTAATTTTTACTTTATTTTTTAGTATCTTATACTGGTATTTATTTTGCTTGTTTGTGCTTTATAAGGTTCTGATGACAAGATCTTGTGATCTTCTTTCAGATCCTAGCTTATGTTTCATTGTAAGCAGTTTATGTATGTGCGCATCTACGCATTTGTATGTGTATATATGCTTATATTTGTATATGTATGTCCGTGTTTTTTCTTATTTTAATTTATTTGATAAATATTGTAACACGAATTTAATTGTAACACGATATATATGGCATATATAATTGTACTTTGACATTTTAATGTAAGCAAAATTATTGCGTTTACGATTTCTTAGGGGTGGATTTTGTTTAATATGATATTTTAGTGAGTTGTTTTTATATCCACTATTTTTTAGTGCTTGTTCATATTCGTTTTTGGATTGGTTAAATATAGCTTCATTTGAGGAATTTTGTGAAAGTCTGTTGCTTATTGAAGTAGGTAATTGCTTAAGGATTTGTGGTGGGTGGTTAGAGGATGTATGAATGTATTGAAGATTATCGTTAGGTTTTTTGAATAATTTATAGGTGTTTTGGGATAAATTAAAAGTAACATCAAGGAAGTCAACTGATTTAAGATTTGTTTTTATATTGTTTTTATATTTATTTGAAAGCCTATGTTTTTAAACTTTTGAATAATGTTTTTTCGAGTTCATTCAGTTTCTTGGCCGTTAGAACTACGTATTATTAATAAACCGTCATCGCGGTATAGCCCTATATCGGTTTTTATAATTATATCGGATATTTCATTAAGTATGTGGATTCCTACAAGTTCGCAAATTTCGGCGCCATCATTGCTGCCCATCGTGAAGTCGAAACTCTCACGACTGTTTTTTTATCCACGTATTATTACGCTTTATTAAATATTTCGGTTGTTATTGATGGGTAAAATTCATTTATATCGAATTGAATGAAGAAACAACTATTTTTGTCTGGAATGTTATTAAACCAATTTTTTTTTTTTTTTTTTTTTGTATGTATTTAGGTGCTTCCAGAAGTCCTTACGGTCTTATCATAGAGCACCGCGGTAGAGCATTTAACAAGAAGTTCACGCCTCCTTCCGTACCTTTGTCGCTTGTTGGGCTAGAGCTGGCGTCGAACCTCAAACCTCTGGGTTCTGAGCCAGAACTCTAACCACTGCGCCACGGCTGCTTTGATAACTTCGGTTGTGTTTCTCCATTGGTTTACTTTAAGTCTAAAGTTATTGTTTACTGTGTCTAAAATTTTTTTGCTTATTATTCCGATTTCGCTTTTTGCCGGGTTAATGAGGCAGCATGTTGGTTTTGATTTAAAATTTTCTTTATGGTCTTTTAGGGTTATAAATGCAGGAGATATTGCTAGGTGTTCTATTCTGTTACTCATATTTAGTTTTAAGGCTATTTGATTGGCTTCTTAGTTGATTGATTTTTCTAAATTTGTGGGTGCTTTTTTTGTGTAGGTTTTTGTAACATTTTCGTTCATCAGTTTGTCATGACTTTCAGCTGACATTTTGTATAGATTATTGGTTTTATCGGCAAATACAAGAACTTCTTTGCTAGTTACAATTTTCTGGATATCTGTTTTTATTTTTATTTGAAATTGATCATTTGTGTTTCTAAACTTGATAGATTTTACTAAATTTTAAAGGTCATTTTCAAAGTTGTAAAGTTCGGTTTGGAACCGTAATTATTGAATATACAAATATAGAGTGCTCAACTAAAATCTATTAGGAGCGTAATACGTGGGTGCATATATGTAAATATTAAAGATTATTTCTTAATATTATCATGTATAATAATGTATATTTTAAAGAGTGCTCAATAGATAAACTAGAGCTATATAGTATCCTACTATAATATATATACCCCTACTCAAATATTTCCAAAAGGCGCCCACTATGTCTATACAAGAAATTCGCAATTATATCCTATCCTAAACCTGATGAACTCCTAAATAAACGATACGAAGTCATATCAAAGTGCCGCCACGAAAACAAGTTTTTATTAAAAAACTACAAAGCTCGCTACAAGCATAACTAACCACTAATATTAACTACGCAACCCTATTTCGTACACCTCTAGGCTAACCAATAAATTATTAACATACACAGCTTTTGTAATATATTTTGTAATATAATTTATATTCTTATACCCACTTTTGAAACTTATTTTCATATTCATTTATTTTTAATACAATAATTTTTAAAAACAATTTACATTATTATTAAATCGTATTTTTATAACAAACATTAAAAAATACAACAACTTCACATATATTAACCAAAAACAAATTAATAATAACATTAACCTTAACTACTAAACAGTTTCCGTCCCATAACGATCTAAAATACTAATATAAACCGTAAATATTTTCTAGACACATTGTAGCAAAATTAACTTTTGTCTACTTGCCTGATGATACGGAAAAAAACACATCTAAACTTCTTTTTAGTATTTGTGTTACTCAAACTTTTTTAGTCGCGATTGTACGTGTTTTTTTTTACCTTTTAAAAAAATATTTTAAAATGGCATCTTACGCTAAAGCAGCTTCAGTATTCAATTCGGTTGGTGAACGAATCGTTGAGTTTAAGGTGTTTATGGATATGATTCATGCGAACAATCAACACATATTTTTTTCTTACTGTTATCAGTTATTCATTTTATCAACAAGGGTTATTGATATAAGATATTGTTAATAGGTACAGTTATTAAAGACAGTTCTTTATTTACATACATTTGTCGCGGTTGCAGTTAATTATAGCTATTATTACAACTACACTAAAAGTAGTATTTGAAAATATGGCTATGTAATTTTTAATTATAATGAGATATTTGATCAATTTTTTTATAGAATATTGTGAAAGTATAGACTATTCTGGCATGTTGATACCATGGCTGTTTTAACATTTTTAACATTTATATGATTTATAAATTCAAATCCTTCTGGCACACATTTAGAGTTCATTTTATAAATCAATTTTTTGACATATATTGATCAATGCATTTAATAAGTACTCTTCTGGCACAAAAGCAGGTACTTTTTATTATTATTTTTTTTATATTTGATACAATTTATAAATGTTTATATATGATACTATTTATATTTTACTATATTTCTATACTATATAGGCTTGTAATTCTAGGTGAAAAAATCGAATTTCTTCCAAAAATGCCCAAGTTTCAACCAAGTTGATATTTTTTAAAAGAATTTAAAAACCATGTTATTTTATTTTGCTATTTATATTGTGTAAAGATATTTTGATCTTATTTTCAAAATAAAGTTTTAGTGTAGCATGAAGTGTGTCGTTTCTTTAATGTCGTTTTTATTTAAAACATTCACATAGTAAGAAATAGTAAACTAAGTTTAGGTCACATTTTATTATTATTGTGCTATACATACACCGCTAAAATCGTCAAATAATACCTGTCTAGGTTGTTATTCAACGGTAGTACAGTAGTGGTGTAGTGGTAGAGCGCTCGCCTCATAAACGAGAAGTTCTGAGTTCGATCACCCCCACGTTCCTGGTACTACCGCGCTCAACTTGTTTCTCCGCGTAGCGGTCTTGTTTGTCATGGTTTGTGTTTCGTAGTTAAAGAGTTGTGAGAGGGTTGTAACCAGAACTAAAGCAGCCTCCACGACTGAAGTGGCTTTTTCATCCTTGAGAAGGTAAGTTAACACACTAAAAAAGACTTGACACGAATTAATAAATTCTCTTCTTTTTTCTGTGATAACATCAGAATACTTTTGTTACTATTTATCTGCGTAGAATCTGGTAGCAATTACAAATTTTACTATTGATAGGCTTAAGGGATAAAGATAAATAATTTAACGTGAAACATTTTGCTAAAATGCACATTTAAATTATTTAGGAATATAATAAACTTTCTTGTGAGATGACTATTTTATTTGATATCATTAATGACCTAAAAAAAATCTCCTTCTTAAAAATATGTTACTTGTCATACTATACTATTAAGGTATAAAATACGACTAGAATATGTCGTGAGTTAAATATTATTAAAAGTGGTAAATTATTACTCTAAAAATGCCATAAAATAATAACAATTCGCATGACAAAGTAAATGCTTTTAGTTCGGTTAACGTATGTTTTTTTTTTAATTTTTTCGTCTGGGTCTTAGACTAAAAACTGATAAACACGGCGTTAGCTATAAAATAATAATCTAAAAGTGAAGCCGAAAAAAGTTTTGCTTAGTGACGTTAGTTTGTGGCAAAAAAAACATTTTTACTATTGCATTTATCTTATATTTTTTAATTAATCTTCATTAGGGTGTATACAATTGCACAAAAAGATTTAAAACTAGTAAAGATATATTATTTCACGGATAAGAGTTTATATTTATTTTAATAGTAAATTAAATAATTTTAAAGGATTGACATAGTAATTACTATATTTAGTCTTTATAAGAATATATCCCATAAAAATATATTCTATATATTTCAAATAAAAAGAATTTTCTAAAAAATTTAAATAAAATTTTATTACTAGTTTGTTTTATCTAGTTTTTTGCCACAAAGTGACGTCACATTCTCTGAAAAATTTTGGCTTCAAAGATTACGAAAACGCCGTGTTTATCAGTTTTAAAGGTCTGGGTTAACAAATCATGCCTTGATTGTTCAATTGTCTACTTAGTACTACGTTAAATAAGTATCCGTAAACTAACGCATGCGTAGAATATCATTTTGTCTACTTATTTAACAATCTACTTATTTAACGTAACACCGGCTCGTTTACCATTCGAGCCGAACATGAACGAGCTCTTGTTGAGCCGATCACCGAGCCGTTCACGAACACGAGCCAGGAATTACAGCCCTATGCATCATCATATGATGCATCATTAACTGCAATATTATAACAAAAATTAAAAAATTAAAACTTTAGAGGTTGCTCAAACGTTATACATTTTTCAATATTTTATTATCAAAAACTAAACTATGTTTTTAACAGTATTAGTGCCACAATACCCTTCTAGATTCGAAAGCATTCCTAAAATTTTAACTTTTAAATGTTTTCGCGCCGAAAACATTAAAAACGTTAAAGTTTAAACATTGCTGGCTGCTACAAATTTTACATATAAACGAATTGTCCAGCACACTTGAAGGCTTTAAACCTTTGGAAAATATGTAAAACTGTATTTAAACTATTAAACTATATATTGAAAATATATAAACTTTTTATCCGTTTAGGTTTAGTTTTTAAACTGGTTGACAGTCTGGTCAGCCAGTTTAAAAACTAAACACATTACAGATAAACCTTAAACGGTTATAAAATGGGTTAAAGGAATTGTTTTCAAACTTTGTCACCGTGAGCACTAATTAATTTGATAAGTACATAACTTTTCTTTTTTTTTTATTTTTCTTTTTAATTCATAGCTTCTGTATTGATTTTAGGCGCTCCGAATCAGATTTTCTGTTGACGTAAAGTTCTTGTAACTTGCGATCAAAGTTTGTTAGTTCTTTTTTTGCTTTTATCTTTCTCCGTTGGACATAACTTCCAAAAAACAAAATGCCAAACACAATTAGTAAAGGTATTGTTATGCTGAGTCCAACTGTGGCATACTTGTTAAAGCTGTTAGCTGCAAAAAATAAAAATCCAAATATATTTTTAAATATCATCATATTATTAGACTAGGACAAAGTCAGCTAGACGTAAGCTAAAGTATTTTTTATAAATTATAAAAGTAACTTTGATTTGTTGTGTTGTATAAATTTAGCTTAAAACAAATTCTTCTAAATTTCTGCAAAATAAAAAATTAAGACAAAAAATTGCTTTTACTCTACTAATACTAAGATCCAGTCCTTTCTTCACAACATTTAACTTCACAACATTTAACTTCACAACATTTAACTTCACAACATTTAACTTCACAACATTTAACTTTACAACATTTAACTTCACAACATTCAAATTCACAACATTCAACTTCACAACATTCAACTTCACAACATTTAACTTCACAACATTTAACTTTACAACATTTAACTTTACAACATTTAACTTCACAACATTTAACTTCACAACATTTAACTTCACAACATTTAACTTCACAACATTTAACTTCACAACATTTAACTTCACAACATTTAACTTCACAACATTTAACTTTACAACATTTAACTTCACAACATTCAAATTCACAACATTCAACTTCACAACATTCAACTTCACAACATTTAACTTCACAACATTTAACTTTACAACATTTAACTTTACAACATTTAACTTCACAACATTTAACTTCACAACATTCAACTTCACAACATTCAACTTCACAACATTCAACTTCACAACATTTAACTTCACAACATTTAACTTTACAACATTTAACTTTACAACATTTAACTTCACAACATTTAACTTCACAACATTTAACTTCACAACATTTAACTTCACAACATTTAACTTCACAACATTTAACTTCACAACATTTAACTTCACAACATTTAACTTCACAACATTTAACTTTACAACATTTAACTTCACAACATTTAACTTCACAACATTTAACTTCACAACATTTAACTTCACAACATTTAACTTTACAACATTTAACTTCACAACATTTAACTTCACAACATTTAACTTCACAACATTTAACTTCACAACATTTAACTTCACAACATTTAACTTCACAACATTTAACTTCACAACATTTAACTTCACAACATTCAACTTCACAACATTTAACTTCACAACATTTAACTTCACAACATTTAACTTCACAACATTTAACTTCACAACATTTAACTTCACAACATTTAACTTCACAACATTTAACTTCACAACATTTAACTTCACAGCATTTAACTTCACAGCATTTAACTTCACAACATTTAACTTCACAACATTTAACTTCACAACATTTAACTTCACAACATTTAACTTCACAACATTCAACTTCACAACATTTAACTTCACAACATTTAACTTCACAAAATTTAACTTCACAACATTTAACTTCACAACATTTAACTTTAACAAGAGATTTTTTCTTTTTCTTTTTTAGAAAAACTGTATAAAGCCATTTAAAAAAAATTTGAGTTGAAAGTTTAGGTGAAAAGAATTTGTTTTAAATTTTGCGATAAGATTAAGTATCTGATATTCTTGTATTCTTATATATCCAGGTAACACTAAAAATTTAACACAAAAATTCAGCCATAAAAAAAATCTAAATTGTAAATCAAATGTAGGATGTTTAAGTCGAAGTTATTTCATAATGGGAAAAAAGTTAAAAAAAAAGTTAACCAGGGCCGTCCCGTGAAGATCTCTTTATAGAAGTTATTTAGTAAGCACTGGTTAGGAATGATTTAAGTGTTTCTAAGTGATATTCGCATATTCGATTTAATATAATGTAAATTAGCCGTTTTTTAAAATGCAATAATAAACTGTTTATGGTTATTTAATGGAAAATCGTTTATTTATGGCACAATATCGTTTGCTGTTTTTAAATTTATGTAACATGTGCATTTGATGTATATTCTTGAACTTCTTAATCTGAATTTTTACTTGGTTTAATACGTTTATTATATTCTTAGATTTAGCAATTAATCCTATCAAAATTAGCATATATACTGCAATTTTCAAATAGTTTACGAAATAATTTCGCTTACTGAAAATCATAAAGTAAAAGAAGAAAGAAAATAAAAATAAAAATAAAAAGTAGTAAATCCTTTCATAACAATAATCATTCTATTATTAGATTTAAAGAAATATTTTGGTTTTGTACTAAATCATGCGTTCATATTTCACCGAAGAAGGGGGCTGCTATATTTTTGTTTGAAGTTGTTTATCTTAAAACTTGTGTTCAACCAACCGTAAACATTAGTTCGCTGTTTGCTCAAATTATCTACATTATAAAATTTATCAATCTTTTTTTCGTTACGGTAAACAATAAACAATAAAATAACTTTAGTTATTTTATAGTTTACCGCATATTGTTTAACTATAGTTAAACAAAGTATTTGTTTATGGAACATTACCAGTACCTCTTGTTAAGGTAAACAACAAAACATAGACGGCATCTCTTTTTAAGATAATTAAGTATACGGCTAATAATATAAGTATACGGCTAATAATAAATTCTTCAATGAACATGGTTTCTAAATGCAAAAGATGTGATCGTAGCTTTACTTCCCTTAAGGGACTAAATATTCATAAAGGTCAAAGTAAAATCTTTGTTTCCAATACAAATAAACAAATAAACAATGTAGTTAACAATGATTTAACAACACCGAATAAAAACAAGGTGGAGATTAATACGATATAACTGCGATGAGATATCTGTAGAACACTATTCAACCAACACACCTTACTTACCCAAAATAAATATTTGTGAATCTATTATAGATCCCAACAACTATCTATGGGGTCATATGCCGTTTAGCTTCCTTCTCAACCATGTCAACACAATATACAATGAAATAGTATTTTAACATAAAAACCTTTTTAAAGTGCCATCAGGAAAAGGTGGTAAAATGTTTATAGAAAAACTGACCTTTTGGCTAAAACAGTTTAATAATCGACCAAATTGAATGGAATAGCCATGAAATGTTTCATGATAGTCCCTTCCCTAATGTTACAGAAGCCCTTAATACGGTCCAAAGCCAAAGAACGTGCAGAATGTTTAGTAAGACGAATTACATTATGGAGAAACGGGAACTTTAGTGAATTGATGCGGGAAATTAGATATATTCAGAGCAAAATTAACACCTCAAAAAAGAAAAGGACATTTGAGGATATCTCAAGGATATTCGCAAAACTAATTATGGAAGGTAAAGTTGCTGTCGCACTGAAGGTTTTAGATAGAGAATCATCTGCATCTATATCATCATCTATAATATAATAATCATCTATAGCATCTTGCAATGCTCGGAAAGTGTATTGAAAGAATTGAAAAGTAAACACCCAGAAGAGACTCCTGTACAAGATAATTGTTTACTATACGGCCCGTTAGAAAACACTCCAGAATGTCTGTTTGATCCAATTGATGAGATAAGTGTATTTAACTCAACTTTACAAACTAAAGGATCTGCAGGTCCTTCTGGAGTGGATGCAGATCTTTACCGTCGAGTCCTATGCTCAAAGTGTTTTGGACCCTCTTGTAAGACTCTAAGAGAAGAAATAGCAACATTTACAAAAAATACAACAAAATCCTACCAACCGGATATAGTTCAACCCTACATTGCTTGTCGACTAATTCCCTTAGACAAAAATCCCGGGATTCGCCCCATAGGAATTGGGGAAGTGTTACGTAGGATTGTAGGTAAAACCATTAGCCACCATTGTCAAAAAGAAATCAAGGAGGCACCTGGACCACTACAAACTTGCGCAGGACACGGTGCAGGAGCAGAAGCTGCAATACATGCTATGCAAAAGATATTTCATCAGGAAGATACAGATGGTGTTTTGTTAATCGATGCTAGGAATGTGTTTAACTGCCTAAACCATTCTGTTGCACTACATAATATACACATAACTTGCCCAATCTTAGCTATGTATTTAGTCAACACCTACCGTAAACCGGCAAAATTATTCATCTACGATGGAGAAACTATTTTTTCGAAAGAAGGCACAACGCAGAGCAATCCTCTCGCTATGCCATGGTACTCACTTAGCACTGTGACAATCATAAATGCATTGAAACTAGTAATGCCTGATGTAAAACAAGTATGGTTAGCCAATGATGCTACCGCTGCAGGAAAATTACAGTCTTTAAAAAAGTGGTATAAATGCCAAGAGGATGTCGGTGGTTTGTATGGTTATTATGTAAATCAGTCAAAATGCTGGCTAATAGTAAAATCTGATATCCAAGCTGAAGAAGCTAAACTTATATTTGGCAACTCTATAAATATAACTACACAGGGAAAAAGACACTTAGGAGCTGCACTTGGTTCGGAAGCATACAAAAGAGTGTATTGCAAGGATTTAGTGAGTAAATGGTCTAAGGAGATTAACAGTCTCTGCGAAATCGCCACCACGCAACCACAAGCTGCTTATTCAACTTTTATTAAAGGGTATAGATCTAAATTCACTTACTTCTAACGCACAATTAAAGCTTTTGAAAATTTCGTAACACTAGTGGAAAAAAATATTTCAGAAAAATTATTACCTGTATTGTTTGGAACTGATTGTTCTATAATCAATGAGAATAGGGATTTATTGGCGCTGAATCCATCGGAAGGAGGACTTGGAATTTGTAACTTAATAACTGAGGCCAAGAAACAACATACTGCCTCTAAGAAAATAACTAACTTGCACATAAAATCAATACTCGACCAGTCAGATGTTATGAAAGAAAAAGATGATTTTGGGAAAACATTTTTAGAAATAAAAACAAAAACAAATATGGATAAATCTAAATAAAAAAAAAGAAGAGGTTAAAAAAATACATGCAGGGCTTCCAGAAAATCTTAAACTTCTGGTTGAACAGGCCTGTGACAAAGGTGCCAGCAGCCGGTTAAACACTTTACCAAATAAAGAACAACATCTAGATCTGAATAAGGAAGAGTTTAAGGACGCACTTAGATTGAGATATAATGTGCCATTTGCCAGTTTACCATCCTACTGTGCTTGTGGAGAAAAATTTGACGAGCTACACGCAATGTCATGCAAAAAGGTGGCTTTGTTTGTAACAAACATGATAACATCAGAGATTTATTAACTGTTTGCTTAAATAAAGTTTGTACTGATGTTCAAGCAGAGCCGCATTTAATTCCATTGACAAATGAAAAATTTAATCTCAAAACTGCCAATACCAACAACGAAGCTAGATTGGATATAAAAGCAAAAGGGTTTTGGAGAAAAGGAGAAACTGCATTTTTTGATGTTAGAGTAACGCATGTAAACTCCAAATCCTCCAAAAAACAACCAACAAAACACATATTCCGTGGGCATGGAGATGCAAAAAAACGTAAGTATTTAGAACGAGTTCTAGAGGTTGAACACGGGACATTTCCCTCATTGATTTTTGGTACGAATGGTGGGTTTGAAGACGAATGCAAACGCTTCACGGCACTACTCGTACAGAAACTGTCCTTAAAAATGGGTGAGCGGTACGGAGCTGTTATAAATTGGCTAGGACACTTCTTTCCATGGAGATTACTAAAGATTACTTTCCATGGAGATTACTAAAGCCTCCCTACTCTGCTTCAGAGGGTCACGAACCCCATTTAGGCATTATAACACTGACAATGTTGGCCTGGAAAATGTGCAATGTGGACTTATTTAATTTGCATTTTTAAATTGTTTTATTAGTATTTATATTTAAGTGTTTCTAATGACGATGAAGAAATTTTAACAACTGAAGTTATACTTAATAGAACTTTTGAAGCTGATGATTCACATACCAAAAAAAAAAGCGTTTTTACGGAAGTGATTGCTTAAGATTAGAAGATGCTTTTAAGAAATGAAACAGTAAAAAAAATTAAAATTTTAAACGTAAAATGAAATATATTAATGTATATATATATATAGTTCACACAAAAACAGTTTTAATTTTACTTTATCCTAACCTTAGAGTTACCTTTAATGTTAATTACTTTTAAACATTGAAAGTTGTTTATGTTTATGTTATAAATTTTTAGCCCTACTAAAAACGTATATTTTTAGTTATTTAGCTAGTTTTGCGCTAAAAGTTTATAACATAAACTTAAAATACGTTTAACAAAATATAAAGCTCAAGTTTAAATTTGATTTTATTTATTAAACAAAAAAATTAGTTCATTTAAAAAGTCTTTTAAGTTCATTTTACCCCAGTTTACCAAAATGATGAAAATTATTTAATTCATTTTTTACAATGCAAAAATTGCAATATTTGGTGGTGATAAAATGGTGAAAAAACTTTAATAAAAAATGATTTTTATAAAAATTCGAAGTGCAAGACGTAATGAAGCTTTGTGGAACCACTGATGAACTAGATGATTTATGGAACCACTGATAAACTAGATATTTTGTGGAAGCACTGATGAACTAGATGTTTTTAAAACAGAGATAATAAATTCAAAATTAAAATTTTATCTTAAATGATAAATTCAAAAGTAACTTGTTGTTTATGATGATAAAGTCAACTCAATGCAACTAAGGCATTGAACAAACAAACTCGTTAAAAAAAAGCCGATAATTTAAAACAAGTCCGATTGGTTGTTAGTGGCAAACAGAAAAACTTTTTATTTATTGGTCTTTAATTTATGCAAATAAAGAATTCGAATTGAATGTAAATTATTTATAAATTTTAAATAAAACTACGCTTGACGATTTGTTATAGCCGCATTACTTTTACCAGATTATAATAGTGGTTAAAATAATATTTCCATATATACCAAATATGTTGTACTTTTTGAGGAAAAAACTTACATATATTGTAATAAAAAAAACTTATATTTTTGTTCGGAAAACGTGTACCAGGCCTTAGTTGCATTGAGAAAGTTAACTTGTTATACATGTTAGGCATGCCCAAACAATTGAGTTGAATTTAAACTTATTTCTGGCGGATAGAGTCTATATGTACATTATTGTTAATTTTATGTTTAAAAAAAAAAGGTATATATCTTAACAAATAAAGTTATATGTTTAAAAATATAAACAAAAAACCATTCTCTGTAACTCAAACTTTGTTAAGGTGGACCTATGGTAAAAAAACAAACAAATTATTTAATATTTTTAATTATGATTTTTGAAAATTATAATATGAACAATAAATGAAACTGTAGAAAAAAAAACATTTAAAAAAATAAAAAAGGCAATTTTAGACTGCTGAGTCAGCATAAAAATACACCAAAAGTGAATTATGTAAAACAACTGTTGCTTGTAAAATACTCATGCTATCAAGCTATAAGTTTTATGAATTGAAAATAACACATTGATAAAGTGCCTGAAGCAGGATTATTTTTTATTTCTATTTCGTTCCAGCTAAGTTAGTGAATAATCCAAAATTTAACTAAAAGTTGAAAAGTTATTCAATAAAAATATGTTTCTGTTAATGATCCTGAGGTTTGATATGCGGTTCCAGAGATATGGTTGTTCTAAAATTACTACATTAGAAAAATTAAACAATGAAAAAAAGTGCAAAAGAAATTAGTATAAAGGTAAAGATGTTTGAGCAGTCTACGAATAAGACAACAAAAACATATAAAAACTAAATATTTTAAGACATTCTAGAGATGTTTTAAATAACACAAATACCAATTATTTAGATTTTTATAGGAGATAAAAAGAAGACATTGACAATCTGTAGTGGTTGCCATAAACGTTGCTATAAACGTTGCTATAAACAATTGTTACCAAAAGATGACAATTTTTTTTGTTTTAAATAGGTTTTTAATGTCAACAATGAACAAATACTATTTTCTTTTGAATGATAGGGAGTTTTTCTAAGAAAAGCAACAACAAAATTTCTTTATTTTGCATTTTTTTTTACCATGGATAACATTAGGTCAAACCATTTTTTCTTCCCCTTTCAACAAATTTTTTTGATTAACTTGAACTTTTTTTTTTAATTATTTATTTTTTATTTGAAAGAGTTGAAAGTTGTATAAGTCAGGAAAACATGAAAAGTTGAAAGTTGTATAAGTCAGGAAAACATGAAGATGGGAGAGAGTTCCAAAGGATTGAAGTGCGGGGAAAAAAACTAGATGAATAAAAGTTTTTAGAGCATGCAGGGACTGATACAGTAAACGAATGAGACTTAGCTGTTAAACGTTAAACGAGAATGAATTTTAGTTGATGGAACTAGAGATGATAACTCCTTTGAGCAGTGACCATGATAGTATTTGTAGAAAAGAGAAAGAGATGCAACTTTACGACGATGGGAAAGAGGTTCAAACTTAGCAGATAGTCCAGGTCCAACAACATTTACAATGCGTTTTTGGACCTTGTCAAGAAGAGAAAGTGAATCGTTAGAAGAACCAGCCCAAATATGACAACAGTATTCCATACAGGGACAAATAAGAGATTTGTAGAAGTAGAGAATGGAATCAGAAGTAAGGAAATGGCGAGCACTATAAAGAGAAGCAACCTTAGCAGAAGCTAATTTAGCAGTCGATTGTATATATGGTTTCCATGAAAGGTCAGTAGTAAGCGATAATCCAAGAAGACGTAAAGAGGAGGACTCAGTAAGAGGATTGCCATTTATTAATATAGGAATGTTGACCATATTACGGTAGTTGTTTGCAGTAAGCAACTGGGTTTTTTTAGAGTTGAAATTCACAAGCCACTGTGAACCCCAATCTATTACTGAAGTGAGATCGAATTCAAGATCAGCTGCTTGTTCTAGGCGATTGAAAAGAGAAGACTTTTTGTCAAGACAGGAGAATAAAGTTGAGTCATCAGCAAAAAGAGCTACTTTAGATGAAAGGTTGTCAGGAAGATTGTTTATGTAGATAAGAAAAAAAACAGGGCCCAGGATGAAACCTTGGGGAACCCCAGAAGTTACTGAAAATAAAGAAGTGTGTTGGCCTTCAAGGATGACTTTAATAAACCGGTTAGAAAGAAATGATTTGCTAATCTCAAAAACTTTTCCAGAAATACCATATGAAGCAAGCTTATGGAGAAGACCAGCATGCCAAATTTTGTCGAAAGCTTTAGATATGTCGAGAGCAATAGCCCTAGCCTCACCGCCTCCATCTAATGCACGATAAAATCTTTCAGTTACAGCAGTTAGCAAGTCAGCCGTAGAGCGAGAGGATCGAAAACCGTATTGATTGTCTGACAGTAGTTTATTTGACTCAAGATGAGATGTGAGGAATTTGTTGATCAAAGACTCAAAGACCTTGCTAATAGCAGAAAAAAGACTGATCGGACGATAATTGGAAAGGTCAGAATTTTCTCCAGAACTTTTGAATATTGGAACCACAGATGCCATTTTCCAACAAGCAGGAAAACAAAACTCAGTCAAACACTTGCTAAATAGTTTAGAGAGAATTGAAGAAAGTTCTGGAGAACAATTCTGCAAGACTGTGACAGGAATGTTGTCTGGACCACAAGCTGTAGACGAGTTTAATTGAGATATGACTTTAGCAACAGAAGCCGGAGTGATTTGAATGTCTAACAATGGGTCAACCTGTTTGACTGGAATGGAAGGAAGAGAATGTCCATAAAATTCAAGAGTGGAATTAGAAAAAAAATTCTTTGGAAATAGTTCTGCCTTATCCTTGGGAGAGGTAATAAGATCAGTCCCATGAATGAGAGATGGAATGTTAGATCTACCCTTGTTAATAATGCTGTTGAAGATTTTCCAAAAGTCTTTAAAACCTAACTTCTGCGATAAGATGCGAGATTTAGTGAACTGAGAATAATGGAGTTTGGCATCAGAAAGCACCTTTTTACATCGATTTCTTGCAATAATAAATAGCCATTTGTTCTCAAGAGAGTTGTTCTTTTGAAAAAGATGAAAAAAATGAATACGATTGGATATAGCAGCCGCACAAGAAGGAGAAAACCATGGAGTAGAATGAGGCTTGACTTGAAACCAACGCGAAGGAATATAAGTTTGCATTCCAGCCTAAATCCAGGAGGTTACGTAGAAGGCGCATTTGTCAGCTGAGAGAGAAAAAACATCAGCCCAAGGACCATCACGAAGAAAATCACGAAAGGAATCCCAGTCAGCTTTAGGGTAGTAGTAGGTGGTGTGATGATAAGGCGAGCCCAAAAAAGAAGTACAAGAAGAAAGATTTATAGAGATCATTGCATGGTCAGAACCACCTAAGGGAGAAAAGGGAGAAACTGAACATAAGCTAGGGTCAGAGACAAGACATAAGTCAAGGAGTGAAGGTAAATGATTAGGGTTGTCAGGAAAACGAGTCACAAAGTTAACTATCAGAGTCAGAGATTGAGAAACGCAGAAGTTAAAGGATTTAGTGCCAGCAGGATCAGTGGTGTTAGAGCCAAGCCATTCAGTGTGATGGGCATTAAAATCACAAACAACAACAATATTGGCAGAGGGGTAAAGAGAGAGGGCATGGTCAATTTGATCAGAGATAACATCTAAGAGAGTGCAATTATGGGAGGAAGGAGAACAATAAAGAACAAGAGTGAAGAGGTGCTAGGCGAAAGCACATAAAAGTATGGTCAAAGGATTCGAACCTGATTTCACGACAAATAGGGGAATTAATGCGTATGTATACCCCTAAATCTAGTATGTGACTATTTGGGTCTTTACGAATCAAAGGATAGTACCCATCAACATTGACATCTGAAGAAGGAATTGCAGAATTTAAATTTGTTTCACTGAGTGCAAGCAAGTCTGGTGAATTTTGCAGGAGGTAAGTCTCAACTGATGAAAAGTTGCTTCTTAGACCGCGAATATTTGTAAAAGATATATTAAAATATTTAGGTGGTGGGGATGGTTTTTTAGGTTTTAAATTTTAAATTTACTTTGGTCATGATTTGGGTTTAATGAGAACTTGACTCATTCATAGATAGAGCACAGCCTCCTAATCAATGAGCTATGCAGTTGTCTCAGTCCTGTTAATTAACCCTAAGCCGTGACATAGGGCTCCTTTTGTGGCCTTGACAATGCACACCAAAAGCATTAACAGGGACACCATCCATGCGCAACATGGCACTGTTAATACTATGATATTTTGCAGCTGTTGATGGAATCAGCCTCTCTGAGAGCTACCTCAGAGTTTGGGAAACCTTACTACCAGCCGGCCTCAGAACCATTAAACTGAGTTTTAGAGCTGTATCCTCATATGGAGATAAAAGGAAGAGTTGCATAGCCATTATCAAGAAGGCATAAGCAAAATTCTATGAGTAGAATCAAGGAGATCCAGCATTCATCACCCTCGGCAGGAAACAATGTAACACAGATTACATCTACGCCAGCCTCATAGATGAAGAAGGGGTTCGAGGCTGGTTAGCAGAATTTTTCTGCTTACCCCTAAAGTCTTTGCCTAGGAGGCCTTCTACAAGACAGTAGCTGGATGCAGTTAACATCTGCCCAAGACGAGTATTTTTATCGAGACACCATCTCTAACCTTTACTCAACCAAGAGCCCCAAGGCAGGGGAATTTTTAGTTGGAGTTTATTTCTCCTAGCCTTTGCCTAAAAAGAGCACACTCTGCAAGGCAGCAGGGCTTGTGGCAGGTGGTACTGGGTTACGTGATACCAGTAGCAAGGTTGATCTTGATTATCCTGACCTGACCTGGAGTAATTAAAAGAAGTTACTTCCTGCAACAGTACTTTGAGAAAACCAGGCATGATATTTTGGAAGTGCATTAGGAAAAACACTGCATCTAACAAAATACAGGAGTCTAAGGTGAGTGTAGGTTTTGTAGTTGGAGTAAGTAGTTAGTTACTGAGCTCACGCTGCATTAGAGTATAAGCAGAACACAAACAAACATAAAGTAACTTACGGGTGAGCGAACACCGCACCAGAGGTTCAGACAGAACACAAACATACATAAAAAAACATAAAAAACATAAACATAAAGTAACTTACGGGTGAGCGAACACCGCGCACTTTTAATATAATTATGGGAAAATATGAAATCAAAAAGACTTAATTAAAATTTTTTAGAGGTCACTCCATATAAAACATAAATGTTGTTAATTCCCGATAACTCGTACCTTCAAGAGACCATGGAAAATCGTTCGACTTAACCAATGTTCAACTAAAGCGAATTTCCTCATTATTTGGCAGGAAAATTGCGTCTAAAAGTGCAATGGAAACATTTGCGATTGCAGCTACGGACCCTATGCTTACTAATAAACATGAACATATGCAATTCTCTACATTTGTATTTACCATTTTTGTTTTCAGTTGACTTTTTTGTTAAACGGTTTGAACAAAGCAACCTTTTTGAATAATTTTATCTGATAACTGAAGGTCAAGGTCAGCGTATTTATTTTTAATAAATTTATTTTTTATTTCACTGAATTAAGAACAAAGCTCTTGAATAAACGTTTTTAAGGATTGCAACATCTTTGTAGCTGTATTCAAATCTATTATTGAATCTTAAAGACATTTCATCGTTTTGTTAAACCTTTCAAATACCATTGACAATACCTAGACTATTAGTCCAGCCTTTAATGTATTCATACTTCTAGTAAGTCGTTTTGCTTACATTCACGTGTCATCTTTTTTAGTTGTTGATTCAGACATACTCACTCAAGTGGTGCATTAACTGCATCGACGTGAGCAGACCAACGTGTATCCAAAAGCCATTTCAAAGTTGGTATTCCTAGATTTCGTTTAAAAAACAGTTTTTAAATAAAATCAAAAAATAAACTGCAACTGGAATGCAACATTTTGACCAACAAGATTTAGAGAATATCAACAACATGGAATATATTCAATTAATCTATTTTCTTTGCAAATCCAGGCTTGGATACTATTTATTTTCCACTTTCATTTGATATATTGTCATACGATTTTCTCTACATGTTTTAATGCTTGTTTCATTCTCTTCTAAAAATGAAAGTTGTATTTTTGCAAAGTTCTCACCAATATGCTCATATATTGGAATAAATTATATAAAACTGCAAGGGTGTGGAGTCGTAAAAAAAACAACAACTCCGACTTCAACTTCAATTTCGAAGAATTTCTTTTTACAAAATTTTGAAAAACTCTTTGAATTCTTTAAAAAATATTACGCGATAATAAAAAGTTTTTTTTTTTTTTTTTGCCAGTTTCATGAAAAATTCTTTGTTGATTTTGTTTAACCTTTCATATAATTGAAATTATATGAAAGGTTAAATATTTTGCACATGCACGTACAATACCGAGAAGTTTTACTATTGGAGTCGGAGTCGCGACTTTGTTTAGCGACTCCGACTCCAATAGTAAAACTTCTCGACTGTTAATGTTGTGGGGTTGAGGGAATTCGACGGTAATGTTGTGGGGTTTAGAGAATTCGACGGTAACGTTGTGGGGTTGAGAGAATTCGACATTAATATTGTGGGGTTGAGAGAATTCGACGGTAATGTTGTGGGGTTGAGAGTATTCGGCGGTAATCTTGTTGGGTTAAGAGAATTCAGCAATCTTTTTAATTACTGCAGTTAGTTACTTTAGTTACCAGGACTTTTTTATGTTGTTTTTTTTTCTTAAATTTAATTTTTTTCCTTCTTTTTTTATATTTTTATTTTGTAATTATCAATTTTATTTTATTAAAAAGAGAAAGTTATTTTAAATAATATAACGAGCGAACAGTCTGTACTAAAAAACTTTTTTGATCGAATCAGATGTATACAAAATGACAATTTGTGCAATGAAGTACAATATAATGTTGCACGACCTAAAAACAGATTTACAATTTTTAAATAAGTTTACGTATCTATTAACGTTAAATAAGTTTCCGTAATATGAGTTTCGAAAAAAAATTAAGAACATCTAAGCTGTTCAAATTAAAATACTGTTGTAAAAAGTGAAAGTTTGTTAATAAACCTCAAACATTTTGATGTGCATTTTTGAAACCTTTCTAGTTAAACAAGTTCTCGTTTGGACAAGGACGAGTCTCAAGTTTCTTTGACAAGTGGGTGGGATAATGAGATCCATAGTGGAAAAGTGCGTAGTGTGGGTTAATGCTAGTTTCTTAACATTAGAAGCTCTTTTTTAAATTGGTGTAGCCACCTTTAAAGACGCAATATGGCTGCGTAAGGACCAATCTGAAGTTCATATAAATAAAGCCGAATAGGACGCCGTTTTGCGTGGTGTTAATATGACTTTTGCATAGAAGCTCAACCAATTGCGATTGTTCACAGACTTTGTAGCAATCTTTCACTTGATTTTTTATATTTTAACCGAAAATTGAGACAGAAGTCAAAAGCGTCAATGGAACGACAAAGAGTAACGGTGTTTCGGGAGTTAGTTGACAAATACTACTTGGAGATTGGCGTAAAGCTGATATTATCATAAGGTAATCTGACCGATCCGTTAGCCATAGAACATAAACGGTGGATGAAAATGTTAAAACTTGAAAGCTCTGCAAATAGTGGCTAAATTATTTAACAAAAAAAATTTAATTTTGGAAATACTCTAACAAACTGGATAGTTTGGAGTTAGGCAAACTTTATGACTCATCGGAAAAAGTTTCTAGCAACAACAGAAAACCAGATACAAATGATATTTAAAAAGCTAAAAGTTAAAAAATGTTGAATAAGATTAGGCATGTATGTAAATCATAACAGGGGTGTCATTACCTAAGTTTAAATGATTGTGGTATTTCAAGTAGTTTGTTAATATTTCTTTAAAAAATATAGGTGCTCCTCTTTCACAAAAGAGCACCTAAAGAAATATGGACAAACTACAGTTCTAAATTTAGAAGTAAAGAGACTAAAACTTTTCTAAAGAACTAGAGTGTGTATTCAAAGGGTGTTCTAGGGTGTGTATTTAAATCCTCAAGCAGCCTACTGTCTTTTAAGGAATGGTATCGTTGAGAAAAATCACCGCACTAGCTGTATACTGGTATAACGTCTCTATTATAAAAAAATTGGTGAGTCCGATCGAAGAACAGAATAACTATAAGGGGAGGCTTAAATAATCCAATGACGTTGAACACACTAATGATAGTGAAATTGGAGATTAACCAGTAATTGACAGCGAGGTTCTGAACACCGAGAAGTCCCTAATTAATGTTAGTGATTAATGTTACACTTTGACACTAGAATTGTGAAATAAATAATTGAGCAGAAAAGCATCTTATTTACAAGTAAAAGACTTTTTTTATTTAATTTATAACACATACAATACAGCTAAGTACTAATATTTTAATTATTTATGTAATATTTCAGTCTGAATAGTTCAGACCGTCATCAGACGTAAAATTAAATACAATAAAAATCTCACACACAAAAAAAAAAAAACGTATGTAAAAAACCGTTATAGAAGACATTACAAAGATGAGCTGACGTAACGTAAACAACTATTTTGAAATTTCTATGATTTTTTTAAAAAGAGGTCGCCAGCTATTTGACGCAATTTTAACACCGTTGTCTTTGTTCAAAAGCGGTGGGAAGTGTCTTATTTCGTAATTTGTTTGGGCATAATTAATTTCAAGTGACTCTCTTATTTGCCTTTCATGGTAGTTAGACTTGAATGCAATCGTTTTTGGGTGCATCCAATTAAATATACCGTGGCAGTTCTTGCAGTGTTCTGTGGCTCCGGAAGCATGCCAATTACCTTTCATACTGTTTATCTGATGCTCAATACTTCTTTGTATAATTTTCTTTTTTGTTTCTCCAATATAAACGCCACCACCGGGTGTGTATAAGTTTACGTGTTCATGCGGTGGCGTTTATATTGGAGAAACAAAAATGCTCTAGATTCAAAAGTTTCTCCTCTTTAGATGCTCTAGGTTCAAAAGTTTCTCCTCTTTAGATGCTCTAGATTCAAAAGGCTTTTTGCTAGTTGTTCACATAATTAAGAATTCAATGGGAGAATTTCATGCAAAAGAAATCTTTAATATTTTTCAATACTATGATTGTGTAAACCATGTTTTTGCGCGTGATTACAACTAGTTACAATACTCGTAAACACCATGGAGCCATAGCAGCTCTTTCCAAAATTACAAACTCAATTATACTTAGAGTTTTCAGTTTAAAAAAAATATAAAGTTCTTATTACGTATTTAATAGAAGTGTTTTTAGGAGGAGCTAAATGATTACAAAAATCACTTAATATTAAATTTAATAAAATCTGGCTAGATATTTTTAATGAGGTAAAAAAGTTAGAGAATACGATATTTTTTATTTGGAACACTCTGACTTCTTATTTTATTTGGAGCACTCTGGCTTTTTCTTCTTATTTCATTTGGAGCACTCTGACTTCTTCTTATTTTATGAAAGAGTCATAAAAGTCCTAGTCTACTTGACTTACGCGCTTTATAATATAATAACTTTGCCAGAGGTAAATTAGTCAAGCTGAGTATATTCTTTCGCAACGGGGGGAGTTGTTGAGAGCTTCATTTTGACATTTGTTGGTGTTTCCAAGGAAGACGTTAATAAATGGGCTATTAGAAATTTCAGGTAATGGAATAAATTGGAGAGCTACAGAAAGTTTTTCAGTTTGTGAAAAACATGCAAGTAACAAATGAAAGTGCTAATAAAAATATTTGCATAATGTTTGCGAGACTCATTGCCAACGGCGATGCTTGTAGCAAAAGAAGAGAGAAATAAAATTTCAGCTTACCAAGTAGGTGGTACCAAATTCCATCTTACCAAGTAGGTGGTTGATAAGATAGTCTTACCAAGAAGGTGGTTGATAAGAAAATCTTACCAAGAAGGTGGTTGATAAGATAATCTTACCAAGAAGGTGGTTGATAAGATAATCTTATCAAAAAGGTTGTTGATAAGATAATCTTACCAAGAAGGTGGTTGATAAGAAAATCTTACCAAGAAGGTGGTTGATGAGAAAATCTTACCAAGAAGGTGGTTGATAAGAAAATCTTACCAAAAAGGTGGTTGATAAGAAAATCTTACCAAAAAGGTGGTTGATAAGATAATCTTACCAAAAAGGCGGTTGATAAGATAATCTTAACAAAAAGATGATTGATTAGAAAAAATTGAAGAAAAAAAGTACAATATAGTGACTGATACTTTGTATCTAGAAAACCTTTAATTGTTTTAAGATTGAAAAAAAATTCATTTTTTAAGCAAAGGCTTTTTTTTGAAGGCTATGAAGTCTTTTTTTATTTTATGCTATCAAAAAAAAACTTTTTTAATGAATACTATTTTCCATAAAAAGTATTAGAAAAAAAAAAAGAAGCGAATAATCAAAATCGACATTGAGGGTTACTTTTTAAAGGTTTTTAAAATTTTTTATAAGTCGAATATTTTTGAAAAATTAAAAAAAAAAAGATTTTAAAAAATTTGTAAAAAATTCAAATCTTTCTAAATTTTATAAAAAATTCAAACCTTGTTAAAGTGATAACATATATATTTTTAATATATATGTTATCACTATAATAAGTGATATATTTATATAGATATATTTATAATGATATAATTACTATTAATTTTAAAAACAAATTATTGATTATTTGTCAATTTATTATAAGTTGTTATTCGGAATTAAAATACCAACAAAAAATTCTGTATTACTATTTGCAGGTAAAAAATAAAAGATTAAACTGTATCTTAGTAACGCAAATAAAAAAGTAACACAAATTAATGTAAAGGTTTTTACTTACTAATGCAAGCATAACTTCCTTCTTTGTTTAGGCATTGTTGTTGTGATTTGTTGCAGAGAAAAATTCCCAAATTTAAACTTTCCTTACATTCATCAATATCTATGCATCTTTTATTATCAAAATTCAGTCTGTATCCTTGGTAACATAAACAACTGTAACTACCTATAAGATTTTTACATTGCCCCATTCCGCATATATTTTCGTTTTTACATTCATCAATATCTTGACAAAAGGTTCCGTTTCCAATAAATCCAATCTTACAAACGCAATAGAAGTTATTATATATTTGTTTATAGCATTCAGCATACTTATGACACGTGAATCTAGTGTCAGAACATTGATGACAGAACTTATTATCATTAAAATAACCTTCATTGCATATACACAAATAACTTCCAATGGTATTTAAACAGTGTGAGTTTGCTGTGCAGTTGTAACTTTTAGTTTCACATTCGTTTACGTCTAAACAACTTGTTGTCCCGTCTCCCGTAAAACCATTGCGACATTGGCACGTATAGTTATTTGATGTTTTGATACATAATCCATTGACATGACAGTTATACGTTTCAAGTGCACATTTATCAATTTCAATGCATTGACCGAATTGGTTTTCTATGAAACCTTTATTACATATACATTTATACGAACCTTCTGTGTCCATACAAAAAGTATTGTTACTGCAATTGTATGTACCTATTGAGCATTCATTTACGTTGTTACAAAACCTACCATCACCATTATACCCAATTTTACACAAGCAGTGGTAAGAACCTTCTGTGTTTTTGCAGTAAGCATTTTTATGGCAAGTGACATTTGTGTATAAACATTCGTTCAAGTCTAAATTGTTCAATAAAAAATATTAAAATTTATTATATTTTGCTTTAAAAATAATTTTGTATTAATAAAAAATCTTAAATTATTTTCCATGAATTTTTTTTAAATTTATGTACCTGAGCATTCAGAAGGACCAGAAAATCTGTACCCAAGTTGACATTGACATCGGCTGCCATTTTCTGACATTTTTGTGCATACTTGTAACTTTTTACAATACAAGTTTTGTGGATCGCAGTGATCACCAAATGCTAGTAGAAAATAATATATAATTTGATTTATTAAAAACAATTTTTTTATTATTTAATTTTAAAACAATATTAAAACAGTATTAATTCAATATTAAAACATTATTAAAACGATGTTAAAACATTAATAAAACAATATTAAAACAACGTTAAAACAATATTAAAACAATATTAAAATAATGTTAAAATAATGTTAAAACAATGTTAAAATAATGCCAAAACAATGTTAAAACAATATTAAAACAATGTTAAAACAATATTAAAACAACACTAAAACAATGTTAAAACAACACTAAAACAATATTAAAACAATGTTAAAACAATGTTAAAACAATGTCAAAACAATGTTAAAACAATGTTAAAACAATATTAAAATAATGTTAAAATAATATTAAAACAATGTTAAAACAATATTAAAACAACACTAAAACAATATTAAAACAATGTTAAAACAATATTAAAACAATATAAAAACAATGTTAAAACAATGTTAAAACAATACTAAAACAATATTAAAACAATGTTAAAACAATGTTAAAACAATGTTAAAACAATATTAAAACAATATTAAAACAATATATTTATGCAATTAAATCTGTATAAAACAGTTTATAAAATTTTGAACTTTTAAGATTTAAAACTTACTATCAAGAATGGCATTAACAACATCAACAATTCTCATGTTAGCAACTTCAGTTGTAGGTCGCATTAAGAGCATTCCTAGATCGTTTAAATCTTTTTCAGTCAGTATTATTATAGCGGACTCAGAAGTAGACCACCTTTTTATAAAATTTAAGAATTCATCTAAAGTTTTAACTACACCATTACCTATCTCATGTACAATTTGAGGTATGCTCAGTTGAAAGTTTACAGTTTTGTTATTACTTGAAGCTAATTTTACCGGGGTCATAAGCATTATGTTAAAAAAAATAATATTAGACTTCATACTTGCAATGAGTTGATTTATTGCTAAAAAAATTAAATCCTTTTTTTCAAGTTTTAACAACAAACCCATATCTTTTATAGTCGTACGGTCAAAAAAACTGTATTGAGAGGGTGTAACACCATAATTCTCAAGGAAATCATTATAGTTTAAATTAAACGATGCATACGTTAGTGATGTTAAAGTCGAGTTTATCACATACTCATGAGATAAATCAAAAACAGCTGCAAACCGAGTTAAAGGAAATTTGCTCATCAAAATAGAAATATCTTTATATTGATTGGACAGCGCAGTGGCATTTATTTTAACAGATAATGCATTCAAAATGAGTTGAATAGTTTGAAGTTGTAAAAATTTCAAATCAATTGTTTGAATTTTGTTTTCTCCACTAATGAGTTTTGGTAGATCTCGAAAAATTATAAAGTTTGCCTTAACAGCAACATATTCTTCAATTTCGTATAGTTTTACTAATATTGACCAAGGAAGGTCGTGAACACGTGTTAGAATATTGCTTATAGTTAAGTAAATAATCGAATTTAAAGATAGACCGATATCGTTTAATAGAAAAATAATGCAACGTGATTTTGCAGTGTTTACAATCTTCATTACTTTGATCATTTCTGCGAGTTGGTTTTGTACTGGAATTAAATTTGAATTTAACAAGGTTCTGTTAACTAAAATACTAGATTCTTCTACGGTCAACAATTTAAAAACATTTGCATATTCAGCAGAAAGATTGTAAAGAATTAATCCAACATTTGAGAAATCTTGCTTGAAACATCTGTTGCTGATATAATTGATTACTTCCTGAGAATGAATCAAAGAATTTTGGTTACAAAGAAGACTCCATTGATAAAAACTTGATCTATACATCTGAATACGAACTAATATATTTAAAATTTCTTTGTGATAGTAAGAAGAGCCTTGTTTATGTAATTTACAGAACACTTCATTTGCCATTATTTCATTTATTTTATCGAACGAGTCAAATGATAAAACGGCTAGCTGACTTAAAGTAATTTCAAAAGCTTTCATAATGCGCAAAGTCTGGTTAAACTGCAGTTTTATGACTACATTTTTAACATAAGGGTATATGTACAATATATACGGTTGACTAATATTGATCCCTTGAAATTCAAAAGTTACAGATTTCTGATTTTCAAAGTAAACACTTTTTAACATGATTATAACATCTTCAATTCCTGTTTCTTTTAAGTAAAAAGAGGATTGATATAATAAAGCTTTTACTGGTACATTCCAAAAATCTTGAAGATCATAGCGTGGCATTTTATTAACTAAATCACCTAAAAGCATTTTCTCTATAACTGAAACAACATCAAGTGAAATATGATTGTTTTGCAAATATTTTGAAACATGCGAATCCCAATATGGTCCAACTGTTTTCTCAAAAAGCTCTCGCATTGTCAAGTTTGATATACTAAATATAGTTAAGTTTGCACGAACAGCAAGAAAAGATAAAAGTTCATCAAATATTACAGGAAAATCTAAAGTATATAATTCATGTAAAGCATTTTTGTTATTAAGATATATATTTTGTTATTAAGATATAGTTTATATAATAACAAACAACTCTTGTTTAATTTAAGAGTGATCCATATTAATTAAAATAATCACAAAGTAGATCAAAAATAATTAAAAAGTTTGATAAGAAAAACAAACAACTTCTTCATGCCATTTCCGGCACTCATCAAGTTGCGGGTTTTAAGGAAGGGGGGATGGGGTAATAGCCCACCCCCTTGAGACTTTTTTTCAAAAAATTCTTTTTTAAATTGACCATTATCCGTAATTATACGTATATGAACTTGGTTATTACACTAAAGTACAAAAAATTAAAAAGAAAGGTACTTAAAAATAGAAATATGCGGACCTTTTTTTTTTAAAAGATCTTGTTAGCCCCCTCCTTAGTCGGTGTATAAAAACCAGCCCCTGCACTCATCAGCCACATAGTATAGTTTTATTTCAAAAAAGATTATTAAAATACTAGCGTGCACCAATAAAAAAAAAAGACATTAAACTTCGTAATATAAAATGTTGTTCAATCTAATAGTAATATAATTACAAAAATACAATAAAATCAATTAAAAGGTTATATCTAAAGAAATAAGAAATAACAAAAGAATAGATTAAAAAGATACGCAGTATGTATAGAAAGTAGTTGCTAAACAGAAATTTTCATTTGTACATGGTTAACTTGTTTATTTATACCAGATTTTGACCATTCTATGAACATAGTTTTCATTAGCATAGAGATGCTTATAGATATAAAACTTTTTGTCCCTTTTGTAATATTCAGATATTCGCCTCTTGAGATGTCTAGTAATTTCGCCTATATAACAGGAGTTATATCCTGCATATATGTGTTTTTCTGTTGTTTTTTTAATCTTTTATCTTTTTTTTTTAAGACAAAATTGAAGCGGATGGACAAAACAGATCGTAAAGAGGAAGTTTGAATGATTTCAATAATTGAGAAATAGTTTTCTCAATATTGCAAAAAAGAGAAATACAGGAGGAAATCTATATTTGTTAGCGACGTAAAAGATGTAATCTGAAGATTACATCTTTCGAGCCATCTTCTGACTGTCAGATTAGAATGAATGAAAGTAGAAATTGACCGGGAATAACATGGAAATAAGAGCTCTTTTTCAAAGAGCTACATCCGGGAACCTCAAAATGCATGTGAAATGCATGAAATGAGAACTGGTATGCACATAAGGCAAAACAGTCTTATTCATTTGATAAGAGATGATGAGGATCAAACTCAATCTTGTCATCTGTATCAATATACTCGGTCAAAAAAATTGAAAACTGATCAATCATCAGAACTCAGTAGATTAAGACACAGCTCTTTCCAGCGAGTTCAAAATTCTGTTTTCCAACAGAAGGTGCGCTGTCCTACCTTAAATATAAATCGCAATGTAAATAATTAATTCCTTAAGGCTTGCTATTTATATTACACTTTGATAAAGGGTTGATATCAAAAATGAATTTGAATACTTTGAGAGTCTTAAAGACTTCATTATCATGATCGAAATCATTATCATGATCGAGATCATTATCATGATCGAGATCATTATCATGATCGAGATCATATCATGATTGAGATCATTATCATGATCGAAATCATTATCATGATCGAGATCATTATCATGATCGAAATCATTATCATGATCGAGATCATTATCATGATCGAGATCATTATCATGATCGAGATCATATCATGATTGAGATCATTATCATGATCGAGATCATATCATGATTGAGATCATTATCATGATCGAGATCATATCATGATTGAGATCATTATCATGATCGAAATCATTATCATGATCGAGATCATTATCATGATCGAAATCATTATCATGATCGAGATCATTATCATGATCGAGATCATTATCATGATCGAGATCATTATCATGATCGAGATCATTATCATGATCGAGATCATTATCATGATCGAGATCATTATCATGATCGAGATCATATCATGATTGAGATCATTATCATGATCGAGAATTTATCATGATCGAGAATTTATCATGTCAACTTTTTACTTAGTTGAGCCGCCCTTCTCGTGGCTTGATTAAAAGCCTTCCATCATGTTTCATTCGTCAAAAGCATTATTAGTTGTAAGAAAATGAAAAAGTTGCTGTAAACAAAATTAGTACATAAGTTAAACGAAACACAATTTTTACAATTTTTTTATAACATTTCTACTTTATTGATATTAGACAGAAATTTGTCTGCTAATGAAAGAACAACTTTTTGTTCATCTAAATGCCACGTTGGCGTTTTAAGCCATTAAACCTAAACTCATCTCTGGTCCACAGTGAGACAGAACTTTGTCTGCAAAGAACAACTTTTTGTTCATCTTTTTGTTCAATGTTAGCGTTTTAAGCCTTTAATCAGAGCATTTCTAAGATCTTTTTACTTCCTAGAACAAAAAGATTTCTTCAGCTCACAAGAGTTTTTTAATGCCACCGCATTGCATCTTGGTGCATCTTGAATTTTTAAAGGTTCCGACAGACTCCTAAAAAAAAAAGGTCCTCAAAACTAAGACTGAAATAGTCAAATATCTCCATCTATCTCCATCATTTTTTTGTTTTAGACTAACAAATACTAGGTTTTTTATAAAAAGATGTATTATTATTTCATTACGAACAGTTTATTTTTAATTAAAATTATATTGAAAAAGTGTAAATGTATTATATTTTTTAAGGGCTACATGATAAGATCCTCATGATCTTCAAGAAGTCCTGCCGTTGTTACTGCGAAATGTAAATCTAAATAAATATATATTCTCTTATAGATACAAAAAAAAAAAAAAAAAAAAAAATTGTGTCCAAACACGACGAAAGCTTTCACGGTTTGTTAAAGATAATTTTAAACAGATGAAATTTATTAGTTTTTTAATATTCTTAAATACATACATTTTTTACGTTAAAATGAAACAATAGATTTCATTTAAATGTAAAAAATATGTACTTATATGGCATCTTGAGTTAAAACGGTTAAATAATATCGCATTTAGAATACCAAAGTTTTAAACATTTTATGCTACGTTACTAAAAATGGCCCCTCCACTTTTTATAACTTGTTGACAGCCATGTAATAATAATCATTAATAATAATAACAATAATAATAAAAATAGTAATAGTTTATGATTATTTTGTTCAAAGATTTCTTTTAAAACTAAAATGTATTTATTTATTTTTCAATTAAGGTGAGTTTCCACTCATCCGTTTTTTCACGTGAACGGGATAGGAAAGCACGTAAGCATGCGTAGTTTTCTTTCGAACATATTAAAACATACACTACGCATGTCCACGTGATTATTTTTACCTTTCCTTTCCCGTTCCCGTAAAAAAACGGATGAAACTCGCCTTAAGATCCGGAAACAAAGCTTTCATTTTTTTTGCGTATCCGCTTCCGCATTTTTTTGTCATTAGCAAAGTGTGAAGCAGATTCCAAAGTTTGTTTTAATTTTGTTCTAGTATTTTCTAATTTAAAACCGCCTGAAACGTTTTTGTAAATTAGTGGAAAAAACAATTATTTTATACTATTTACTGAAATCACATGATGTTTTACTAAAACACACGGTGATTTAAAAACAATCGTTTCTAGAGTTTTGCGCAGTAAAAAACCTTTTAACTCGCAAACTCTATGTAAACCTGCAATAAACATTTATTAACAAACACGATTAGATTAATCGCATTTTATAGTATATAAAGAAGTTAAAAAAATTAAAACTTTCTACGAAAGTACAAAGTTATAACAAACTGATTATTGGTACAGTTAAATGTCTAAAGATAAGAAAAAATATATATAATTAAGCTTAACTTAATACTAACTTAGTTCGCAACTAAATGGTTTCAAAAACTTCATGTTTAGTTAGAAACCAGGTGGTTTTAATAGTTTCATGTTTAGTTGGCAAGCACATGGTTTCAAAAACTTGGCAGCCACGCTTTTTCATAAACCTTATTTTTACCTCATTTGAGTTTTAAAATGCTGTGTTGTCTATCTTTGCAAACATTAAAAAAAACAATGAAAATATAACTACTACCTCGCAGTTCACTACTAACTCTTTTATTAAAATCGTGAAAAAAATTAACTTTTTGAAATCTATTTATATACGAGAAAAATTTTGTCATATACAAAATCTTTTACCAATAAACACTTTTAGCAGTTTAAATCAAAAAAAGCACATGTTAGATGTTTGGCTACCTGTAAACGTAAACTTGTACAATAAAAGAAGTTTTCTTTAGAGGAATAAAATGCAATTTTGTTTTAAAATTGTTTTAATTTAAAAAACCACACAGCGTAATAAAGTAGTAACGTAATTACCTATTAATCCAGGTGTTTCAAGAGGAATTTTAAAATTGAAATCGATTCCACACGTGAACGATAGAATTAAAAGTAAAAGAGTTTTACAAACCATTTTCACTGCCATTAACTGTCAATAATATTGACACTTTCACTAATTGTCATTATTAATGAAAAACATCCATGTATATTTTACTTTACAGTTATGCTAAATACAAATTTTAATAAAGTAAAAAAAAACAAAAAACAGAAATGGTATAAAAAGGTAAAACATAGTTATCAAAAAGTTATAATTATCATAGTTATCATAATTATCAACAAGTTATAATAGCAACTAGCAATATATTACTGATTGTAACTAATTGTGTATTCAAGAAGAAGATTAATTAAGTTATATAACCCTTCCATGTGTATAGTTTCTTTTGAATAGAAGGTTTTTTTTATAATTCAAACCAAAAAGGTCAAGCTTAACTAAATCAAAAACTGAAGAAGTTATTACTAATTTTTTTATAAATAAAAGTCATCTTTTTACGTAAAATTTAGAGTGTTTAAGAAATAAAATCTAGTCACTTTTATTAACAAAAATCTTTCTTTAGACTACTTTTTCTTACTCAAGACTCAAGAAAAAAATGTTTATCCGTTCCTTTGAAATGTATGTAGCTCTTTGAGATATATGTAGCTAAAACGAAATTATGTTTTTTTTTATATTTATGCTTTTCTTAAAATAGGTAAGCAATATTTTCAAACCGTATATGGCTAAAGTTCCATTTTATACATTTCAAAATTTTAACAACTTTACAATCAAAGATATAACTTTGAAATTTAGATTTTATAAATTAAACTTATAAATTGTAAATATTGTAAATAACTTATTGTAAATTAAACCATTATAAACTAAAAAAAGGCTAAACAGTAGAATAAAAATGACTTTAAATGAAAAAACTTTAATTTGAAAATGAATTATATAAGTAATAAGAAATCTTACCTTACAGAATTAAATATCATAGGTCGAAATTTTTATCCTACAGTAATAATATCCAAACATTGTTTTGGTATTTACAGATGCCGTCATCAAGTATTTCAGCGTTAGACTATTGTTTTGTTGCGTAACGTTTTAATTGACGTTAAGTATATTCTCTGTAAAAACTCAAATACCAAAAAAAAAAAATTGTTTTTAAAGTGGATCTAAATTATAACTGACATGGTTTGAATAAATATTAATTTAAAATATAAATATAAACTTTGTTTACAATTATTATATTAATATGAACGAAGGTTAAAAATAATACATTAAAAATAGCAACTGCGAATAGTCGTAATTATAATTGCTACTTAATTGCGCACTTTTAAATAGAACTATTCAATAATAAAAACAAATAAAAAGGTCGCTAAAGCTCAAATGTTTTCTTTAAGACTTTTTTTAAGATATATTTTTAAGACTCTTTATATTGACTTTTAATCTAAGAATCTTAGGAGCAAAATTCTCAAAAGATTAAAAAAATGTTAAAAAAAAATTACAAAATGTTAAAAAAATTTAAAAATAAATCGAAGGCTATATTAAAGTTATAACATGGTTGCATTGAAACTATATTACCACCTTATGTTTATATTGTATACACCTTATGTTTATACTGTTTGTAACAAATTAATTTTTTTATACCATAATCACGACCTTTGAGAGCGCCGACGGCGCCTGGATCAAAAATAAAGAGCGGTGCCCTTAATGCAAACCAAGAAATTAAAATTTGAAAAGTTTTGTGAATGCAGAAATTATTTCTGATACAGCACATTTCTGTATTTTTGCGTTAATTCTCTGGATTGAGAAACGATTCCTTTAATCAAAACTGACATAGGGTAACTTTACATAATTTCGCCCTTCACTCAATCTCGCCCACCATCTTTAATTGCTTATATGCCAGTTAACTCACACGCTGTACCATCAAAAAGATGTTGTTTTAGAGCAGAAAATTAGCCCTATCAACATCAAAACAACTTTGAACTCAAAAGAATCGCAAATAAAAAAGTATCTGTTAAAGAAAATTTGTTGGTTTTCGGTAATTTTTTTGCTACTTAATTTGCCGAATTCAAACCAGCTGATGCAAATCTACCGAGTTAGTTATTTATTATGCATATTAAATTATAATTCAATTTTGTTCTCCACTGTTTAATCTCTGATTGTAATAACATTTATAATCATTTGAAATGGTAGAATATGCATAAAATTGTTTTCTGCTCAACCTACCAAATTACCATCTCACCCACAGAATAAATATATTGTCGCCCAATCCATTTAATCTCGCCTCATTTTATGCATAATAAGAATGTTTTTATTCTTCTTTAATAGACTTTTGTAATACACCAGTTCGAGCTCGGTTCTGCCATTATTAACATCGCGCGCAAAAAAGTCCTGGAACGAAGTAGGGTAAATATTTATTTTCTCAGTTGCGAATTAGTATTTAGCATAATATTCAAGATAAAAGTTAATTGTGCTGTAATAGGATGTACCAACAGTTCCTATAAGCTAGAAAAATTGAAAAATAAAACGTGTTTTCAACACGAAGGGAAGATACTATCGGAGTGTGGATGTGAGTTACCATTCCAAATGTATTGTTTTCCAAGTTTAAAAAGAAATAGTTTAAAAAAGGAACATAGGATTAATCAGCTCAGAAGAGAAGGAAAGAAGAAAGGAAGTGCGTGGAAACCCGGAATTGCTGATAGAGTATGTTCTGATCATTTTGTAGATAAAACACCAACTGTTATAAAAGCACCCAATCACTTCTTTACCATGTTCTAGTAAAATGCAACCTGTAGAACCTTTGTTGACTGAAAAAGTATTTTCACAGAGTTTCCAAGTGTTAGTTTTAATGCAAATGTTTTAACCTATATTATCAGACTATAAGTATTCATTGAGTTTAACAATACCTATTAAATGTACTTCATGTGAATAGAAATCTTCACTTATCACCGCTTATGTGAGTCAAGTAAATAGCCTTAGAAATCAGTTAAAAAAATTGAAAATAAAACAAACAGTAAAGTCCAAACAAAAATTTACTTGGAGATTAGATAACAATGATAAAAAAATGAACTTTTGAGGTTGCATTTAGGGTTATTACATGAGGATATTGCTGATTGTTATAGTATTTCAAAATCTGTGTGTTCTAATACTTTTACCACTTTTATGAGAATTATTGCTAACATTGGCAGTTTGGCTGCCAAGTGAAGTTATTAAAAAAAACTTGCTAGAGTCTTTTGTGAAAGCAAAGCATCACAAGTGTAGAGTGAAAGCAAAGCATCACTAGTCTAGAGTCCTTTGTGAAAGCATCACAAGTGTTCTTGATTATTTTGAAATATTTATTGAACATCTAAAGTCCCTTTACAACCAAGCAGTGACTTGGTCTGATTATAAGCACCACAACACTGTTAAAGTATTAATCGGTATGGATACATTACTTGAAAATGGATACCAAATGACAGTGGTTTTTATGATATGTTGGAAAGGGACGATGAAGTGATGGCAGTAAGAGAAGAGCTAGTATTTTGTTATTTCAGTTTAGCAGTCCCACCAGGTGCAAGGGTAAAAAATCAAATGACTGCTAGTGAATGTAAGAAGACTACTGATGTTGTAAAATATATATATATATATATATATATATATTTAATTTAGTAGTACTCTTGCATGCTAAATGCAAAGGAGTACTACTAAATTAAGTGTGTGATTTTAGTTCCATTTTATTTTATGTTGTATTTTTATATTAGTGGGTGGAATTTTTTGTTTTACAGAACACGCATAAATCAATTTAATTCTAGTGTGGTTTATAATCAAATGCACATTTTTTAACAGCTGTTTTATCATAAAATATAACTTAATACACTTTGTATAAGGTGAGGAATAAACCAATAGCTCATTTTCGACAAATCGAGAATTACAAGAATGATTTTTTTATAGGTCAACAATTTTATAAATCTGATTGTCTTTATAAGCTTTAGATGGGTGTGAAATTAAAAAGTAATTACTAAACGCCTACCCCCTTGTATTAAACACACAAGAGTGCTAATGTTGCACTTTTTTTTTAATTACTTGTAATACTTGTAATCACTTTAATATCATAAATGGTATAAACATTTTAATTTTGAGTATTTTTTTACACCATTATTTGGCTCTTATTGTCTCCTTTCAATAGCAAAAAATACAAAAAACTCTTCAGGTGTCTGCTTATAAATTTAACTACTTATAAATTTAAATATAAGAAGGGTTTTATAATAATAAATATATATATATATATATATATATATATATATATATATATATATATATATATATATATATATATATATATATATATATATATATATCAGTTATATAACACAGATTTTTGTTTTACTATGTTATTCCAATCAGTTAATAGAAAAATTTACCAAGACAGTTTTTAAGTAATGATTGTTGTAGAACTTGAAAAAATCAATTTTTTTTCATATTCAACCAACCAGCTTCATCAAATTCAATTTTATCAATTATATACCCATGAGCTGTCGATACCATAAAATAACAATTGATCATCATAGCAGTTCCCATTTGGACCTGACATTGAGTATAATATCTTTTTTTTAATATAAGGAAGAGATATATTAGGATCTTTTGGTGTTGTATGGCTGTAGAAAAAGGACATTTTATTTCTAAACAAGCTGGTGGGAAACATGGACATCGGACAATTCTATCGGGGCTTCCACCTATATATGGCATTTCGACCTCTAAAAATAATCCACATTCATTTACATTTAAATTTTGATGAAAAGATTTCATAACTTCGAAAAATTGGTTTGCTGCTTCTATTTCCATTGCTCTTCCATTGCTCATACTTCAATGCAGGTATATTTGAGTTCACAAAAGTTATCCCTGAAATACTTTGGTGTAATGACCACATGACAACTTTAATTTTTATAAAACATCATGAGCTTTTGAATCAGTTATAACTCACTTTTAAAAATTAAACCAAATCTCATTTGTACTTTGACCCATATTCATACGCTCTATATCGAGATTAATTAAATCGGTATAGAGATTTGATAAAATTAATCACATGTTTTGATTTCTTTTCTAAGATTAAGTTGGTTTGTTAAAGATTTAGGTCAAATAAACCTAGCTGAATCAAAGGAACCTAAGTTTTTTATACTTAAAGAAACCTAAGTTTTTTCTACAACACAAATTATAATACTATGAGGAGCAACAGCTTTAATTGCTTTTGCTATAACTGTTAATTTTAAACGCTTCAAGTCACAGTTTACCAATGGGTTGTAATTATGCTTTTCATTTGATACTAGTAAATGCTTTTTTCTTTCACGCTGACCAAATTCATCACGATTAAATTTTAAGTTGTTGGTTCAACTATGCTACGGTTTGGAAGCCACTCTGATTTTAAACTACTACAAGCTACATTTGTCAAACCATTTCTAACAGCAGTTTCTATTCGAAAAAGGGTTGCAGCAACATGATTACATGTCTGTGATAACCCAGCTATACAAGTACAATGTGCAGAAATTATTTTAGCAGTCTTTTTATTAAAAATAATTCATAGCTTGTGAAAGGGATCATTAATTTTTTCAGATTTCCTACAGTTTCCTTTTAAATAACAGTATTCACTATCTATTCCAACTTGATGGTAAAATAAAGTTTCAAGCCAACCACATTTAGAGTAACTATAGGCTTTACACGTTTTGTAGTCACTTAAGTCTTTACTGGCAATTTCAGCAGGGTTAAATAAATAACTGTAAATATCAGGATATAATAATGTTAGCCAAAAAGTTAGACCTTCGTCTTCTGATAACCAACCTTTACTGAGCTTGAAAGGATCAGGTAGTTCAACACCGTTTACAAAAAGTTTTTTTTTGTACTCAGTACATATATCATGTTCCAGCTCTTCAGCTGTTTTAATAGGGGTATTATTGTTTTCTATTACCCAATAGACTCTAGCAACAAGAATTTTTTTTTCCAGATATTTTCAAGCCACGAAGACGTAAATAACTCTTCAACTTTCATACGATATCATAATCCATATTAATTTATATATGTTATATTTTGTTTCAATATTGATTGGCTCTGTTTATACGAAGTGTCTATATTCGCAAATAACGAAAATAAACTTATTCGCACGACCGTCGTGCAAATAACGAAAATAAGCTTGTTCGCACGACCGTTGTGCAAATAACGAAATAAAGCTTATTCGCACGACCACGGTTATATATAAACTATAAATATAATACGCATATTCTATTCAAAAAGTTAGAATTCAATCAGGTAGCTTGTTTGGAATAAACTGATTTATTTAATTTATTTTGGCTATAAATATGGTAGCATAATAAACCTAAATTATGTTTTTAGTTTCAGCCTATCAAATTAGTCATGAATATTGAAATTAAGCAAGGAGACGAGTTTGATAATTTTGCTGAATTTGAAAATAAATTGGCTTCTTGGTCGGCATTTACAAACATTTTATGGACTAAATGTAACAGCAAAACTGTTACATTGGCTAGTAAGGGTTTGAGTCAGAATTCAAAACATTTTGATGAGAAGTTTAAATTTAGAAATGTAACATATTCATGCAAGCATGGAGGAGTTAAGAGAACAAAAGGGAAAGGAATTCGCCCAAATCAAAAGTTTTAAATGTTTTGTTTATCTAATTTCTTTTTATCTAAAAGTTTTTCTAAAAGAAAAGAAATCTAATATTTTATTTGTGTATGCTAAATTTCATTTTAATCATTTTTTGCTTGTTTTTGACTGGCTTGTGGAAGCTGGCATTCGAGCTTGAATAAGATCTCATATCAACTACAACATGCACTTCTCTGTGGGTAGTGAACATTATAATGCTCACTACCCACTGATAGAACTCAATAATTTTCAGAAAGTGAAGATTTTCACTACTTTTTTTTTAGCTTTTTCAAAATTGGATGTAGTGCCAAACTTTATATTAGTATTAATAAAGATAAAACAAAACTAGTAGTACAGCAACTTCAGGCTAACCATAACCATGAAGTCAGCAGGTTAGTACAACTATATTTTATTATTAGTTTATTTTGTAAAAAATTGTACTTTTTTTACTTTTTTGAGTTAATTTGTATTTTTTTATTGTAATTTTTATTTTTTAATTTTATTTAATTTGTATTTATATTTATGCCTTCATATAACTGCTTTTATGCATTACCCTGAACAACACCGGTTAAGTGAAATAGTTAAAGATGATATTGGCACAATGTTTAAACTTGGTGTTAAAGTCTGTTTTTTAAAAGAATATTTAAAAAATAAGAAAGAAAAATAGTAACATCGAAAGATTTATTCAACATAAATAAAAAAATTGAACTAGAACGCAATTGTGAAAAACCAAATGAGGCTTGATCGATGAACTCATGCCCTTCTGTAAGCCTTCTGCTCTAACTTTTCTTTTTAAATTTTTTTAATTTTTGTATTTATGATTTAGAGTTAGTATATATATAGAGGCAGTGAACGCCTGATAGTTTTAACCTAAATGTACTCAGAGATTTATTCAGAGGTTTATTGTACTTTGAGTTAAATGGGTTATAATTCAACTATAGTTTAAATAATGCACTTTATTAATCAATTTATTTTATTTATATATTATCTAAAAGTTTTAGTTAAAGTTTGATTTTTAATTTCAGGTGAAAATGATACAGTTATATCTGTTCAAGTTGATTCAGAAGGTGTTCTGCAGTTTCTTTTACTAATAAGTGGAGATATGCAGCAGGTGTTTGATATGTTTCCTGAAGTGCTAATGATTGACTGCACATATTGCACAAACTAATTAAGAATGCCTTTATTCACTCTGTTAGTTGAGGATGGAAATGGAAAAGGTCAGGCTGTTGGTTATGCTTTCATTGCACAAGAAACTGAAAATACTCTGCAAGATGTGCTTTCAGAAATTGAACTTATACTGAATCTTAACCAATTAAAGGTTGTCATTTTTGACAAGGACCTGAAAAAAATAGGTGCAGTTTCCAAGGTTATGCCTACAGCAGAAATCCAACTGTGTTAGTTTCATGTTTTGCAAGCATTTTATAGATTTTTAAATAAACAAGGTTTAGCTAGTATAGAAAAAGATAATCTAAAAAAAATATTTAAATTGCTTGTGTATGCAAAATCAAAGAAATTGTTTGATATAAATTTGGGTCATCTTGCTACAGTTGCACCAGAAGTTGTAATGGCATACTACAACAAAAATTGGGGCTTGCCACACCAAGTTAATTATTGGGCATACTATGAAACTATCAAGTATGTTAATCTTGGTAATACAACAAATAACAAGTCCGAGTCCCATAACCAAAAAATTAAAAACATATTGTCTAGGAAAATGTCCTTAGCAGAGGCAGTAAAAGGTATCCTTTTGTTACATACTGGTAAATTTGAACAAATGGCTCATATTGAGTTTAATCAATCTTTTAAAGAGCTATATAGATTAGGTACTGATGAAGCTATAGTTACAGATGAGATTGTAAAGGTTCTAACTCCATATGCTGCTGGAATTGTAATTTCAGAATTAAAAAAGTCTCGCACTGATTTGTTAATGTTAAATAAAGTATGTTCGTGTCCTTTGCAGGTTACTATGAAACTTCCTTGTTGGCATAGAATGGCAGTGAAAATAGTAAATGGTGATGCTATTTTTAAAGCAGAAGATGCAGGAGAGCGATGGCATTTAAGCTATCAAAAAAGAAGTTGGCTTTCTCGTAAGACCAGAAGTTTGCATAATCAGGCTAACAATGTTTTTCATTTTTCAACTAATAAAACCGAAAAAAGGCACTAAAAGTGCCATTTTCTAAAGATCAGAAATTTAAAACTTTCATGAATCTATGTAAACCAATTTCTGATTATTTATCCACTCTCGAAATGAACGAGTTTGAAAAAAAAATTGATTCCTTAAATTAAATTTATAAATTGTGGTTAGCTGAGAAAAAAGTTATAATTTCTGATATGGAAGCGCAAGCATTGCCTGAAATCTCTAATTTGCCCAAAGTGTCTGCTTTGCCTGAAATCTCAGATTTGCCTGAAATGTCAGGTTTTCTAGAAACGTCAGAGTTGACCAAAATGTCTGATTTGCCAGAGATGTCCAATTCTCCAAACTTTTCTGAATCTTTGTTCTCTGCTACCATCTAGTCTAACTTTAAATGAACAACTTCAAAATCAAGGAAGCGTTTTATCTCCAAATCAATCTTCTCTAAATGACAGCGTAAACTTCAAAGATCTTCCTACAACTAAATCTGAATGCTGCACCGGCCAAGCAATAGATATTTTTAATAATTTAGCAAGTGTATGTTTACCTAAAGTCCATCTAGTTGTAGGAAATATCAAGATTAAAAAAGCAAGGCTCAAAAGGAAGCGGGATTTGTATAATGATTCTTACCATCAATCGTGTCAGCGAATTTTAGGCAAAACTGCTCATAAGAAACAGTTATTAAAAAAGCAACTCTCTGTCATAGATCTTCAACTATTCTCCATTAAGGACTCATTCGAGATGTTATCTGATTTGCACATAAATAAAGCACAAAAGCGTTTATTCATGCAGTTTCCAGATGTAAAAGGATTAAAAGGATCAAAACTTCTTTTATCAAAAAATTCTTGGATCAAAACTTCATTTTAGAGTGCAATCTGGAAAGTTTGTTCAAATTTTACATAATGGTGCAATGCATTGGCTTGCCATTTCAAATTTTTTAAGTACCCATCTTAACTCAGTTGATGCTTTTGATTCCTTATATTATGACTTAAGTGTTAGTGGAAAGATGCAAGTAGGATCAATCATGATGGTTAAAAAACCTTTTTTGAAATTACAGTTCAAAGATTTCCAAAGACAATCTGGTGGACTTGATTGTGGTCTTTTTGCAATTGCAGTGGCAACAGATTTATGTTACAATTATGATCCAAGCATAAAATGCTATAAGCAAGAACTTATGCGGAATCATTTGTTAAAATGCTTCAGTGACAATTACTTAACGCCATTCCCTATAGAGGCTAATAAACGAAAAAAGAAAAAACAACCTAAACCAATTAATTTACCACTATATTGCATATGTCGTCTTCCAGATAATAAAGAAGAAAAATGGTCAAATGCGACAATTGTAAGGAGTGGTTTCACGTTTCATGCCTTTCCATTCCAAAGAATATATTTGATAATTCTGACAACTCTTTACATTGGCATTGTAATTCATGCAGCTAACTAAGGTATTTCATTTAAGAAGCGGGTATTTATTAATTTTTGAAAATTTTGCCACCTATCCTAAGCGTATTAAGACCTCCCTACCCCCGTTTATTGATATACTTGTTAACAATAAAAACGTTACATCTCAAAACTTTAAAAAAATTTAAAAATATATATATTAATAACCGATAAAAAATAAAAATTTTTCCCATCAACCCTTTTATTACGCCTGTCCGCACCCCGTTAATTAGATCTGGGATAAAATTCCCACTTCCTTTTATTTCTTCCAAAACTCCCTGTATGAAATAAGAATAAATTATTTTTTTTACTTTACCTATCGATACCTTATATATTTTACAATACCAATATTATTGTTCCTTTACGTTTGATTACCCTAAGGTGCTTAGGGTTTAAGCATGTTATGATAAATAAACGTAAAGAAACAATAATCGATAGATATTGTAAAATATATAAGGCATCAATAGGTAAAGTAAATAAAAAATTATTTTTTATTTCCTTTTCTTACATCCATTTTAAATGAATTTGAAATGGGTGTGCAAACTAAATTTTTATGTTTTACAGTATGTAAATTTTTATGTTTTACAGTATGTATTTTGTAGTATGTCGAGATATCAAAGCTAATCAGTATAAACGGTATTATGTAAGTTTAACCGAGTTTCTCTTCTGTTTCGAGTTGGTGAAGATATTCATATCCGAGGCGATGATGAAAATGATATTTAAAAAAAGTTTTGCTAACCAGAATATAATTATTACACATTTTTTTTGTGTTTTCTCTGCAGCTGCGCGTATTATACTTTTCTTGAAATCTGAACGAGTTTATAAAGAGATATTTTATTTTAGAAATTTAAAAACTACTCTAGCTAAAAGTTGATTTGTATGTTGAATGCCAAAATTGGATGTCTGAGTACTTTTCAACCATTACTACTTTATTTGAATAACTCATTCTCTAAATGTAATAGGTTTATAAAATATAGAACCAGCAAGCGGTACCTATCGTCTTGACCCATTAGAGTTAAAAAACAATTAGTTGCACAATATGCACAGTAACTAGTTGCACAGTATACACAGTAATTAGTTGCACAGTATACACAGTAATTGCGATTATATAAAAATAGATCAAATATAAGTGTATAGAAGTTAAAATTTAATATTAACTAAGTCAAAATGTACAACAGAAAATATAATCTATTTTGAACTTTCTATTTGGAGTTTACGGCGTAATATATACTATATATATCACGCCTTAACATATTAATGACTATACTTGTCCAGACTTATCATTACAGAAGATGTATAAATACAACTAAAAGAATTCAGTATCGAACCGCAAAATTGGGTTAAGACACTAATCACCTAATATACGACAAACGTTCAACAAGTCTTAGTTCAAACTACCCTTCACTTTCACCCTTAACCGATTACCCTTCAAACTCGCCGTGTGCGTAGTGACCTTAAACAGCGTAGTGAACTTATACAATTAGTACAAAATAATTTATAGAATTGATTGAATCAATTTTGTAACGTCATAAATCGGACCAGTTTATTGAGGATCTAAGTAAAGTCTTAGAACAAGCCGAATAATTTGAATAAGAAGCCGAAATTTTTTTGAAACATGATAAAAGACAACTTTTTTACAAATGCTGTAGTAAAAAAACTGGAATTCTCTGTTAACTGCCACATTAGACTACCACCATCGCTAAAAAATTTTAATGGTGGACTTAGATATTGGCTGGCGTAGCTAAAATGGCAAATTTTGTAAGAAAATAGGGATCCTTGCCTGCTTTTTTCCGTCAGAATAATTAGGATGTGCATTTTAAACAAATTTTATACCATGAATTGTTGTTGTTCTCAATTTCAATTAATTTGTAAATGTATACATGTAATATACATATACATGCATATAATAGTCGTGCTAAAAGCCATTTTTATTGTTTTAAATGGTTGTGTGAATAAGCTTATTTTCGTTATTTGCACGACGGCCGTGCAAATAAGTTTATTTTTGTTATTTGCACGACAGTCGTGCGAATAAGCTTATTTTCGTTATTTGCACGACGGTCGTGCAAATAGACTCGGCCATGTTTATATTTTTTGTTTATACTTTGTTTAAAAGCTCGTTTAAACGACTTGAATTATTTCCCTAGTAAACTCGATCCAGTCTTTTTTTTAAATTCTCCATAACGCGGCTCGAACTGGTGTATTACTTAGCTAAATGCTTATTTACTTTATTCTCAATTAAATACTGCGAAGTTTTAGGGTTGGGATTAGGTTACAAATACTAATATATGGTTTTCACCACGTTTTAATATTTGTAGCTCTTGTAAACTTGTAGCAGTTTATTAAATTAATATAACATTCATTCTGCAATTTAATTTATCAAAGTATTGTCTTTAAAAAAAACATGGTTAAAGCAAGAGATGGATGATGTAGATCATCACCAAGATTTCACCGGATGTCAGTTGGAAAGATTGCTTCTGTAACAGAGACTACAATATGTTATAATACAACTCATCTTCATGATGGTATAACTCCTTCAACATCTGGTAGTAGTACTCTTGACACTTGAAACAGCTACCAACAATTGATGTTTCTTTAACTCGTTTTAATGGTTCTAATCATTCCATTGATCAATCAGTCACTGTTAAGAAACGGGGCAAATTCCTGAAATGGAATGAAGAAAATATGATGAGTGCAATTAAGCATGTCATATCAGAGCCATTATTTTCAGTGTTTGAGGCAGCAGTATTGTACAATTTGCCACGTACAACATTGAGAGACAGACTTTCTGGAAAAGTTGTTATTGGAACAAAGCCAGGACCTACCCTACCTTTTGCTCTGGAAGAAAAACTTATCAATTATTCCAGCAACAGAACAAAGTTAGAGGTAGATTTTGGAAAGTCACAGTTCCTGAATTATGCTGGGAAACTTGCCATAAAATAAAAACTTCAAGAAAGGACTTCCAAGCAACCAGTGGTGGACTAGGATTAAACACCGGCATGGGCATAAATTTACTCTTCGATAATCTAAGGGTACAGCTTCAGCTCGACATCAGTAAATGGATAAAGATAAAGTGTCAAAGTAAAAAATGGTTTTCCCATTAAACTAGAATCCATATGGAATATGGATGAAACTGGTCTACAACTTGACGTAAAACCAAGAAAAGTGGTTGCACGAAAAGGCACAAAAAACCGTTAGTCAAACGAGTAGAAATCGAGAGTCAATCACTGCTATTGCACGTGTGAATGCACAGAGCAAGTTTATTCCACCCCTGGTTATAGTGAAGAGAAAAACAACCAGGTCTTTGTGGGGTTTTAACACTGAGTTCGCGCCTCCGGGAACAAATTGGAGCTGGTCCGATAGTGGTTGGACTAAGCAGGACCTAGCAAAACTATGGTTTACAAAGACATTTTTAGAAAACATTGGTCCACAACGTCCTCAGTTATTAATTCTGAATGGGCACAATTCTCACAACTTTTTTGAGCCTATTGATATTACTATCCAGAACCAGATACATATAGTTGAAAATGCCTTAACACACATCAAACTGGCTTCAACGATGCGACTTATTGAAGCCACTCAAGGATTATTATCGCTTTATAGCACAAAATCTGATGGGTCAGTTTCCAGGAATTATTACTTGCCGTTAAAATTTTACATGGATATTTGCTTGGGAAAAAGCAATGACTTCTAGCAGCATTACATCTGTGTTCAAGTCGTGTAAAATTTGTTCATTTAATCCTCAGGCTATTCCAAGTGATGTATATTTACCAAACTGTCTACACAAAGCTGAGGGTATATCAGTAAATACAACTGGAAAAAATTGTTCTTTGGTTAGTATTGTACTATTGTGTTTTTGTTAATACTACTATACAATAAAAATTATTATTTAAACTTTAGCTAGCAACTGTGACTAATGTTTTATGTACAAATTGATAAAAATTCTAAATAAAGCATAAAGTTTACTAACTTGCATTTCAATAGTATTATTTATTATTTTCTTAGGAATTCGAATTATCAATTGTTCAAGAAATTAATTTTTCAGACATTGATGATTCTATAGATGCTGGAAAAGTTGCTAATTATCTAGAGCAATTATAAAATTGTAATTATCTAGAGCAATTATAAAATAAAAAAGATAACGCAACTCTTAGTTCATTACAAAGCAACACTTCTATTTTGGATGCAGAGACTGTTGTTTGTAATAATCAGCTTGCAATCTAGTCAATCCAATTGGAAAAAAAAATGTTGACTGCATTGTGAATTGTTTTAACAATCTTACTAAGCAAAAAAAAAAAAAAATCTTAGAACCATCAAACTTTAATTTTTCTACAGTTTCAGATTTTCCGCTTGCAAACTCTTCCTACCCTGGAAAGTCAATCATTTTACAGTTTTTTTTCATTTCATTTGATCAAGTGATCAATTGTTGCATAGCGACAATCTAACTTTTAATAATACTTTTAATTTTAAAACAATTCAAATTATTTAAAATTATTTAAATACTTTTTCTTTTACAGACTTTGTCACCTCACCTAAAGACAAAGCTGAATTGTTTGCTAAGAACCTTTCATCAATACCATCTCTTGATTGCACTAATTGCGTTCTACCTGATATAGCCGTCAAACAGATTGATCCATTGCTCGACATCCGTATTACTTCAACTTCTGTATCTAAAGTGATATCCTGCTTAGACTCTTCTACAGCTTGTGGCTCGGACAACATATCTGTTATAGTCTTGCAGATGTGTTCTCCGGAACTGTCATCTATCCTTTCAAAACTATTTAACAAGTGCTTATCAGAGTCTTGTTTTCCAACCTGCTGGAAAGCAGCATCTGTTATCCCTATTTTTAAAAAATTCTGGAGAGCGATCTGATTTGTCTAACTACCGTTTATGAATCTTTAATTAACAAACACTTAATCTCTCATCTTGAATATAATAACTTACTTTCTGATCATCAATATGATGATCAGAATCATAAGCTCAAATGCCCCTCAGGGGGCATTTAAGCTTGAAAAGGATCTCACTTCTGCAACAGCATGGGGCTCACAGTGCTTTTACTGTTCCTAAGTGCTCCAAAAACTCTTATTCGTCGAGTTTTTTTCCTCGAACATCAGTTCTTTGGAATTCGCTTCCTTTATCTTGCTTTCCTGATTAATATAATTTGCAATCTTTTAAGTCGTCTGTCAATCGTTATCTTGCTCTAAAATCTTTATCTTTTCTCTTCCAGTAACCTCCAACACTAGTTAGTGGTTGCTTGCAACCTTGTTGGAAGCGATAATGTTTAATATATATATATATATATATATATATATATATATATATATATATATATATATATATATATATATATATATATATATATGTTTTTTATCAATGCAGGTGATGGAGATGATGATGTTTTGGCATATCCTAATGCCACCACACGAAAAAAGATAGCCAACAGAAAGGTCAGCTTAAATACTTTGTTTTAACTTTGAAGCATACTCAGCAAAGCTGAAATATCACCAATACAAAATCTAATAGGAAATAGAAAAATGCAAAAGAAAACAACTGCGATTTGTTAATGCTGCAAAGCGACTCAAAGAAAAAGAAGAAAAAAAGGTATTGACTAAGAAAAAAAAAAAAGAAAACTATGCCAACAAGTCTATAGCAACAACAAAAAAAGAAGTTCATTTCATTACCATCTGAATTGCAACCATTGGTTAATCCCCAGAACAATACTGACTAATATGTATTAAATATTTGACAATAATTTTTTATATAACTAAAAATGCATACATTTTCGTCTTATCTGTATAAACTTTTTTATTATTTTTATTTAGAATACTCTAACGGTCTTATTTGTGATAAGACCTAATGGTCACCAAGCACCACCACAAGGGCTTAACCATTTAATGAGTTGGTTCCCCATTTCGAGCTTTACCGATAACGTGTGTATTTCGAGCAGGATACGAACTCGCAACTAATCGCTATACCACGGCTGCTCAATATAAAAATTAAACTCATGACTGGGGCAAAAATTAGACAATATTGTCATATCACTACGGCTCGTAAGCATTGATGTGTTGAAACTATACTTTATTTACACATTTTACAATTATTATTACAATTTTTAAGATTGATCTCAGAATCCAGATTCAAGTCAGAATCTAGGGAGAAAGTTCGCATTCACAAAAACCCCATGGTTTTATACTTTTCTAATTAAAATGGTGCAATTAAGCATAAAAATTAAGTAAGGAGATTTAATCTCACTCACCTGTATATAACTTCGCTCTACGCAAGTATATATTCTTTTTTAATTTACACAGTGGGCGACATTAAATCAACATGGCAAGATTGAGTTCAAGTGGACAAGAATCAGTGCTTTTGACACACTGTACAACTTATAATAGTACTTCCAACTACTCTCATAAAATCTAAATAATTTTACATAGTTTTGTAGCTGAAGGAATAAGCTATCTAATGATGTATAGTTCAGCTGCGCAAGTCTAATAATAGCCTGTCAACATCAATTTCAGTACGGATGTGGGCGAGGTTTAATTAACTTACGCAATAAATCAAAACAGTTAAAAAATCAATCAACAAAACCTTAAAGTAAGATAAACAATGCGCTTAAAAATGAGTTTTTTGGGCTTTTCTGGCCATCCAAATATTGATGACGTAGCTCACCTTTTTAGCTAAATCTTCTAAATCAAAACGATCAAATATCAGTAACGCGATCCTGGTCCATGGTCGAACGGAAAGAATTTTTTACAACTTTTAGTTTACTAAACGATTGTTCACCATCAACAACTGACTTAGGAATAGTGTTGAAAATTCAAAGCATGAATAAAACCGTACAAGAAAGTCTATGCCGTGAAATTCCAGTCGCTTCAGTAAGGATCTTCCATCGGATAAGACTTGCACTAAAAATTACTTACCAAGATTCGATATTTTTAAAGAATACTTAGATCTCTACGGTTGATTCAACTGCGAACAGACCAGCCAAATTCAGACTATGAGAGCTACAGGAAATGTACAGAGCTTTCAAATAATTTTACCTCATTAAGGCTTGAGCTCCCTTGTAAGCGCCTGACATATTGGAGCCATTATTTTGTCTCTGACCGCGACATTTTTGAGTATCCATATCTAGCCTTAAAATCACATTTGTGATAAGCTTAGCTATATTAACAATTTTCTTCATCTCGAAAGTTTCAACATGCAAGTATTGTTCTTTGATTTGCTAGAAATTAGTTACTTTTTCATAGAGGAGAAAACAAATAACAAAGGCTAAATGCTCTGTGTAATATGTATCAAGGGTTCCATTTATTATGATGGTGAAGTAGATACCACCATAGATTTCTTTGACAGCTGCATTTCGAATGACACCATATACTTTGATAAACACCATATTCTTTGCGATGGAGAAAAGTTAAGAGCGCTCACTCCACGTGTGTTTTTTCACCTGTGAACAAAGTTGTAACACAATAATTATAATTAAATCATTACAATAATTATATAAAAAATTAAAATTTTTGAGAAAACATTGTAACCTAGAAATTCCTAGAAGCCATGAAAACAGTCACATTCAAAATTCCATAAAGAATTATCTGCCATTTAGCTCTTTCAGAGTTTATTCACATCTGGAGCTTTAAATATATACCAATGGGACTGGTAAGACAAATGCATGCATCTTTCCAATCTATGTAGAGCTTTTGGCGCAATTAGCTAGATTCATGCTGCTTCACACGATTTATGAGTTTTCTCCGTTAATCTTAAGCTCCTCTGTTCCAACAAAAAAGGGACAATTAGCCGCTTTTGAATACTGCTTTCATGCTGAGGGTCTCTTTAAAATAGTTACATCTTTATCTTTTTGAAACGAAGCAAATTGTCACAAGAAGGAGGTTAGGATTAATTATTACCGAATCAGGTTAAACATCACATTCTTTACTGTTAGATAAAGTTCCTCCTTCTAACTCTTATAATTTACTTTGAGATTCAATTAGCTCAGTTTCAGGGGAATTGTTTGAGCCCACCACTGATCCTCAGTCCTTCCAATCACACATATTGAGTGCAGCAAAGATGCAAAAACACAATTTTTTGAAAACTGGCCAGGTTCTGGTAGAGGCAAGGCTGCTTATTTGTCTAAAAAATGCATCGCATTAATTTTCTCTTTTACTTCAACAGTCAAATACTACTAAAAAATGTAGCGCCTTTATCGTGAAACCAACAACAAATGTCTCGTTTGCTTCAACTTCTTCAACAGTCACGTTGTTGAAGAAGTTGAAGCAAACGAGACATTTGTTGTGTGGAATGCATTACCTAACAAAGTTGTTAGTGCTATCAGTGTCGACTGCTTCAAAATAAAATTTGATCAGTTACCATTATAATTACTACAGCACATCATCTTTCGTACAATTGAATATGAGCTAGCATTGCTAAATGCTCATGGGCTTACGAAACACGTCCGCTTCCTTCTAATTCTACTACAACTAAATCCTATTTTTTTCGTAAAAAATTGTTTATATTTAATTATAATAACAGAACTTAAAATTATTTTTTCATGTGCATTTTTATTCCGAATTCTATAATTTCAATCTTAATTACAAAAAATAGTAAAAAGCCTATTTCCCCTTTGCCCCTCCTTCTCGAAGGCCCTGCGTTCTTGTAGCACATAAATTGCATTTTTCAATGCGGTTGGTTAATGTTATTGATTAAAATTGTTAAAACTTATATAAAAAACATTCAAATTTCAAAAAATATTTATGATTTAGCCGTAACCGTCAGAATTAGTTTTTAAACAATTTTACAGATTTATTTATTTTTATTTATTTTTTTATTATTGCATCAAAAGAAATTTTATTTTTATATATCTTTTTTTACATTTTTTCGTAATATCTTTTAAATAATTTATGCAATGAAAAAGTGAGTCTTACAAATTTAATGCATGACGTAAATTAGGTCAATAAAACTAACTTTACATAACTATTTTGGGATTTGTGCAGAAAAAAATTACAAAAAAATTGCCTTACTATGCTACAACACCCTATTGATTTTGTTCCAAGTAAAGTAAATTATATAATCCATAACTTCTTGGGATCCGTATTCCAAAGTTTTTGCTGATCGAGGACCTTTTTTCTTTTTTTTTTTTTTCAAGTATTCCAAGGATATACGCTGATCGAGGACCTTTTTCTTTATTTTTTTTTAAGTAAGCAAAAATTTTTGTTGCACTCCCTCCCCCCACCACATGACTTCTACTTGCGCCGGCCTTGTATATATAAAATATGTGAGTACTTTTCAGTAACCCCTTAGAAATTGGCGAAACACTAAATCAGCCACCCCACTTTTTTCCAAATTTTAAAAATAAAGTTTAACATAAGATATGAAAATATTAAAAGAATATTTTTTGCTCTCAGTTACTTTGTTTATAAAAATAACTTTGTAAAAGTTTTATTATTTTTATTATTGCTATAAAAGTTTTTACGACGTCAAACCTAGCAAACAAACCAAAAAACAAAGGTCCTTTTTTTTCTCTCTAAAAACTTTTTTTCAAAAACTTTTGATTGAACTATATAAAATTAAGAAGTTATTTTTTTTGCCATCAGTTATTGTACTAATCAAGGACTACGCAATTTAGAAAATAAATAATGTTCAAAAATCACCATAAGCATTTATAATACTCACTGATCTCAAAATATATTTTCAGATCGGTTAGTGAGATTACTTAACATGAATAATAGTGCAGTCAATTGGTACAAACTTTGTGCTATTTAGGGTTAAAGTATGAAACTTGGTGGAAATGTTGATATGGTTAAAACATTCGTTTTAAGACTCAAACCCACTTTCAAAATGACCATAGATAGTCTCCATGGAAAATAGCACCTGTTCATAGCAACAAAATTTTATTTTACCCCAGTACGCCCGTGGTGCAATGGCTAGAGCGCTTGCTATATAAATAGGAGATCTAGGTTCGAAACGAGCTTAGGACATATTTTTGCGTCACGGTAAGGAAGGAGGCGTGAACTTGCTGGTTAAATGTACATCCGCGGTGCTCTGTGACAAGACCTTCTCAAGAAGACAAGGTCTTCTTGAGGCACCTAAAAAAAAAAAAATTCAACATCCAATAATTGCACAATAACATGCACTAATTGAAAGCTCACGAAGCAAATAATATAAAACACTGTAGGAAAAAATTAACCGATAACAAGTTAGAAGGCTTTAAACAGCTATAAATATTGCGTGTACAAATAAATTACAGTTTACAATTACAATTTTTTTTTTAAATAACAATGTACAAAGTTTTTTTTAAAATTTTTTACTTATTTAAAATAAAAAGTTTATTTTTTTAAAATTTTCTCATAAAAAAACACTTTGATAAGAAAATTTTCTTTTTTAATATAATTGTTCTATTAATCCCATGAGCTCGTTGTAGATGGTTTGCATGATTTTTTTTGTTTTTATTTGTTACAAAATTATTTTGTGTACATACTAGGGGTGCACCAATGCATCGGCATCGGCCTTGATAACCATCAGCCTATGCCAATTGATAAAAAACCATGATTGATAGCGTTTAATAAATAAGCATTTAATATAAGTATTGTTTTATAATTTAATTTCGTAAAAACATTTGCTGAAAACTTGCTAATTATTAGAAGTAACGACATATAAGTAACAAAATCTTCCAATCATTCTTTATGAAAAAGCGAAATCATCCTTATTTGAACAGAATTGCGTAACTATTTATAAAACGAGTTTTTCAATTGACGTAATTGCTCTAATTATTAAGAAAACATTAAAAAAATTAATGGAAAATAAACTTCAACAGTAACAATTTCAAAATGTTGCTTTCATTGTCACATAAATGGAAAGTGGCATTTCCATTCAAATGTATATTTCCTTCATATATCCAATTTCAGGGTACCCATCAATATCGGCCAAAAGTAGGCATCGGTGCACCCCTAGTACATACAAAATTCCGAATTCAGCATGACATTTGTTTAAAAACTTCCGCGAATCTTCTAAATCTGTTGCCATGATCAATAATTGGCAAGGATGTGATTTAGACAGCTGTTGAGTTTTTAAATAAAGGTCAAACGACTGTCATTACTTTTGACCAGCCATTGTATTCCTCCGTTAAACAGATACAGTGGAATTGGAAAAAATACTACGGAAAAAAAGATTTTGTCATTATGATAGGGCTACTTCATATCAAAATGGCGGCGTTTAAAACAAATGGAGATTGGTTGTAGGATTCCGGATGATTTTCTGTTTCAGTTGAAGCAGAGATTTCATCAGAAGGAAAAGCTGAATCATACCTTAATGCATTACATGTATCGAAAGCAAGAAGTGTGCATCAGGTAAATTTTAAAGTCTAGTTTTTCATATTTAGGAAGGATTAGTTTGATTTTGTGATATACAAACAATTACTAAACATCATTGTTAAAAAATTTTGAGTTATAAACGCTCTAAGTAAAAAAAATAATTCCGTAATAGGTAACTGCTGTTTCTCTTAATATTTTGATGAAAAAGCTTATCAAAACTACGTGATTCGAAATGAAAGATGTAAAAAACCTTTTGATAATTGGAGAGAAGATTGTGAACAGGTTTATCCCCAATTTAGATGATGGGCAGTAACACTCAGATTTGAGCTGACTATATTAGCTTTTGTGCGACCAATAAAGACTGGAAATTTTGATTTGTATAGGCAGTGCATTCGACAACTGTTGCCTTGGTTTTTTTCATTGGATATACGCGTTACTCACGCTGGTTATCCGTACATTTAGCAGATATGATTCAACTGGAAGAAACAAATCCAGATATTGCAAGACTATTTCAGTACGGCATGTTTGTAGTAAACAAAACAAAGAAAAAGTTTTCTTCAATAGGGTTAGAGCTTGAACATGAGCAAAATAACGTCAATAACGTAAATAATTCGTCAAAGGAGAAGGAGGTTTTTTTTTTATCACAATAACAATAAAATGTTCGTTTAAGAATCTTATCTGAAAATAAGAAATTGATTGAACTTGTTTTGGTAATAACTTTTTCTTACTTATAAGTGAAACACCCATGCATTAAAAATAAAAAATTTTAAACTTTATTAAGGTACAATCGGGTTGACGGGAGATTCCCGTGAACTACTCCGCTGGATGATTTGTGGATCTGAAGCTCGATGCATAAATGAGTTTGAATCAAATTTACTATACGCACTAAACGATGTAGATGATTTCGTGGAAATAAGTTTTAAACATCATGAGCAAAATAAATGTCATCAAAATCGATTTGGGTCTCAAGTTACGAATTTAGTTGATTGATTTCAAACATGGGTAATCCATTTAAAGAAGAAGTAACACGAGTATAAGTTATTTACAATACAATATAAGTTATTTATGAAATATGATATAGATTTTGAATTGCGATTTTTATTCTTTGATCAACATCAACATCAATACTGAGTTGATTCTAGTGAATTTATTTATTGGGTGGACACTTTTTATAAGCCTTAAGATAAAAGTGATTTCTATCCATCGTCTCTATATCTGTAGAAAGCATACATCTTCTGGGGCTTGATATCGAACTAAAATATCAACAGATCCAATCTTGAGTCTTGCAAACATGAAGAAGCAGACACTCGTATATTTCTTTAAACATGCTGCTATAAATAATGGACTCAAAAAGCCATGATCAGAACTGTTGATACTAATGTTGTTGTCAAAATAACTTTTAATAAAAATCACATGATAATAGTTTTTAATTCTATGTTGAAGACTTTTTCATAAGCTATTTAAAAGAATTATGTTTAGTGCTAGTGAAAACCAAAGCCTCATTTCACTTCACGATCTTGTAAAATGTTTTGGTTCAAAAGATAAATCTTTACCTCTATTTCAAGCAATAATAAATTGCAATCAAGTTTCATTTTTTGCTGAAAAAAGGAAAAAAATTTCCAGGAAAACTTGGGAAAAAATTTAAAGATCTCACTTACGCCTTGCAATCAATTTTCAATTGTCCTTCAAAGGAAGATATAATCAGTATTTTCCACTTAATTGAAAGATATTTTGTGCTACTATATGACCGTAAAAGTTTCTACAGTAGTGTAAATGAATGCAGAAGAGATTTTTTATCCAAAAAAGGGACGTTTACCAGACACCATACCGCTACGCAAGACGCTTCGCAACTGCATATCTCTAGAGCTGTTTACCACCTTCTTATTTTTGGGCACAATTCATTGTGTGAGAATCCATAATTACCTAATCCATTTGAGTGGGGTTGGATTGTGGAAGACAAAATATTCACGAAATTGTTTGGACATTAATTCCGGAAGTTACCAAAATATACAGTGAAATTATAAGATGTGTCTGCAAAATAGAGAAAGGTAGTAGAGGTCTTTGTTAATGTGTATAAGCATTACTTCCATGTTCCACACTTTGCAAATATGGCGGTAAGTGTAAGCGTTAAATACATAAGTTACCAAATGTTTTGAATATAACGGGTTTTGAAAATTTGTTAAAAATTTTATGGGATAACTTTTGATCTACAAGGTTATACACTGTGTTATAACATTGTGATTTTAACTATTTATTAAATATTAAAATTAAATTTTTTAGTATTAACTTACAAATTTAATTTATTTAATTTTTATCAAGGTTAAACTATTTGTGTAATATGAACTTTTAATTATTATTGAATTGAATTTAAAAATACGATATCGTACAAAAAAAACTTTTCTCGCTACTGGTTTGATCCGGTTGCCATGAACACATGTATTTTGGAAGTAGGTTTGAGTCTTACAATAATTATTTCAATATAATCAACATGTAGGCGTTTTACCCCAAATAGCACAAAAACATATAAATTTGTCACCAATTGACTGCACTAAAAAAATTAATTAATATCTCATCGATCAACGTCAGTTGACGTTAATTAACAGAATATCTGTTTAGTCGTCATACCCAGTCTTCAAGATTACGCAACATTTTGTTTATTGATGGAAGTGAAATCTAAAAAAAAATTAATTAAAATTACTGTATTTTTATATTTCTTACTGTAAAGAATTAATTGATTTTGGTAATATTATGTGCGATGCAGTTAGAGAACAACCTGACGGTGATGATAATGTAGATGGCTTTGAAGAAGATAAATTAGATCCCAGAGTTGAGGTTAATTAGTTTCCTAACTTTGTGTTTAATGTTTTTAATGTTTAAAATTTTTTATTTCAGATGTATATATAACATATAAATGTTTTTCTTTATAATTTGTTAACAAAATTCAAAAATATGAACAGTGAAGGTTTTAATTATATTTGCCACTATTGGATTATCACTAAGACTTAGTGACTTACTAAAAGTGATTAGAAAATAAAAGACAGTAAAATAAAATTTTAAGCAGACTATAGTTTCTTATTAATAAAATCTTGTCATTTTTTAATCGTTGCAGCATTCATGAAATGCTATAGGTGATGTTTAAAATTGTTGGTGATAAAATGCTATAGGTGATGTTGTAAAATTAGCAAATTTTATTTAATAAGAACTTTAAAAAATATTCAATATAAGTCCAAGTCTAGCAAAATATAGATTTAATCTTATTAAGAAAATTTATTAACATTTGTAAAAGTCAAATGTAACGCTTTTCTATTAATGAGACAGATTTTAAATAATGGTCTGCTTAAAATGCCCTTCAGGAAAATATTCACAGAAACATATTAAGAAACAGAACTCCAAATTCAAATAATCAATTTCACAATGAGCAATTATTAAAAATCAAATCAATACTATGACTTAATGACATCTTAACTTTGAATAACATAATACATCGGTGATCTAAATATACATTGTAAAAATTAGAAAAAGAATAATTACAATTTATTATACTTAAACTTTGTTTTACTATAATAATTTTGTGTTGCTAACAATTGTACATATACATTATTTTATTAATGGCTGATAATTGATGTATAGGCATAAAATAATGTAAAATGGTCATATTTCAAGATCTTTGTGCAGCTAGATACTAAATTTTTCAAGGAATTCGTATTTTTTTTTAGAATAAATTACAATTAAGAATGATTAATTCTTAGTACTTTTAATATTTTAGAAGTACTTAGAATTAATAGTTATTAATTCTGAGTACTCTTAATAAATATCATATCATAGATTTTACTGATTTCTTTACAGTAATGATTTATTTTTCTTATAGATATGATATCTTAGATTTGGTGATTTCTATACAGTACAAAGTACTATATTGAAATCAAGCAAATCTATGATATTTTGTGACTTTTTTAAAAATTTCCCATGGAAAGACATGGAAAAATTTTTTAAAATATGATATCATTGTTCATCTGTAAGTAGCTTTTCAAGTTGTTCACACTCAGCTGACTTTTTTAAACAAAAATGACATAAAATTATTATATATAATTATATAAAATATTTTTACATTGAATTACCATTACGTTATAAATGCATCAACTTAGTCGAAAATTCTCTTATTGAATACCTTAATTAAGTTTTTAACAGTTTTGTTTGAAAGCCATTTGAATGAAAATTGGTTTGAAAAATAAAATAAGCAGAAAATTTTTGATTCTGACAATTATATAGCAAACTGCCATATAATTCCCAATTGCATAAATGCCATTTATCTTTTGTTAGGCAGAAAAGCCAAGTAAAAAAATGTTTAAACTTTAAAGGCAAATTTTTAAAACTAAATTGCAGATCATATTGAAATTTTTTACAAGATTTTGATAATTCAGTTTTAAATACAAAAATTAAATGTCATCAGAGGTAAATGATTGAGAAAAATTGATGGTTATTTTGATACCATATATTTAACATATGTTAAATTATTAAAAAGAGTTTCCATCAAAAAAGCTCATAACTCTGCAGCAAAAAATGTTTACCCTTATTAGAAGGTAATAAAATAAGTTGCCTAGTCATAAAAGCAGACACAAGCAAAGCCCATGCAATTAATCAACAAGATTCAGCATTCAGCATCACAAACTGGAAACAATGTATTAAGAGGTCAACAGATAGAATCTGTTTACCCCTAAAGTCTTTAAATGTCTAAAATAAAGCATTTAATGTCTTACCAAGATGAATTTTTTTATCCAGACACCTTCTCTTGCCTTTATTCAACTGAGAGTCCCAATGCAGGGGGTGTGTTAAGTCAGAGTTGGGTAATTCCATGTAAAAGTAGGACATTTATTTCAGTCACCCCTTAGACTTTTTATAATTTTTAACCAGTGGTATGTATTAATAAAACATGAAAAAATGTAAAAATTTTAACCATTAAGAACTTTGTAGTAGTACTTTTTAATGAATAATTTAAGATCTAGTGGAAGAATGTGGCTAAAAATTGATATCTGACAATTTTTGAAGGTGCTGAATTCAAAAATAAAGAAAAAATAATTAAATTTAAATATTTTGATATTTTTTTAATTGGTCATATTGAAAATGGTCAGTCAAATTTTTTGTTTTGTTGCCATGGGTTGCGTTTTCATTAACTTTCAGAATCTTATGGCTTTAACTTTTTTTTTAAAATGAAATATTAGATCTTAGACTATCTTTATAAAAAAGTTTGTTTTGGTTTCTCAAAGCATAATAAAGATATATTTAAACAAAAAATCCTTTTTATGGCCTCCATTCTCCATTATAGAATTTATAGCTTTTTTGTGTGTGAATAGTTTAAGTTCTAGAGGAAAAATATGACTGATATGAAGAATATGACTATGAATTTTAACGTACTGACTATAAAGGTGTTGAATACAAAGATAAAGAGAAATAACCCAATTCTTAATATTTGAGAATAATTTTAAAATTTTAAAATCAGACAAATCGTAACCATGTATTTTAATTTCACTTATTTCTAGAGTCTTTACTCTTTAGAGCCTTACTCTAAATGACTTTCATTCTTGGCATCCAGCAATAATCATCCTACTTTAGCCAGTAGTATGACCGACTTGGATAATGTGGATGCTTAAACTTTAGAAAAAAAACATCTTTTTCTTTATCAAATTCAAGTCATTCCATGCCAAATGGACTGAAATTTTGGGATTCCAACATGGACCCCCTCAGATTTTGATGAAACTTGGTGGGTTGGTTTACACAATGAGAAAAGCAATTCCTAAAAATTTCAGCTTACAATCTTTGTGGCTCATGAGATATCGCAATTTGAAATTTCTAATTTTTCCAAAAATTTAAACCTCGTTAGCAAAAACATGTTTTGTTCATACTTTGAAGCTCTATAATTAAAAAACGAAATTTCAGAAAACCTTCTAGTTTTTTTTTATTATATACAACTGTAGACTTATTTTGTAAAAACTTTTTTAATTTCACATTTTATCCATAATGGCTGCCTAAAAAACCTAAAAAATTGTTTGCATATATAAAAAGTTGATTTTTGATGGGTCAATATACAAAATTAGCAACTTAAGAAGTGAGAAGACATATCTTTTTAGTTTCTATATATAGTGGGCTTCCTAATTTTTAAAAAACTGCTGATAAGATACTATTTAGTAAGAAATCTTCTAAAAATGGCTCTGGGGAAAACTTTAAAAATTGTGTCTTTATTAAACCACCGGTAACCTAGGATCAACACTGATTTTCATAGTAAATTTTTTTTACTGATTTAACAGACTTTAATAAAGTGAATTCAGAAAAAAAATTAGTGGGTACTCATGGGGAAGTGACAAAGTCAGAACAATGAAGTTGGCAAAAAATGCATTAAAAACGATAAAAATATAGATATTGATGTATTTTAGTTTTCATTATCTACTGCAATGCAAAAAATATATATATAAAAGTATATCATGATCATTACTAGAAATAAGCTATAAACTAAGACTGAATTAAACTCAGTTTTTAAATAACTTTAGTTGCCTCCCCTCCCCCTGTCCATTTACTTTTAAACATACATATTTTCATACAGAACTCATCTTAAAAAAAATTTGTTATTGAAGGTTTCACTGATTATTTTAAAATGCATGAAGTGTCTTTATGCACAAAATAAGAATTGAACATACACATTTAAAAGCTGTCAAATTATAAACAAGTTATTGGGTGTACTTTTTATCTTTATTTTATATATAAAATTTATAATTTTGTATTTAATCATTATGTCAAAACTCATGTAAACTTTGATTTACACTTCAAAAATTGAAACTAAATAATTTTTTTTAGATAATAATTAAAAATAAAATGCTAGTGCATCTTTAGATCTAATTCAGTGTTGCATTGGAAAAACATTAAATAAAGATTGTCATGAAGGAAAATTTACCAAATTCAAGAAAATTATATGTTTTGACGAATTAACCAAAAAAGATCAAGAACTTGTGCACTTACGATGTAAAGTTAATCATATAAAAACTATTTGTTATCACCATGAAAAAATCTTTTTGAATAGATTTGAGTCTTCGTACGATGGAAGCTTTTGTTGTGATGCATTTAACAAACACAAAATTAAAATTAAAAGTATTTAATAATAAATTGACTTAATCAGTTATTTCAAAGATAAAGGTTTATTTAATGTTTTATTATTTTGTTTCTTTTTAGAATCTGTCAGAGTAATCAGTGTTGCTGTTGCAAAAGAATTTGATTTAATACTTGATCATAAGCTTTGTACAGAATGTCGTAAAATATTGTATTTTAAAAACAACAAAAAAGATTAAGAAAGTGATTCATGTAAAAATAAAGACAATGATTTTAATGATATTCATATTTCAAAAGAAAACTTTAATTTAAGCATTAATAGCCTTGGTTGCTCACCTCTAAAACTATTAGCCCATAAAGACAGGGTCAGCTATGCAAAAAGAAAGATGATAAGATCCATACATAGCAACTGTTTTAGAAGTTTCTCCCGATTTAATATATGATAAACCAAAAACAAAAGAGCTATGTTGTGACAGTTAACAAGACTCACTAATGGAATTAATTAAAGCAAAGTTTGATAATTCTTCAAAATCAGAAAAACTTAAATTACTAACTTTGGTTCCTGAGAATTGGAAAATTGAATATACACAAAACTATTTTTCTGTTTCCCAAAGAATGATAAAAACTACAAGACATTTGAAACAAATGCATGGCATACTGGCAGAACCGTCTAAAAAAGAAGGAAGACCTATTAGTGAGAAAGTAAAAAATCAAGTTCATGAATTCTACCAATCAGATGAATACTCTCGAATGTGTCCAGGGAAAAAGCAGTATGTCTCAATCCAAGTCGATGGTAAAAGACAACATTTTCAAAAAAGACTACTATTACTTAATATAAAAGAACTTTATTTAGAGTTTGTTAAAGTTTTCTTAGATGTCAAAATTGGATTTTCTAAGTTCTGCAAACTTAGACCAAAGTAGTGTATTCCTGTTGGAGGTGCTTCAGGTCTCCACTCAGTATGCATTTGTGAGTACCACCAGAATGCCAAACATTTTGCACAGTTGTGATAATTGCCCAGATACTGACACACTTAAAGAGTATCTTACTACTATATTTGATAAACATAGCATTGAAGAAATCACATTTAATCAGTGGCAAAAAGCTAACAAAAATATAGTTCCAATAACTCTTAAAGATATAGTTCCAATTACTCTTCCAGTGGATGATTTTATTGAAAAAGCTTGTTAACAACTAGACCAATTAAGAGACTATATAGCCAAAAATCAAGCAGCTTATTTGCAGCATCTAAAAATCACATTACCAAGTAATCATATTTTAATATTACTAGACTTTGCTGAAAATTACAGTTTTTTAATTGAAGATGCAGTACAAGGTTTCCATTGGAACAACAGCCAAGCAACATTGCATCCTTTTGTTATTTACTTTATGGAAGAAAAGAAGATAAAATGTAAAAGTATTTGTACCCTACCCTACTTTAACCATTGCATTTATTTCAGTGATGGTGCAAGTTCACAATACAAAAATTATAAAAACATATCTAACTTATGTTACCATGAACAAGATCATAAGGTATCTGCAGAATGGCATTTTTTTGCTACATCACGTGGAAAGAGTGCTTGTGATGGTGTTGGGGGCACTGTTAAAAAAATTGTAGTAAGGGCAAGTTTACAATCACTAACTGATCCTATCGATTCATCTGAGAAAATGTATGATTGGTGTAGACAAAATATTAAAGGAATACATTTTCAATACATTTCAAATTATACAGTTATATTACATTGCATAAATTTTAAATTAGACGAACGTTATGCTACTTGTTCAACAATTGCAGGAACAAGAAACCACCATTGTTTTATACCAAAATCATAACAACTTTACAGATGAGACGGGTGTCATTTGACAATGTGTTTACTAATGTAAATATTTCAACAGTGCAGCAGAACTATACAATTCCACTTGCTTCTCTTTCACTAGGAATTTATATAGCATGTGTTTATGATGAAAAATGGTTTTTAGGTAATATTGTGGAAATATCTGAAGAAAATCAAGATATTCTTATAAAGTTCATGAAGCAGTCTATTTCATCTTTAAAAGTGCAATCAGCAACTGGTAGATGCTATGAACTATCAGCTCATGAAAAAACTAAAATACTACATTTGTAAAATAGTATATATAATAACAAAATTATATAACAACATGGCAAAACCGTTATTAATTTGATCAATCCAAATTTTTTTTTAAAGCAAATGATTCAATTTATATGTTGACATTTTATTAAAAGATAATATTTTTATTACATAATATATATTACATTATAAACTTGCGTATTGTGATGACATATCAAACAACTCTTATCACTTGGTATAATCTGTAACCTAAATTTAAACGATGATAATCAAAAAAATTGGGAAGGGCGGAATAGCAAATGCTTAGAGAAAAATTATACAAAATTTATAGTCAGAATATGAAATAGTAAGAAAATAAGTGATATGAAAACAATTGTGTTGGGTAGATAGTAAGAATAAAATAAAAAAGTCTTTATTTTATTTATTTAGCTAATGTGCTACTTTTATATGTTCTATCTAACTTTACTAAATGTCACAGCTTTTATATGACGCACTGCTTAACGTAAAATGTTCAATAACTAATTAATAAAATTAATTAAGCAAAAAGTTCTTCCTATGATGAGAATGTTTTGTGCAAAAATATGCATGTTTAAAAGTAAATGGATAGGGGGAGGGGAGGCAACTAAAGTTATTTAAAAACTGAGTTTAATTCAGTCTTAGTTTATAGCTTATTTCTAGCAATGATCATGATATACTTTTATATATATATTTTTTGTATTGCAGTAGATAATGAAAACTAAAATACATCAATATCTATATTTTTATCGTTTTTAATGCATTTTGTGCCAACTTCATTGTTCTGACTTTGTTATTGACTGACCACTATTTTTTTTTCTGAATTCACTTTATTAAAGTCTGTTAAATCAGTAAAAAAAATTTACCATGAAAATCAGTGTTGATCCTAGGTTACTGGTGGTTTAAAGGGAAGACACAATTTTTAAAGTTTTCCCCAGAGCCCTTTTTAGAAGATTTCTTACTAAATTGTATCTTATCAGTAGTTTTTTAAAAATTAGGAAGCCTACTATATATAGAAACTAAAAAGATATGTCTTCTCACTTCTTAAGTTGCTAATTTTGTATATTGACCCATCAAAAATCAACTTTTTATATATGCAAACAATTTTTTAGGTTTTTTAGGCAGCCATTATGAATAAAATGTGAAATTAAAAAATTCAATGTCAAGTTTTTACAAAATAAGCCTACAGTTATATAATAAAAAAATACAGTTATATAATAAAAAAAACTAGAAGGTTTTCTGAAATTTCGTTTTTTAATTACAGAGCTTCAAAGTATGAACAAAACATGTTTTTGCTAACAAAGTTTAAATTTTTGGAAAAATTAGAAATTTCAAATTGCGATATCTCATGAGCCACAAAGATTGTAAGCTGAAATTTTTTCTCATTGGTATAAACCAACCCACCAAGTTTCATCAAAATCTGAGGGCTCCATGTTGGATATTGGTTCACTTGGCATGGAATGACCCATTCAGCAACCATACCAAGCCATTAAAATTTGTGGTATTTGCAAAATAGGTGTTGTGATGTTATAACATAGTCAATTTTAATAGTTTTATATTTTTCTTTATTAAGGAAGTCAAATGTTTGCAAAATCATTATCATCTGATACCCTTTTCATTTTTATAATTGAATGAGAAGAAGGTATAAATTGAAGGAAACTTCTTGTCCCAGGAATAGTGGTTGCTTTTAAAAGTCTATCGATAAATTTATTTCTTATTAGCTCCATTCCTTCAGCAGTGACGTACACAATGATAATCCCGCTGATTGACTTTTGACAGTATTCAAACATTGCTTGAGAAGACAGTATTTGACCTGTGGTTGGACTCTACAAGCTAGCAGTTGCAACAAGCCTTTTAACAGTGCCACCTATTTTATCACATGGAAATTTGCCATGGCTTGTTGGAAAGAAATTCTAAATGCAACAAACAGAAAAATCTTGAACATAAGGTCATAAATTGTAAAAATGATTGCAGTTTTTATATTGCCTTTCACAGCCATCAGAAAAATAATGAGTTTTTATAATTGTGGGACAAAGATGAGTGTTAATATGATCATTGTTTTTATCCATAACTTCATTAATAAATCTAACATCATGATTCAAATCATCTGAAATTACACAAAAGAAAGATATTTTCAATTTTTTTTTTGTAGTAGAAGACAACTGGATGAAGAAAACATTGACTCTTGATTTAGCAGAGAATTACACTTATGTGTAATTCTCTTCAAAATCTGCCAATACAATAGCCTCATCAATATTAATCATTTCTTTGAGATGCTTCAGATAGCTAGATTGTGATTTTGCTATGAATGAATGAGAAGTAATTTTATCAGGTTTTTCACATAGGTAATTTTATCAAGTAATTTTATCAGATTTTTCACATAGCTCAATATGAATTTATTTAATGAAAATTTTATTGTTAATAGTTCAGTTTTATCTATCGTTGTCCACTGTTAGAAATCCACTGACTGTTCATTTTTATCACTGTCATATTGCTTTTTTAGATCATCATTTTGTATGAGATACTGCTGGAAATAATTTTGGGCTGTTTGTATGCCAGGACAACTATTTCATTGGTGAATCATGCAGGCTTGATTTTCTACTGCAGACAATCTTTTCAATAATTTCATGGTAAGATGGCCTACAGCACTCAATATTAATTTTTAAACCTTTTGGTGTATTGTGTACCTTTTGGACCAGCAAGAATGCAACATTTAGGCCAAAGACTGCAAAATTTAGAAAATTCAATTTTATGCTCTGGGTCCTTTATCCTAAATGCTACATAGAGCCTTTAAGTTACACAAAATCAATTTTTTTGACGTATTTTTTTCCCCAACATTTACAGTCTTTTTTTCCTGGCATTTGCCTTGAATACTCATTGTCACAGTAAAAAAGCTTTACAATTTTTATAACATCTTTGCTGATTCGATGCCGTTCAACCACATCAGGGTATGCTATGATGACTTTTTGGTTGCGTAAAAACTTTGCATTTTGAATTTTGTATTTGGGAAAAGAAAACTCTTTTGCTGCTTTTCTGATAGACCAAGATTTTGGGTTCAATGTCAAAATTTGAAGTTGCTGCTTTCTGTTAGAAACTTTTTTTTTTTTCCAAGGAAGTCTAGAACTTTATTGTTGTTTGGTGCAACTAGATTGGTTTCATCCAGAACAAGTTTTATAATAACTGCTTCTTCAACTTGCTAAAAGATTTTTCTTTTCAAGTAAAGGCTTGTGGAGGTTTTGAGTAAATGAATTTTAAGAGGAAAAACTTCAAGTTCACACAAAGTAGTGTTGAGCAATGATCTTGTTGATTCCATTATAATTTTCCATATTATCTTCAGGTAATTTTATCTCCAACTTATTTTTTTCTGATTCTTTACTTGATGCTAATTTATGTCTGCATTGTGGACAAAGCTTTTCACTTGGCACTACAAATTTGCCTTTACTGCATAGGTACTTTGCTGTATCCAAGTTAATTTCATGAAGACTGCCTAAAAAAAGAAAAGAACTCTTTTAATATGTATAAAAATATTAATAAAACCATTTAAAGTTTTAAGTTGTATGGCATTTAATAGTGCACTTTTAAATCAACTAAAAGTAAAGTTAAATATAGTGAAAGTAGAATTTGACTGGTAAGATATTCATTATTGTAACCCACAACACTTTTACGAAACTTAAAGTTGCAATTACTATAAATACCTTTTATAATTTTGTTATGAGTATTAAATGGATTACAGGACCGTGTTTATTTAGGAGACAAGTTGTTGATGGAGACAAGATGTTGATTCAACATTGGTTATTAATAGGCCAGTCCTCCTTATTAAAATTTCTCCTTCTTATTCAGGACCATCTTCAAAAGATTTGATTCTAAGCAATGATGTATATGTTGTATTCTAAGCAATGATGTATATGTTGCAATTTCTAACTTAGTTCCAATTTTGACTGTTTGCCATTACTGAAAAACTGAATTACCAAATAAGACTCAATATTTGTTTAATCTAAAAGTAAAATAGTTTTTATGTTTATACAACTAGGGTTTCAAAACTATATTTATACGACATAACTGGTGTCAAAAAACTATATTTATACATAACAGCAGATGTCACAAAACTATATTTTTACATGAAAATTCACTTCACAAAACTTTATTTATGTATCAAAACCAACCTTAAAAAACTGCTTTTACACATCACAACTAAATCCATAAAAGTCAGGAAACTCCAGGAATTAGAGAAAACATTACCCCGTTTTATGGTAAAGTAATTTTTGACCATTTTGAAATAAAAAACAGTTACCAAACATTTTGAATTAGGTCATTTTCTTTTCTACTTTACAATAACTCTTTTTAACTTATTATTCATCTCTAAGGCGTCCACTGCACTGAGCAGTGAACGCCTTAGAGATGAATAATAAGTTAAAAAGAGTTTAACAGAGTGAGATAAAAGTACAAAAGGACAAATGTCCAGTGGAAAACAATTAGCCTCAAAGTAGAAAAACACTAATCTAAAAACTGATCTAAGTAAAATGTAGTAAAAAATGAGTAAGAACAATAAACAATAGTCAAGGAAAGTAAGAATCATTAAATGTTGTGCTACTAAATTGTTGAGCCTTGGCGTGATGCATAGACAGAATTAGTGATGGAGTAGAATTATTTATTTTATATGTAGTTACCATGTAGTCTGTATTATTAGGGTGATAAACATACATTATATATATAAGTGTGTCATGGGCCTCTTGAGTACAGTATGGATTCATCCGTGACTAGTATCCCAAAAGAAGTTCTACTCTGGGTCTACACCAGGGTAATATTTTAAGGTATCCCATTGTGTTATCCCAAAAGGACAATTCTCAGAGTATCCCATCAGGACGATTGTCACAGACTTCTGAATTGACACTGAGACCTGAGGACACTTAGTTTTGATAGTATGAGTTATCAGAACAAAATTAGTTGTCATTCTGTCGTCATTGTCAGTAAGTCATTTAAATTAGTGTATTGCTAGATGTGAATACTAGTAGTCTTATGACGTGTATCTGAAGAATAAACAAACTATTACAACTAGATGATCTAGAATAATAAAATAGAATTACACCAATATAGCAGCAAAAATTTGTAAATAAATTTTTTTAACTAATAATCATATATATATTTTATAACACTTAAAAATCATATGAAGTTTTGTAGCCTAACAGGTAAGCGTATTTGATACAAAAGTGTGTTTTGTATTTTGTATAGATGAAAAGATTAACAGTGTATATGTCTCTAATTTTACAAGGAGTATTCACAGTGGAGTAGAATTATTCATTTTATAAAACAGTTAGCAGGTAGCTTCTAGTCAATTGAGCAAACTGTATGTATAGCATGGCCTTCTTTGTGTTTAATAATTTTCATAGTGACTTGTGTCTTTAGTGTGAGTTATTAAAATTATGTAATTTAATATCTAGTTATTGTGTGAAATTATTGTTTTTTATTTTTTATTGGCCTAATAACTCTTTATTAGCATTTTCCTATTATTTTAACAGTGTGAAAAAAATACAATAACAATAACATGTATTTATATTTAAATATACTAATTAAGTGTTAATACTTATCTTTTATAAAGGGATGTGTATGGAATTATTTGTTTTTTAAGTAGTTATCAGATGATGTATGTGACAGCTGGAGTAGAATTATCAGTTTTTAAGTAGTTATCAGATGATGTATGTGACAGCTGGAGTAGAATTATCAGTTTTTAAGTAGTTATCAGATGATGTATGTGACAGCTGGAGTAGAATTATCAGTTTTTAAGTAGTTATCAGATGATGTATGTGACAGCTGGAGTAGAATTATCAGTTTTTAAGTAGTTATCAGATGATGTATATAGCAGAGCTGGAGTAGAATTAATCGTTTTTTATCAGATGGTAAGGATAAAAAAAAGGGTAATTGTAATGGTTATGATTAGCTAAACTGTTAGTGTTCGGTCTAACTAATGAATAGCAGTGGTAATATTTGGTGTAGAATGATTTGTTTCATAAATAGTTTGTGTGGTGTTGTTTGTGTCATGGAGATGATAAATATACATAGTAAAAAGATGCAATGAGTATTGAAGAACTATTAGATGTAGCACCTTTATTGTACTTGATAGTAGTTATATATTAAACATTATGTATAGCTATAGTAGTACTATATAGAAGCATATAGACAAATACATATACACACACTGATAAACATAATTATATGTATACTCATGCAAACATGTATGAGTATGTATGTACTTACACATGTGTATGCACACATATATGCCTTTATAATTACATATATATATTCCAAAGCATCC